>JAWWMO010000019.1:6554423-6595167 GCA_035047845.1 Dendrocincla fuliginosa
GGTGAGATGGGACATCCCCCACTAGTCACCCACAGCCAGAAAAAAAACAAAGCAAGACCATTAGGTAGTAGCACCTGTCCAAGGGTTACAAGCCTGAAAGAAAAATCCACTCAGGATGGAAAAGGAGAGGGTCTCACAGCAAGAATTGCAAAGGAAAGAAGACTGACCCAAAGTGACCCAAAGGAGTGCAAAAATTAACAGAAAAGCAGGGATAAAGCACTGTTGTGACCTGCCCTTTTACTATGGATAAAGAAAGGGTAGCAAGGAAACGTAACACCAGTGCCCTGCTTTCTGCTCTGCTGACCTAGCCCTGTTTAGGTCACCAGCATGAGATGGCATAAACAGCCCAAAGGAGATTTGCCATCGTGTAGAAATCATATGCCATTTAGAAGCCCAGGAATTATACTGTCTTTGAATTCAACAACAAGCATAGAAGGAAAATAAATAAAAAGCCAGTAGGTTAAAAGTCAGGATCTTCCTCAGTGCTGGAAACACAGCTTGATTTTAGCTGTGCTACACTTCTCAAAGACCAAGCTTAAGCCGTGATATTAATGTTCATAAGGCTGAGAAGATATTGGCATTTGGGCAGACGTCAGCAACTGTTTCTAGCAAGTTAGAGATACCAAGGGCTGGGAAGTCAGAAAAGCATTTCTGCTGTGTAAAACGTGACACGCCAAGATATTTATTCTGTTGCAAATAATGCTCCATGTGAACCTTAAAATATTTGGCTTCTTGCAGCTGAAAAACAGAAACCCCTTCTTATACACACAGAGGTTTTGGTCCACGTATACTGATGTTCCTAGCTGCTTCTGCTCACCCAGTCTGTGCTCCCCCACAGGGTGTTTGGGACTTGCACAGCACCCCAAAATCCTTATACCATGTGGCTCCAGGGAGGAAAATGCCTTTACATTAGTTATAATAAGGCTTGTGAGCACAGAACTGGGTGATGAGTGCATCTTACTAGCACTGAATACAAATCAGAGGCAACACACAACCACGTACTGCCTGTTAAATGATCAGCTCATGCTTTCAGCAAGTCTTTTCACCCTGTGCACCCTTTGGAAAAGGCTTCTTGCTTCTGGAAGGGCACGTGGAGGAAGTGGGACGGGAGAAGGGCAGCCCAGGACACTGCAGAGCTCCCAGCAGGAATGCTGCCAGTTCCCATGGCCCGCGAGACCACTGCCCGCAGCGGCTCCACTTTAGAGACCTGGGCACGCTGTGACCCCACGGGCCAGAGCTGCCCAAATGAGGTTCCTTTTAACCTCACTGAAAATAACAGGCTTTTCAGCTCGTGGCCAAATATTAAATGTCACTTTCATGCTAATTTTCAAGCTTGGACACAAGCATTTGTTTTTTTACAGAATGCTCCAGAAAGCCTCTGCCTTCTGCACAGATGGGTACAGTCAAGATCTGCAAAACAATCCACCAGAACTGATGAAACTTGATTTTCCTCCTTATGAAATTATTATATCTATTATTTTGCTGAATATAAAAGGTTACATTGGGAAAATGAAAGAAATTGCCTTTCATAAAAAAAAATAAAAAATACTGTCACTTCTGCTACACAAAAAGTCTACTAAAGGCATTCTTCTATTCAGAAATTAATATTCAAGTTAGGTATTTGACTTGTTACTTTCAGTTTTGCAAGGCTTGTTTTATTGGTTTTTTTCCTTTCTTAAATAAACTCTCTTCAATTTGCTGCTGGAAACCCCTGAAACAGTGGAAATAAAAGGGAGCCAGAGTATCCCGTTGAGGTTTAGATTATGTCCAGCTGCATAAGAAGTGCAGAGAAACAGAGGGAGGAAATCAGCCAACAGGATTTTGGGCCCATGGGATGTCATATGCCTGGGAAACACTTTTAGCCTCCTTGCCATGATTCCAGATGCCACAAATACACAATATAAAGGCACAGCTCCTGCCCCCGGTGCTTAGGTTGGATGTGCAAGGACACGATCACTCATATCTCTACTGCACATTAAGCTCTGAATCACCCTTGAAATTGGTTGGGACTGTACGGCACTAATGAACCTTAAGTTTATTAATAACTTTTTTTGCTCTCTAGAGTAATGATATTAAAAATAACAATAAAAAGGAACATTTTAATTTCCACTGGAGTAACCTGGGAAATGCTCACTCTGATTTAACCTTGGCATTCTGAATTTCAGTAATTTTTTTTTAATAGTCTACAACTTCCCCTGAAGGGAGCAGTATGCTTGTTGTCTGAAAATGGAGATTTACTTTGTCACCAGTTGTATGCAAGTGGGATTAGACCTTCATAACCATCTTTAGAGCACCCTGGGTGTATGCACAGCACTGCACAAATGAAGAACTGCACCAGACAAATAACAGGTTGCCCATCCAAAAGGGCTTACATTAATTATGTTAATCCAGTAGAGACAGAGGAGTGTGATTAAAGTCTCTACTGCCTGGGATTTGGCTGTTATCCAGCGGTAATCCTGCACAATCTGTGTTTGTAGTGAGCATGTAAGGATACTCTAACCACCTATATTCAATATCAAAGCTGGAGCCTTGGGTAGATGACAGCATCCTTTGATGCAGGAGCAGTTCCTGGAGAGCAGCATCTCCAGAGACGAGCCCAGAGTCCCTCAGCACAGCTCCAGAGCAGCCAGTCTCTCCCTCAACTACTGTGAACCCAAGGACACCAGGGACTTGAATTTAGGTAATAACTGTAATTAAACCCCAAAAGCCTTGTTAAGGAAGAGAACAAGTAGATATCAGAAACACAAAACTTGGTGCTAAACCATAACATTCAGCTGTTTCCCATGCACCTGACAGGGGAGGAAGACTCAGCCACACAGACCCTCCATGCAGCCACTCGAGGTCAGATTTGAACTCCCTCTCCTAGAGAAGGAAAACTCTGTACAGGAGGGGGTTCATCCTCCTGCTGCACAGAGGAGCCTGTTAAATAACAACAATTTAAATATCACCTCCAAATCTCTCCTTTCTTCAACCAAAACACAACAGGAACACAACCGGCTGAAAAAGGGATACTGATTCCCATGCAGCAACATAGCCTGAGGCATTGATGGAACTACTACCCACAGCCTCTACCAAACCACGTGTCTGTGACCAGCAGAAAAGGAGATGTCCCTTCAGGCAACTGAAACCATTTTGTCATACAGAGATAGGTTGTGACTAAGAATGCTCTACCCTGGGTCGGAGGCAGCAAGCCTCAATGGTCAATACTGGACCTTCTGCTCCCCTTAAAGTACCTTTCATAGAAGGCCATAGGTTACACAGAACAGAAGGTGCAGACCCTGTAAAACCAAGCCTGTGACTGCTCTGTGCCACCTGCAGCAGTCTGCCAGCCTCACCCCAGCAATGCACCAAGCACAGTCCCTGTCCCCAAAGGCACAGAAGGTGATACGTGGTGTGACACAGCCCTGACTCTGCTCCTGCAGCCTCAGCACAGCCAAAGGTTATCTCAGCTTCTGTCCCAGCTGGCAGCAGACCCTCAGCATGCTGTGAGGACCCTGCTGATATATTATCCACCTGCTGTAACTAGAGCACAGCTTATTTACTTGTTCTGTCTCTGGCAGGCTGTCTCCCATCTACAGGCATCTTCAGGGAGAGGGGGCAACAGCCCTGAGTCACTGCTGGTGGGCACAGGGAGCTCTGCCTACCCACTGAGGAACTTTTCCCAGCCCCTTCAGCCCTAAATATCACCTTTGGCAAACAGACAGCAGTTCTGTGCTACCTTGCACGGCTCCAGAGAGAAGCTGGCAGGGAAAACAATGAATCATCTGCTGAACTTTAACTCATGATGGTGCCAGAGTGGATTCCACTGTCGCAGATCCAGCTCTGAAGGCTGTGAGAGGCAGAAGCACAATTTCTGGGGTGTGAAATGGGAGGGGTCCACTGCTAAACATCAAACCCCATTTCTACACTCACAACTGACAGCGAAGCAAGTCCTTAAATCTAAAGGGATTCATTTAAACCAATTCCATTCCTCTCTTGCATTTCTCTGAGAGACAGAAAATCTCCAGAATATTGTGGAAGAACCAAGACGCTTTGATAACAAAGATTGAGGTCCCAGCTCTCCTTTTCCTTGCTTTCCACCACAGATAGTAATGAGTCAAAAGGTAGGTTTGAGAAATGCTCTGTTCCCAAGTCTCCTGAACAGAAAACCAAGGTAATAACTTCAACATATATGCTCACAGAAGACAATACATGATTAAGAGCTATTTCTCAATTGTCAGTCTCATTTCCAACTGAGATGCTACACACAGCAAGTAATTTGTCTCAGCAGGGGAGATGGGACAGAAATCCATAAACAATGTGAAGAAATGTTCCTTGAGCAGAAATCAAAGAGTCAATCCTTGGGAAATGCCTGAATAACGCAAAGTGCAGATCACTGCTACAGAAGTCTGGTTTGCAATGTGTTCTTTCTCACTGTGGTAGAAAACCCCACTCATACAAGCAGGGAATAATGTGCAAATACACCCATTCTACTACTTTGCAGTGGATAAACCCACTGCAATTCTAAACAACCCCAAACCTGTGGGTTTGCTGTACCTGCTGCTCCCAGAACCTCAGCTCAAACAGAGGTGCTCTTTGATGACCTGCTGACAACTCATTCACTCAGGGTCTGCATTTTGTTTGAAAAGCTCGACATCCCCAGCATGAAAAATAACAATGTTTTCCTTGGGTCAGCAAAACAGAGCAAAGGCAGCTTTTATTCCTCACCCCAACCCTAGCTGGGGGAGGCACAGCTCAGATCAGAGGCACAAGTACTCTCTGCCACGCTGCTGGGATTGCATTTTTCTCTGTAGCTGTGTAACATCATCCAATTCACAGCTGGAGGTTTTCCAGTTAATGAAACGGCCATATGGGGCATTAGAAAACAGAACCAAAAACCAAAAAGCATTTCCTTCCTTTGCCACCTTCAGTCTCAAAAGTCCATCCAAAAAATGCCAACTAAAGAGTAAACAGCAGCCGGTGGTACTCTTGAAACTGAAGACCATGTTTTGTTTTTCTTACAAGCTTTTTACTCAATAAAAGTGTTATCAGCGCCTTTAATCATTGTGCTATGGGCAGAAGACAAATAATAATGGGTTGGAGGCAGCAATTAGCATCTTCAGTAAACACTGGATCTCTTTGGGAACAAGGCTCTCCTGGCACACTCCCTTCCGCTCCTGACACCACCCACACTCACCATCAAAACACCCTGTTTATTCACAAAACAGGCTTGCTTTGCAAGAAAACAGACACCATGTACATCCCATGTTCTAGGACAAGGCACACAGGAATGCCCTTAGGAATTGTGCAACAACTGTGATCCAGAAAGGCAACATTGAGCCCAGACTCAATTTAGTCACCTGATAGCCAGGGGTATTGATTAAAATAAAATGCCTGATTTGAATAAAAATAGTCTTTTGATGTGGGGATCCAAGCTTCTGCAGAATTAATGGTGATGGCCAATACCATGTTTCTCCTATATCAGCTGAGCTCCTGCCATAACTCTGGTTGCTTCAGTATCTGCCCACCCAGTCTTAATATGGTGCTGCTCATGTCTATACTTCACTTGCCTTTCACCAACACTCTTATCCTTGCCTTTGCTGAATGCAGCTTTTGCTGAAGCAAATTTCCCAAATCCTTACCCCATCCTAAGCCACTTCCAACAGCTCCCTAGTGCACTGTAGATTCAATTTCAAATTGCCTTCCTGGGCTGCAGTCAGCAGCAAGGACTTTCTCGAGCATATCCTTGCCCAGTGCTATACCTCCCTGACTTGCCTCCTCCTCCCTCTGCTCCTCTGGCTCAGCTCTAGAATTTACTGCCCCTCCAGGGCTAATAAAACCCAAACTTGCTGATTTTAAGGCACAGAATAAGTCTCATCTGTTTACTTTGACTCGGAAAACCACAGGACAGTGAGACTAATTTATTCAGAAAGCTTCACTTGAGCTGCTCTAGTCTCCACACCACCACAGTTTTGGGGGGGTGCAGAACGTGAGATGAACTCAAGTTGGTACACATGGGAGCATTTTACACACAACACTGGAGAGCAGCACAGCTGCATTTTCACTTCTCTTGTTTATCTGAAATTTCCATTTCAACCCATCGGCAAAACCCATTTAAGACTATATTTTTCACCTACTGGGATGCTTGTCCCAATTTTTGCCAGCTGCGCCAGACGGTGCTTATCCCCCCACTCCAACACATTGCCTCAATAGTCCAAGGAATTCCTAGAGCACTCATATCTGTGATGGGATAAGGCAAGGCCATCTCCAGCAGCAGCAAGATTTTTGACAGGCAGATGCTACTTCTAAGCCATCTTCACTCCAGAAGTTTTATGCCCACTTCACCACCTTCATAAAGTAAAAATTCTGAACAACCAATCAAGAAAGTAACAAACATGGGAGGAAACTGCACAACCTAACCAGGAGATGAGAAAAGCCACAGGGAACTGTGTAATTTGTTACTATTTCTACTGTGCAGGTCACAAGCATAAGTGAGTTTTCAAAAGCGACTGGACAAGCCTGGGATGTGCATCCCTGTGCTGGTGGCTCCTGGAACAGTGTGGAGTCTGACTGTCCTCAAAATGCTTCTTGCACCTCACTGACCATTATCACAGAATATGGACCTTAAAGATCGTCTCATTCCAACCACCTCGTCTTCCACTAGACCAGGTTGCTCAGAGCTCCATCCGACCTGGCCCTGAACACCTCCAGGGATGGGGCATCCACCACCTCTCTGGGTAACCTGTTCCAGTGCCTCACCACCCTCAAAGTAAAGAATTTTTTTTCTAATATCAGATCTAAATCTACACTCAGTTTGAAGCCATTCCCCTTTGTCCTGTCACTACATGCCTTTGTAAATAAGTCTCTCTCCACTGTGCAAAGATAGTGTTGTTCTCAGTTAAATCATTCAGCTCTTGGAGACAAATTAAACATAGTTTGCAGAGGTGGAGCAGGCTAGTGGTAGCAGACAAAACGCCAGGACCAGTAAGCCCTCTGACTCTGAAAAGGAAGGAATGTTTGCACCCATTGAAGATATATTACTTTGCAGGAATGCAGTGAAATGCTTTAGTTCTCAGACCAATTGCAGAGCACTGGAGTCAGAATTCCTGGGGTCTATTGTCATCCTCCTGCCAACTTGTTTTATAACCCTGGAGACATTGCTGGAGTAGGAGTATTTGCTTAACCCATGCTTAACTTGAGTTTTGCTACTACTTATAAATCAAGTACCTGCAGGACACTAAGCTCCTACTGAGTGCGGTATACAATTACAGAAGAGACTGCTTCCATTTGATACAGAATTCTCACCGACATGGGAAGCGAAGCAAGGTTTGGAGGGACAAGAACTATATTTCACCAGATCAGGTGACAACTGGGAAACAAAATGTAAATATTCGTGAGTATGAATAGTCACATAGGTCAGAACAAGATCCATCAAGCATGAACATGTGTGTTTTCTAGCTGACAGCTGAACAAATAGGTCTTTTCCCTCCCTACAAAAGTCTTACCCTCTGGCACCTGAGGGAAACTCTTCACAGCTTACACAGAACTACTGGAAATAGTTTAGTTTCCTGCAGTGCTGCTTCCTGCCCAGTCTACAACACAGCATGCTTGTCTCCCACCAATACCAGAAGAGCACATATACAGAAGACATATATGAAGATTTGAGATAAAATGGAAGTGCAGTAAAACATCAGTACACTCCCATTGCAGGAATATGAGTTTTTATGTAAAATGAGGAGAGGGAATATTGAACACACACGCACCCCTCCACGACAAACAGGACAAGTGCCCAAAATTAAAAAAAAAAAAAAAAAAAAAAAAATGAAGAGGGAAACAACAGCTGAGGCCAGTAAAGCACTAATTAGTTCTCAAGATGCCTCAACAGCATGACCAGGGGGCTTTGTAGTTCACTTCTTGTACACTACCACCCCTTCAGTCTATAACCCCAGCAGACAGTTTATCTGCTGAGAAAAAGCTTTCTCTAACAAGTATTATTCTTTTGATGATCAGTCTGATTGAATTAGGACATCCATATGTTGTAGCTGATGGCTAACAAGATACAGGTGGTCTTTCATCACACGGGTAATTGGTCTCTGCAGCAATGACTAATACACCAAAGTTGTCCCAGTTGTCTTTTTTTCCCCACTAATATTATTTCTTTCAAACTCTAGTAAGCAGTATCTCTGTCTTCTACAAACCGTTACAGCAGGAATGATTTGTCTAACACTGAGGACAGGAATGTTCAGAAAACCACAGGGAAAAAGTGAGGTAAGCAAAGGGACACAGAGAGGAAAGAACTGGCACAGAGCATCTTGCTGTTCTCCCTGTTTGAACTCCTGAATTTCCACTATTGCTTTGATCTCCTGCCCTTAGCCAGATCCTGCACCTTGTCACAGAGACAGCCTTGTCTGACTGCACTCAAGTGCTCTGAGGTATTAAGTCAAAGAGCAACGTGACGTTGTTAACTTCTATCCAAGAAACTATTTAAATCCTCACATATTAATTGGTAAATAAAGGGCCAAATTTGGATAGTCTCCTCTAGACAAAATCCCTCTTAATGAAATCAAAAGGGGGCTTAGTGAGAGCAGGTCTCCTTCTTAGGAAAAGCCAAATACCTCATTAGCAGTACAGTTAATGAAATGGCTGTACCTGGCAAAAAGAAATCTGAAGGAAGAGTGAGTCCTTTCAAAAGAGCAAAGTTCAAAGAAGCAAAAAACCAACATTGAATGAAACAACCAAACTTTGAGAAAGCAACACCAGAAGCACTTGTCCAAAGACAAGGGGAAAGTTCCTAGCTGAATAACCTCAGATTTATATATTTATGGAAACAAATTCATAAATTCATAAAATTTCAAAATTCACCACACCAGGGAAGGGCTCCCACTCCACAGGCTCCTCTCATGGATTAAAAGGAGACCACAAAGTACATCAAGGAATTTTATCTTTGTTTTTTTACAAGGTACCCATCACTTGTGGTTTACACTTTTTCTTCCAGGCTGGTGCATCAGTAGTAATCAGATACTTGTAGTTAATGAGACTGTACTGATGCACCCCCACAGCAGCTCTGCCCCAAAGCTCACCCTGCTGGGCCATCTCACACCCTCACAGGGCATGTTGTGATAGGACAAAGGATAATGGTTTGAAACTAAAATAGAGAGTTGATTCAGACTGGATATATGCAAGAAATGCTTTATGAGAAGGGCCATGAAGCACTGGCACAGGTTGCCCAGACAGGTGGTTGATGGCCTCTCTCTGGAAATACTCAAAGCCAGGTTGGACAGGGCTCTCAGCATCCTGGTCTAGTCAAAGATGTTCTTGCTCATGGCAGGGGGTTGGACTAGATGACCTCTAAATGTCCCTTCCAACCCAAACTATTCCACGATTCTTCAGCCCCTGTCACAGCTGTTCCTCTGGTGTTAACACCACTAACTTTTAATTACTCAGGTTCATACACTGAACTTGTCATGCTGGTAGGCACCTGTTGGACATCTCATGCCATTACACGAGCACCCTTGAGGGAAGCCTCACACCCAGGGCCTGACTTCTTGATGTCCCTCACAGCCTCTGGGACAAGCTCTCCCCTGGGCTTTTCCTCACAGCCCTGAAGGATCTCTGCTCCTTGGCTGCTGCCCTGGGGAGTGACAGGCACAGAGTCACCAAAGCACAGCAGAGCAGTCAGAGAAAAGCACACATTGACAGCTTTGGCAGGTGAGTACTGCCGGGCTCAGGCAGTGTGTCAACACACCCACACATTTGTGCCATGGCACTGCCTGGGACTTGCAAAAACAAACACTTTTAGGAGGTTGCTCAAACAGCACTTATTTGGCACCCAAAGAGTGTAAAGTGTCAGCTTGCCCAGCACCCAGCTCCGACCAGCAGTGACTTCTCCAAAGGGCAAAAAAACTTGGTCAAGCACCTCGAGGTACCCAGCAACAAGAGGGCCAGTTGTGAGAGCAGGAAAGTAGGAGCTTGTGTGAAAGTTCTGTCTTCTAGATGCTCATACAAGCACCTTGGCCTGCAAATAGCCAAGTAACATCTAGACAGTGCCCTCAATCATGCTGGCAAAGGGGAAGATCCTGTGCCTTGTCTCATTGTGGGAAGGCGCATGCTAAACGCAGCCCCAAGTGTCCTCAGTGCCAGCCTGCAAACTGGGATCAAAGTGTCTGGAGGCTCCTTATCTGCAATAACTGAGGAGCCTCGGTCCAGTTCCCAGGAGAAGTGCCAAGACTGGCAAACACCAGCTTGCTCCTGCTTGTGCCGTCAAGAAAGTACAATACAGCCTTCAGCTCTTGACATGGGCAACTCAGCACCTTCCAATCTATTTAATTAGTTTTTTGAACCTTAGGACTGTCCTCTGTATATCTGTCATTTAAATGACAAGGGCACTGCACTAAAGAGGCTGCCCCAGGAATGATGGACCTCACTAGGCTCCCCCAGCTTATGGCTATTTTAAGTACACTACAGAAAGATACCAACATGCTCCACAAATGGAGCAATTTTTACAAAACATCAGAGTCAGCAAATCCCAATAAAGCCAAAAATCAGCTGCAGAGTACACAGAGAGCACAGAGTAACATGGAAACAGCTCCCACCCTCAATATGCTTTCACACAAAGTCATTTGTGTTGGACCCAAGCTTTATTTACTCAGCTTCTATTAGCAGAAGGTTAAGGTAACTGGAACAATTGCTGTAAAATAATGGAGCCCACAGCAGTTACGACTTTGTGCATATATATTTAATTGAATAAATACATCCATTCAACTACCACCTTTCACAACACACCTTCCTGCCTGCAGTGGGAAAGGTTATTCCCATTAATTGATTATTGTTACTGTTCTAATACACCCTACACACTTGTTTGTGTTTCCATTTAATTTTCCAGGATATCACCACTAGCGCTTTAAAAGAGGACATGAGTAACCAAGCCAGCCCTGCTGACACACAGCAAATGATCTCTCCCAAAGGGGCATAATTATAAAAGGCTGCAGGTTATCAATGGATCAGTGGGTTAATACCAGTATATCTGCATGAAGCCATGTAATTTAATCTGATCACAGCTAGTTCATGGGGAAGACAACCTAGTGAATCTGATGCAAAGACACCTTTCAGTAATGAACAGGCATCACAGCACTCACGCTGGCAACAGCACTCCTTGGAGCTCAGTGCTAATACTGTGCCTTTCTCAACCCCTGGGAGACTGTGACAGAAAGGAAAGGCTCTCCGAATCACTCGTAGGAGGACACATTTACTGAACAAAACCATTGCAGAATTCTGTCAAGTCTTCAGGCTAAAAATATTACATACCTATAAAACTGCCTACACCAGCCAGGAGAAAAGCAAGTCTCTGGAAGAAGCGCTCATGCTTCACAAGGTGTGTGCTCACATGGGGGTGGGACAAACTCACCAGGCAGCTTGTGGGTATTGAGTGGGCACATAGAGGAAATACAACAGACAGGAGTCATCTACAATCCACTACAAAAGACTTAGCAGCAGATTTTAAACAGAAAAGTGGCAAAGAATGAACAAAGCTGGCAAAGCCTTAAGTGGGTGAGCTCAGAAAAGCATGTTCCAGCAAGAAGGACTAATGTGAATAAAGTACTCATGTTGTTTGTAGACCACAGAGAGGCACACAAGGAAGGAGTACAGCCACATGAAAAATGCTGCAAGGAGTGAAAGGATAAGCAGCCAGGATGGACAGAGCTGTACAGACCTCTCAAGAGGGTCCTAAAGACCTCCAATCAACACACATAAAAGGAGGGCCCCAAGAGGCTGGTGATATGACCTGTATGCTATAAACACACAGTTATTCCACTTGCTGTAGTTTAGAAATGTAGGTTCAAAAATACATGTCAAGAAATTTGGGACATTTGAAAAGGATAAGACTGAGTAAAATATATTTATCCTCTGTGTAACAGACTTTTCAGCAGTTAGCAGAAAAAAAGTCAACGCTTGAACATATTTTTGTTTTCGTTTAGAAAAATCAAGAACCCCATTTCCTTTTTAATTTTTTTTTTAGTATTCATGACATGTATTAGAGTTTATCAATATCAGATAGGCAGTAGATGAACGGTTTCAAAATTCACAGCAAATGCTTAGCTTACCAACATAAGCCTCCCAAGAGAAATCCAAGTACTATTTCTTTATGTTACCCCATGCAAAACATTGACTCAAACTCTGATGAATTCAGTATCCTATGCTGATAACTTGCTATTAACTCACCACCATAGATACTAACTTTCAGATTTAATTCTTGTCAGTCGAGAAAACGTTTCTGCTTCTGCAAAACACAATGGCTGCTGTCATTTTGACTGACGTAAGCTACCAAAAGTGATTTTTCAAATGGACAAATTTATCCCTGGAGACAGCAAAATTCCAACTAGGGCATGCTTGTCTTCCTCTGCAGCAAATCTTGAGTTGGTGCTTAGAGCAGGCAAGAAAGCACCAGAAGCAAGAGCGAGCTTTCTCTGCCATCACAAAACAAAAAGTGTTTCTACAGATTTGATGCCAAATAACGCCACACTGCTGCAAAGGTCAAAGCCAGCAGCTGCTATGCAGGGTCCTGTCCCCTTTACAGTGTTAGTCCCATCTGGGCAGATGTGAAAGAACACACCACCCCGTTGAGTTCTCCCCTTACACCAATGGTAACAGCTGGAACAATCATATGACAAACCAAAATACACATGGAGAAGGCCAGACAGAAGCCTGGGAGATAAGACAGAGGAAAGCAGCTAAACAGACACATCCAGCAGAGCAGTTTTGCGTTTTTCCATTCCTTTGCCTTGCCATGAAACAGTCCAAGAACAGCTCTATGCCCCAAGCAGAAGCATTCATCACTCATCACTTCCTCCTTGAGTCAAGACTTGGCCCTTCTGGGATTTCCTTTAAGTCATTCTTCACGTTACAGCAGTTTCTGCAAGTCAGTGAGGAGTCCCAAGTGGTGGATCCCAAACTTGTGAAGTATTTGTCCACAACCTTAACACTGAGATAGTTCCAGCAAACTTAAAGAGGGTCTCCGATGCATTAAAGATCAACACAGCATTCTTCTGAATGAGCCCCACAATCTGGCAGTGCTCCTTGCAACATCAATATCAATTTCCTCCATCAATAGGAGGCAGAATAATAGCAACTTCCCCGGTATAATACAGCCCTTAATTGTCCCAGATCAAATACTGGCTCCCAGAGGCTATAATTCTGCTCTGTAGGTAACTATGTCCCAGACAAGATGCAACAACTTTTATCAGCAAATGTTAAATGCAGCAGGAAGGCCAGGAGGCGTGTATCAGGACTGCTAATAACATTATTAGCATCACTGCCCTGGCTCTCATGGAACACACAAACCACTGCTGAGAACAGCATGGGTAGTCCAGTGACCAGAAAACACTTGTAAGGTCTTGCTCATCTGAGAGGCAGCAAATCCATACAACCATTGTCAGATCACGGCTTTTTCTTTCCCCCTCTTTGTGTCAACTCCATGATTCCTCTGATCCCCCTCATCCCCCTCCTAATGACAAAGTCTTCATTGATTTCAACAGAACTCAGAAAGACTGAGCAGAAAACTAAAGAGGGAAATGTCAAGTGAGTCATTAGTGGGTAGAGAGAAGAACCATGTAGTAAGTAGTCTTCAACATACTTTTACTCCTTTAAAATAAACAATGCCACAAATTGAGGAAATTCTTTGACATTAGTGAAGATGGAGCACTAACAAGCCCTGCAAAGTCTGCAGGAGTGATGAATTCCTCCACTCAAAGGGGTTTACTTATGCCATACGCCAATAAATACACAGGTAAAGTAATGTGCTTGTTTGGAAACCTCTAGATGGAAGTTAAGATCTTAAATACAAAAATCAGAGTCAGAAAGATGCAAGCAAACCAGCACCAAACCAGGACATTTTCCCCAACTTCAAACAGCTAAGAAAATTCCTTGATTTTTTCATCTCTTGGCTGCTATTGCCAACATTGCAGCCTTTGCGTTAAGCAGGTGCTCAGATGGTGAAACGAGAGGAGAATGTATTCCCCATCATTAGGTTTCACTTGACCAGCAGCCTGGTCTAGTGGAAGGTGTCCCTGCCCACGGCACGGGGTTTTTGGAGCTAGAGGATCTTAGCTTCCAATCCAGACTGTTCTACAATTCTGTGATTAGGCAGAGCAGGCATGGACCCACCATCTTTCTAAGTCTGTTACAGCACAAATGTGTCCTCTCTAGAACATCTTTTGGTGAGTACTTTCATGCACTCACCTCTTTAATTTGCCCTGGGTTACCACTACACAGCCCTTTTTCCTAGGGCTGGTTACTACAGCAACAGAAACTGTTTGGGTTTGGTAGCAACACATTGCAAGCACCAAAAAAATGTGCTATTCGCTCAAGAAACATGAAACTACAAGTCATCAGCCCATGCCACAGAGGAATCCTCCTGTCATATCTCACCCATCTCTCTAATTATGAAACTTTATGAACCCACACCTCCTTGGCAGAACACAAGCCTGAGCGACCTCTGCCTCCAAGGATGCACAACAGAGGTGCACTGCCCACAACCCTCTGTTTGCTTGTCACTGCAGAGAAACCTCAAGAGAGATTTGATGGACTTTATAGTCAGAAAAATATTCTATTCCACAGATCCTAGTACTTGCACTAAGGATTAAAGTCAAAGCATAACTTTAAATTCCATATGGTATCACATCTCCATTCTTCTGCACACACATAGTATTAATACAAAAAGAAGGTCGTTTTGAGGGGAGTGTTCTTGGTGTTTGGATTTTTTTTTAATAGCCAGAGGCATCTTCCTATATTGCCATTTCACTGCAAAGTGACTGTATTATGTATTTTATTGTTACTCCACTCAACTCTTGTACAACTCAGAAAGGAGAAAAAAAAACAAACCCTCTCAGTACAGAGTTATTTCTATCTAATTCACTGCCTTGGGACACGAGGGGTTTTATTGCAGAGGTGAGCAATGACTAGTCCTTAGCTGTCAGGTGAGAGGCTGGTTCTTCCCCCCAGCCACAATCCAGCACGTACGTACTCAATGTAAGCAACAAACTAAAGACAGCGCAAACTGTTCCATCCGATCATTTCTCAACCACAGCCAGCCATTACAGAAAGTTCAGCCAGACTATTATAACTGTTATTAATTAGTTTTTATCCTGAGAGAACAATCTATGCCAAATTTGTGCCTAATTTCAACTGAGGGAACTTACCCAAAAACATTTTATCTGGTCACACAGAGTGTAGCCCCCACTGAGTGAGTGTGCTATTATGAGAAAGCAAACTGATATAAATATAGCACAGTGACAGCATCCACTCTGCAGTTATTTCCTCTACAAAACAGAGCAGAATGAAGTGGGTAAGCTGCTCAGCCAGCTTTCTGCTAAGGCCACTGAAAACTGCATTGATGACATCAACAAAAATAATCAGTTAAAGACAAATCTGATCAAATAACTCTCAAACAACACTTACACTGAGGAGTTTGACCTCCGCTCAAGTACCCACAAACATAAGATGACATTTCCATTAGTTTCTTCTCCATTTATATTCATTCATGGAATAGATTTTTTCCTGTTAGCTTGTATTTTCACTAGCCAAATTGATTGCAGGTTGATATAAGAATTAATCATCCAATATCTGAAACCCAACTTGTGACAGATAGGCTGGGACAGGGCAGATATTAAACCTTATTGCTGGCTGACTGTGCATACACATGCACGCTTGTGAAATCCATAATTCATATGTAGAAATACAGATTATGATTTTCATAGCTAAAGCCAGAAAGCAAACAACCCCAAAATGCTTGTTTTCTTTTTTTTTTTTTTAATTTTCTAACTGTACATGTAGAAATGGACATGATCAGAAACATATCTCTGCAGGAAAAATAAATAATAAAGCCATGTATAGTAAGCAAAAATCATTTTCTGGCACTATTTTCCCAGCTACAGTTGAACTGCCAACTTTTAAGATGTTATTTTAGCATACAAGATGAACGTATCTCAGGAACAAAAAGAATCACTCTTCCTAATCCTCCTCTCATGCACTCTCCCGCAGCCTGTTCTCAGACATGAAGTATTGCTTAAAAATGCCCATAGAACAGACTGAAAGAAGTTGCTGCTTCTCTATATAGTTATTTATAATAGATAATCTTAGAATCACTTTTAATTCCAGCTCATCATTTATGGTGTTGGCAGAGTTGCTCCAGAGAATTTAGTCTCATTCTTCACCTTTGGGTTGTACAGTATCTTGTATTTTACATATCATCATTCTTTATCCAGTGGATCCCTCACAAGCACTTACAGAACCAAGGGAAGGTGAATAATGATCCAAGGACAAAGCTAAAAGATGAAATACTATGATTTTATGGCCAGTTACAGAAAACACGGACACACTTTGAATATGGAGATGAACCTCCTGAAGTGACATAGCAATACATCCAGCAATGCCACAGTATGCTATTTAATGACTTTCCAGTAGGCTTCTGCCCTATCCCAAGACACTGAACTGAACTCAGAGTCAGCTTTGTGTCGATGGACACACTCAGCTGCATTCAGTTACGCTTGGGAACTTAATAAAAATGTCTTTGGAAAAAACCCAAACAGTAATGGGATCATCCATTCAGTGGAAAGTCATATCAAGTTGGGGATGATGGGACAAGTGCACAGTTTTGATTACTAGAAACTACTAACAAGTGCAGCAGGATCTCATTAATGGCTGCACACACTTCACAGATTTATTGCATTGGAGCAATTTATCTACTGACAAGTCCTGCAGAAAGAAGAATGAGCCAAGCTGACACATTTTTTTTTAAAGAACTTCACTCACATCCTCTTTAAACCTACTGGGACGGTGAACTGCTGCTGAAGTCCATAAGCACTTTATCCCAATAACAAAGATGTTTCATTGGGTAACCAAAGCCAAATTTCATAGCTTAACCATCTGAAAGAATTTTGCAACATGATCACCAGAAACATGAGTTCTACTTCATGCTCTTTGTATCTCAAAATAAACCTCACCAGCTTCCGCATCCCATTCCATTACAGGGATCACATTATCAAGGGTCCTGCCACAGCATCCTGGGCCACAGCACCTACTCCCTAACAGGCACTTCCTTGCTAAAATGTGACAGTGGGAGTAAGAAGATGTGTGTGTCTTCTCAGTCTCCTTAGACTGCAGAGATCACTCAGACACATGCTTTGGAACAGGAAGAGAACTAGCATATCTTGGGGGGGGGGGGACCAAACCAACTCAACCACCGTCACACATACCACTTGAAAATTCTTCAGCTAAAACTCAACCATAAGTCACCAATATTTCAATTTAAAGCAATCTGGGCAATGACAACAGGAGGAGTGAGCATCTTCCTAACCATCCAGTAATAATCACCAGGGCTGTCAACCTTTACCATTACTACAACATGAGCAAACATCCTTGTGTTTCCCTGCTGCCTTATGTAGGGCCCTATGCCAAGTTACCTTCACAAGCACAGCAGCACATGGAGAAGAGGCCTTGAGGCATCCCTTCCACTGGCATCAAACAGGAAACAAGAGTGAGGTGCCACCCCACCAGGAAAACCCTCAGTGAGAAGTTCAGAGAGCCTTACCTATGTACAGGGAGGAGTCTTTCCGCCTCACATGGTCATCAATGTAGGAAACTCCCAGGGGCTGGACAGGGGTAGCACCAATGCCCAGGAGGACCTGTGCTCCAATGAGCAGCAAGTACATCATGTTGGTAGCAGTTCTATTCCTGCAGATAAGGTCCGGGTCTGGTCCCTCATCGCTGGTGGACCCATTGGCAGCACACACATCCCTCCCTTCAGCCCCCCAGCGTATTTCTCCTGATTCATACTCGTACTGGTGGGTCAGAAATTCAGGCAACGCGGAAAGGAGGGCACCCAAGGCCATGACTATCCCTCCACATCCTATTAGGCGTGGCCGGTGTCCTCGGGCTCCGAAGTAGCTCACGAAGAGGATGAGGGCCAGGTTGCCAATCTCAAAGCTGCTGGCAATGACGCCCACGTCAGCACTCTGAAGGTTGAATCGCCGCTCCAAGGTGGTTAAAACACTCACCTACAACAGAGAAATCCAGACAAAATTACTGAAAGGGAATATGACCTCCTTTCACCCTCCCCATATGTGCTGCTGGAGTGTAAGTTTCCTTGACTTTTCCTTGAAAACATACACATCAAGGGCATCCAAATCACAGGGTAGTAGCTGACCTCCAAGCGTGACCCGACTATTCAAAGGCAGCCACATCAAAAGGTCCTAATACCAAGTGACATTCCACAGCCTACCACCTGTCTGAGCACATGTCCACTTCCAAATCCCTGTGTCCATCAATGTATATTTTGGATGCCTGCAGACACACATGACTCCATGATCAGAGTTAGTCTTTCACTGGGCTCCCTTTCTCTTTGAAGGCACAACCTTCACAGTGCACTGCCCCACAGAACCAAGGCACAAACCACACCAAGCCTCACATCATGCCGGGCACCCAACCTTTCCCTTGGAAGGAATTGCAGTTAGGGAGCAGCAGAAAACCCTGCGGATACTTTGCTCGCACACCAGCACAAGGCCATCAAGTCAGTTTGAGACAGTGATGTACAAATAGGCAGTTTGGCTGGCAGAGAAAGCTTCTACCAAAGCAAGAAAATAAAATGCTGATCAAAGGGTTTAAACTGTGTGTAGATTAGTTAATGACTGCAATCGTCACAGAGTATTTTTGAGAAGACAGGCCAATTAAGGTTTACACAGAAGATTTAAATCCACCATGAAGAAGGGATGATTTAACAAATAGTCGTTATTTAACACTAAGAAGAGAGAGGCACATGAATAGTCTTCAAATATTTAACAATGCTGTAAAAAGGAATGACCTGTTCTTTCAATTCAAATGGACAGGACAAGAAGTGGCAAGTTGAAACTGCAGCAGAGATGATTCAGGTTAAATACAAGGTGGAGAGACTTTTGCAGGTAAGGATTCTGAGGCACTGAAATATGCTGCCTGAAGAAGCTGCAGAGGCCTTCAAAAGAACACGGACCAGGATCTGTCAGGAAAGACACAAGTATGACTGATCTTGCCATAGGGCAGGAAAATGAACTTGATCATCTCTTGAGAGCTCTTCCAATCTTGATTACATGGTGCAGTGAAACACAATGCGGATTTTCTGCAAGAGTCATAGCACTGATCAGAGCATGAAGGATGAACCATTAGGTACCTCACTTGCTGTCAGCCCTGCTCAAGGGAGAAAATGGGGCATTCTCATGTCTGTGGCACTGTGCCTCTTATACAGTAAAAAAAGTAACAAAAGGAATCTTGAACATGTCACAGAAATGCCAAAAACTTTTACCTTGAATAAAACACTATCTGGTTTTTCAGACTGCAAAAGATCAAGATATTTAAGATTGTCCTAAAAGAGGCAGGTTTCTCTATTCCAAAAAAAATGTGATAAAGACCTCAGAGCAGAAGGTAGCCCCTGGATAGAATAAAAATAGCCTCCCACTGGAGGCACTGAAAATCTTTGCTGATAAATCTCACGAAGCAGGAGCCAGTCTGACCGACTTTAAAGTATTCTGACAGCAGCTCTTGTCCGGGGGCAGAAAGCCTCTGCTAGGGTACACCAGGGCACTGTTGGACAAAGACAGCCCTGTCGGCAACAAAATGGAAAACGGGAACAACCCATTTCTGCTGCTTTGCATAAGCAAGAATTCCAAATCTGGCCCTGGTAAGTGTCCAAGTCAGATCTCCAAAACTGGACTGTTTTAATGTTTTCTGAAAATTCAGCCTTCTTCTCATACAGGCCATTTTTATACCACTATTGTAATCCTCCCCCACTAAAGAGCCAAGAATTGAGGAAGCAAAGGAGGAAAAACCTAAAAATCAAACCCTACAACTGAAGGCAGTGCAAGAGCAATAATTCTTCCCACGCCAAAGCCAAATGAGGATGTGCATGTCAGAGGCAGAAGAGATCACCACTTCACCTGAAACACCAGGTGCAGGCTGCTCTTAGGATGAAACAGCACTGTGATTCATGAGGGAAAACAATGCCCTCTGTGCAAGGGCACAGGACAGCCTGTCCCCACTCCAGCAACCTCAGCCACGCAGTACTCGAGCTCACACCGAACCTGGACATCACTGCTCCCAGAACTCCATGGGAGCCCTGGCAGAGCTGAGCAGGTGGGGACAGGCACTGCTAGAAAACACTATGTTGGTATTTTCGAAGCAAGGCACACCAAGGACGAGGAAGACAGACAACATCCCATTGCCTCAGGCAGTCCCACCAGGCACTCGTGTGACAGAGAATAACAGGATGGTTTGGACTGGAAGGGGCTTTAAAGACCATCTAGTTCCAGCCTCTTCCCTGTGGGTAAGGATTTACCATCCACAACACAGACTGGTTTTACTGCATGGTATGATCTAACGGTGGTGCAGTCAGATTGGTGGGACTGCAGATCTGAACACCAAACAGCAAACACCAAACTTTAAGCGATGCAAAGCCCTGGCAATAGGAACCTTCCTTTATGGTACCCTCTCCAGCACATGCCTAGAGAACCCAGCAATAACTGGGGTCCCATGAACACCAATTTTAGCAGAATCTCTCCAAGATGAATACGTAACTCTGAGCACTCAAAATCATGTCTGTGGTGCTCATATCTGAGCTGTACCTAAATAGGAAACTCATGATTCCTCATTACAGCTGTGCAAACTGAGGTAGAGGGCCAACTATTAATGAGACAAGTATAGTCAACAAAATTAATTTCTGATGAAATAATTTAGGCTGGAAAATCAAAAGACAACAGAAGTGATTTCCCAAGGCCAACTGGTATTAACTAGCTTTGGAAGTCTCCCACATTTCAACCTGGCTGCCAAATTTAGGCTTTTACAATACATATATACAAGTGGCTAAGAAGTGGGATAGTGATTAGAAACACTTGGGTGCCAAGCCTCAGAAGGGTCAGATTATGGACAGCTGGGTTTCAGATAAATATACTGTACCATTTCTACGTGCCATTCACAGTGACAGAGACAGTAAATTGGTGACAAATCCAGAAACTAAAATCAGAGGCCCAATTCTCGTTCTGCTCTTATTTCAGTGGGACTTCAATAGTTCTTTTCCTTTTTACAAAAGTTAAACGATTCAAAATAGGGAAAAAAAGAGTCTCACCATCCCCTAACACTTTCTTCCTTTACTTTGGTGAAGAGCCTGAAATAAAAGGAGAGTGAGGATGACCACACAAAGCAAACTCCAACCCTCCTGATAAAAGCTGGCAGTTCCCCTTATTCCCCTAGGCAGACCACACTGCATTTCCCAGTTTGCTCCTTCTGACTGTAGCACTGCTACCCAGTGCTATCAACTCTTCCTTTATTAAGTGGGCTGTGAGGAGCAGGGGCGTATGGTGAAAGAACAAATCCATCATATCAGCCTTGAGCATCCAAAGGAAAACAGCATCTAAGTACAAAGTGCTGAGACCAGCAGCAGCAGAGTAGCTTCCAAAACACTGACAAGTCATTGCCAGGGGGGGAAAAAAAAAACCAAAATCCCAAAATAAAAATAGGGCTGGAATATAAACTGTCAACATGCAGATTTTTAGCCAGAGAACAACAGGAGCACAACTACATCACATCCAGCGTGGCTACAGCCCAGACAGCACAGCCCAAATTCCTACTATGACATTGGCTGTGACCTTACAAAGATCAACTACAAAATCAGCATTAGCACAGCAGAGATGTTATCTGCATTTATTCAGAATAACCCCCTGCCCGCAGTGAGATCCATTCTCCCACCCTCTATGCCCCACCCTTATGGGACTTCCTGCATGTAAGGTGGAACCTGACTAATACTTTCAGTTTCCATGTGGGATGCTCCTGGTGCCCATGTAACTGTGAAATAAAAGAGCACTGTACTGCCCATATTTCCTTTCTCTCCAGCAGATCAGCCATCACAGCTCCTGGACACCTACTCTGTTTATCAAGAGTTACATAAAACATTGCAAAAGACACAACAGGTCCCTGTAAAATCCCAAAGTCATGTGAAAAGGCTGTAAGGATTATAGAGCCACTGTGTGCTGAGACCAGGTGGATCATTCCAGAGCACAGCCCACGTGGATGCTGGTTTAATGTCAGGGATGCGGGGAATGGAGTGGTGCGGCAGCACAGCGGCTTCAGATGGACAACCTCCTGCTACAACACAGCGGGAAACATGGGAGCCCACGCTATTATCCGTGAAACAGCTATTTCCTGGCTCCTGTCAACTTACACAGCTGTTTTGCCAGGGATGGAAAGAACTGATGAAGAGGATGTTTAGCTAAAAAAAGCTTCTAACATAAGATCAAAACAGTCACCAGGAAGCCATTACAACATCCAGCAGAACTCATTTACACAAGATACAGCAGACATGTGGTCTGATCCCAAGAAGTCAGAGGTGTGAAACCACCCACAGGACCAGACAAGTCCAGAGCAGGCACAAGGACAGAGGCAGGGCCAGCACTGTAATTGTGCCAAATGCCAGAACCCACGGTATTTGGAACAGCACAGAAGCCACAGCTTCCTATGGGAATGCATCTGTGGTAAAGAGAGCTGTACCCTGCCTGCTACCCTTATGTCCTCATGTCTGTCCTGTAGGTCACTGAGGCTCAGACTAGCAAACCCTGCAGCCTTCAGTTGTGGCAGCCTCCCTGCCTTTTTCCATGATTCCCATTTCACCTGCTCCAGACATTTTTACCCAGTTTTTAAGAGCAGCTCCACTAAGATTTAGCTACAGCATCAGAGACATCAGCAGGACTGTGTGGCTGTTGTTACTCCACAAGTTCATGCTCCTCCAGATTAGTTCTACACCAGAGCGGTCAACAGGACCGCCAAAAACTAAACCAGTTTGGGCACCTGCATACCTTGCTTGTCCAAAAAGCAGGCTGGAGATCTAGAAAGATCATGTAACCCAGCCTTCTGCCTTTCTGGGAACACACTGTAACATACAATCACAAGAACTAATTGAAACTTATACTATGATTGCACTATCTCCTCTTCTTACAGAGCCACAGCAGGCTGCACACATACATTTGTATCAGATGACTTTGGAGACTAACCTGAAAAAGCCTGGGCTAAAGGGGCCTCCTACCACCACCCTAAAACACTCTTCAATGATTGAGAAAGGAAAATATCTTACATACTGCATACAGTGATAAATGACCTACATCAAAAAGAAAAAAAAAAAGAAAAAAGAAATCAATCACAGTCTTAAAATTTTCCAGACAAAGTAACTTATATTGCAAGTCCTGTAACTAAATCCACAAAAGCCTATACCATGCCATTCTGGGCTTATTTCAATAATACACACTCACATTCATCATTCCTGTCTGTCCCAAATCTAGAGATCTTGGCATTTCTGAATCAAGGTAAATTTGTTTTCTCTATAGGCTGTTTATTTTATATTAATGCTCAGCAAAAATACAATCTACAGACCTGCTTCACACTATTGCCCCACTTTATCACTAAGAAACGAACTGAAGGCTGGGAGCACCATTATGGAGTCACAGACACAGTGCATTGAAAATGAATATCATATTGTTCATATCTCCAATGATCAAGTCATATTCACCCACAGAGTCTACAGATAAGTTCATTGTATTAAAAATACAGGGTTATATATAGAAAACACAATGACTTTATGCCTGAAGGGCCTTTTTAAAAGGCTTCTTTCTAATGTAAAATACATTTTCTCAGTTATGTGGTAATAGATTGGACTTGAAGAGACATGTCTGCAGTGCTACAGGGTGTAAAATAATTGCCTGGCAACTATGTTCCCAAAGGAAAACAAACACAAACCATCTCCCACTGCCTCCATTACAGAGCCACGAAACACAAGATTCCTCGAAGAGCCAAAGTGACCATGCCAGAAACAACACCACTGCTCCCACACACCTCCACCCACTTCTTCAGATGTCCCCTCCTCCTCTCTTCCAGCAGCCACAGTGGGATGGGGCAAATGGCATCCCGTAGCTGGAGGCAAACTCTCCTCCCTGTAGAACTGGTACCCATGGGCTCAGTCCTCCTGCCCACCCACCAGGCTCAGGCTTCAATCCCAAGGGAGCGATGCTGATCCTCTGCTCTGATGTTTTTCTGCTCCACAACTACAGTGTTGAGATGATCACTTGTGGCTGAGCCAAATTTTTTAAAATGCACAGAGTTTCCTTGGCATTCTGCCCACTCCTTCCCCATCGGATGGTTGGGAGGAGGGCAACAAGCTTAATATCCTTTGTCCAGCCCCAGGGTACAGCCCTTCTTGCTGCTCCTCACTCCACTGAAGTACTAAGGGCATCCAGACTGCCCATCTCAGGCTGCTGATCATTTCTTTGAACAACATTCCCGGTCTAATAAAGGCAGTGGAAACTTAAAACACGTTCTCACCACAGATGCCAACACCTGTGCTGGCTTTAGGCACATGAGCATAAGGGAAAGCAAAAAAAAGGGTGGCGATACGAGCACACCCAAGCTGGCTCTGCTCAAGGTCTGGAAATCATCTCTGCATAGAAATTTGCATTCACATGACAGGGATAATAGACACTGCAGCTGAACCACTGCTGAAAGTAGGGTGTTATTAGCTTGGCTGTTGCTGCATGTGCCTATGCTGTTTCTAGGCCAGCACTCAAAAATCTGCAAGTTACTGTACTGGTGCCATGAGGAGTTTGCAGCTCGGATCTATACCCCACTGGTGTGAAAAACTCATTTTATATTCTAGTGACCAGCTCTGAGGTTACTGACACAGTCCAAATTAAGCACACATTCAAGGTCAGGACTTTCAGGAGCCTGAGAAGAAGGGGGTTTGCACCGTGTAGCAAGACAAACAGCACATCACACTCCCAGTCGAAGTAAAACACACACTTTTGGCAACCTCTTCTCTCCGGCATCACACAGAAAACTTTTCTGCTATCTCTTGCAAACCACTGTGCATCTCCTCCCCACATTTCAGTGGCCACAGCATCCTGTGTCACTGGCCCTCAGCCAACACAGGGTACAAAGCAAGTGTACCTGGGCAACCCTTTGCAGCATTTCACAGCTATGCCACAAACACAGCGATGCTACACGCTGTTGCATATTGCAAACAGAGCAAAGAGTACTCAGCACCCACAGAAGATATCCTGTTTGGTCAGAAGCTGATACGTCAGTGCAAAGCCACAGTTAATTTCAAAAGAGCTTAAACCAGAAAAAAGTCACATACTTCTCAAAGTTAAACATGCATTTTCCACTACTCTAGTGGAACTGGGATCTGTACTGACCAAATATGCTGCATAAAAACCTAACCTCTAATCCAGGCACTCATTGCAGCAAACAGCAATGCAGCAGGGCTGTCAATACCTTCCTCATTTGCTTCCTAAGGATCCTGCATGGGACACAATGGACTGACCCCTTTTCCCAGCTCCCCAGAGGAAGAGAATGAGCACTGCTCCACTTAGAGGGGTGCGAACAAAAAGATCACTGGGGTGTTATTTGCAGCTACCCCCTCCCATTCTTCACAGAAAGCCAGTGTGAGTCACCCACAGCTCAAAGCAGACCCAAGCACAGAGCACCAGGCCACACCGAACCGCCTAGCAGAGCCTGAGAGACTTTTTCTGTTGCTCTGAAACAGAGGCACACCACAGCCAAAATCTTTTGAAGTCCCAACTGACAGTGACATAATCACAGCCACAGTCCTGGTGTCCACACAAGACTTCTGCCTCCAAGTCCACTGTTCAACACTCATATCACTGTGTGAAGGCAGGTGGTATTTTAGTCTCTGACAAGGTATCTACATAAAAACACCCAGTGTCAGAATCCATTTGTAGCCTACACTTTTCTTGAGTAGCACACATACAATGAAGCCAGTGGATGTTTGAATCCTTACTTATTTTTAAAACATTGTGTAATTTTCACTGGCACCCAAGTCATGCATAAGCATGCAAAGAAGCACAAACCTCAACCCTCTAACTGCTTTTTTGTGTGCTTTAAAAAGTACAGCACAGAACGGTGCTGCTGGCACATTTCAAACCTAGAGGATGAAGAATTCCATGTGGAATAAGTGTGCAGCAGCCGGGGCTGGTGAGCAGGGGCAGCCAGTCAGCTCTGTCAAAGTAAACAGCCCAGGGAAAGCTGCTGGAGCATCTTTGACATGTTCAGAGATGGATCGTGGGTTTTTTCCGGTGTCCAGCAAGGTAGTGTACAAAGCCAGATGAAGAGGAGTTTAAACTGTGTATAATTCAAACAAAAAGACTCCTACAGCACGCTTGGCCATATACAGAACTGGCAGAAAAATTCATACATGAGTCCAGTACTCTGCAAACCAGGCACCATCACACTGGGTTCCAGTGAAGTGAAGGAGATGAAACTCACGTTTCTGGAAGACTCTTAACAGGAAAAAGACTATCATATGGATATATATACTCTCATATGGACTAGGTACTACCACTGGAGAGGCGGGATCCCAAGCTGTCACACTGCAGCACCCTCGCTTCTCCACCTCCACAACCCAGTGCAAGTTTGGTTGTTTATCTAATAAAACACTTCCTAACGCAACACTTCCATGCCTGCAGAGAAGGCTTCCTACTATAAACAGGGTGGCCTACCCCAGCAGAAACCATAACGCAAGCCTGACGAGAAAACCTGTCATGCAAAGAGCTTTATGTTGTCTTAATTTATGATCAAAATCTGAACTCAGGGCTAAGGATTGCATCCAAGTTATGCCAGAGCGCAGACGAAGAAGTGAAGCCTGCAGAGCTGGTTGCAGAAGCATTCCCAGCTGCCAGGCATGAACCAGGGCAGAAGTGACACAGGCAGGACCACTCTGAGGCAGCATTAATAAATGCTTTGAATTCAGTTTTCATGGTTGGAGGGCAACGATGATTACATAAAGGCTATGTATTGAAAGAGGAGGTTTTCTCACAAGTCCTACTACTTTTCTCCTCATCTGCTCTGGCTCTGCTGATACCTCTCCTACTCCACTCCCTAAGCAGCAGCAAGGATGCCTGGCTAAAGCAAATGGGAACTCAATTTAGAGAGAAGTTTGAGGCTTTTCTCCTCAACCAGTACATGAAATGCTTTAATTTAGTAACCCTTGGGAGGAAGGAAGCCATTTAAAAGGGAACCAACAAAATGGCCACTTTGTACTGCCAATCCACAGCACTTTGGGACTACTCATAAAAGAATTACCACATTACTGTAAATTTCTGCAGGTGGAATTGGGGTCTCTCTAGCACCTAACTAGCAACACCCCAAGCTTGTCCCAAAGCCACGTGCTGCTTGCTTATCCCCACCTCACACCCTCCAGCCCACACAAGATGTCCGTGTCATCCTGCTTATTTGCTAAGTAACACCCTCCTACAAAGCTGTTCACAAACGACTCATTTCTCCTTTCACATCAACTCTGCAAAGCCAAGGGTACAAACAGAGCCGCGTGCCGGCTGCTGCCAAACTTCCCACTAAAGAATGGGGCAGGGTAGGAGGTGAGCACAGGGGGGTCATGGTACAGACAGACACGTCAGGGCTTGAAGGTGATCTTCATCCTACTCACTGTAAAACCACCAGACCCTGCAAAACTTTAATGAGCACAGGCAAGGAAAACAGAAGTCCCCACCTCTTCCGCTTACCTACCAGAGCCTGATGTGAGCAAAAGCACAACAGGAGAGGGATTCCTATGGAGGACCACTGCTCCTGCAGCAGGGGCACACCAAATTCTGGGAGGAATCCAGCATTCAGGGACTGCAAAATTGGAATGGTTTTGTACTCAGCGTTCAACACAAAGCCAGAGACATTTGCCAACCAATGGTTACTGCTACCAAAATGAGCTCTATCTCTTCTCTCTTTGTACTTTCCCAATCTGGTTTCTCTCAACCTCCGCAGCCATTTCAAATTCCGTTTTCATCTCCTTCCAGTTCTTCAGTCATACTTCGCAGACAGCTTCTACATGAGGTTAAATCTCTTTATACTTTGCTCTTCCCTGGTTCCTGCCTCCCCAAGGTACTCATTACAATAGTTTATTAGCCAGGCACACAACATTTAGACTCTAATTTTGCCCTGCTTTAAAGGAAAGACACCACTGAAGCAGCCCACTGCAATCAGTAATAGGGAAGGAGACTTTTCAAAAGCACTTTAGTGGCTTTGGAACAAGAGTCCCATTTTCAAAGAGACATTTAGAGTAAGTCACTTCTGTCAATGAGAGTGTTGCTCTGAAAGCATCCTTAAAAATAACACCCTCAGGCTCTTTTAAAATCCATCACTACCAAAGAGCAAGTAAAGCCTCAAACAGCAAAGAGGTAAATGTTTCAATCCTGAGGTTTCAGGCAGGTGTGAAGGAAGCAGGGATACCATTCAGCTGGCAACAAGCCACCACAGGTAGAATAATCACAGGCAGGATAACACAGAATTACCAGCTCATTAATTAATTTAGTTCAGCTTATTATGATAACTTATAGACACCCAGTTCAGGGTTCAAGCCTGGGTACCTCTTTCATTCCAGCTACCACCACTGGAGCAGCTTATCAACCTAGACCACAAGATGCCACGGAACCAGAAAATACCAAAGCTAGCACATTAGCTGAGAGAGAGAAAAAGTGCAAAGAAGGCCTGGAGATGTTCATGACAAAAGCCAGGAAATGAGCCTGATCTGCATCTTCACCAGAAAATGCAAATAGTATTTTCAGCCAACAAGCACTACCCCATGGGCTAAGTCGGCCTCCCCCAAGTCTGCCACATGTCACATTATCCAAATGCAAATAAAATCAGATTTCTCTGGGCACAAATATTAGTCTTGACTGATAAAGAGAGTCAGTTTGGACATGACAGGTTTGAACAGCCAGCTGCAAAGTAAGAGCTTGGCTTGAAAACATTACCCACATGTGGCAGGAATGTTCCTCTGTTCCTGCCAAGATGCCACCATCAACAGAACCTGCCTCGCCAGTATTGGCTCAGAGGAATCAAGTTGCTCTTCCCCCATCATTTCATCTCTCGTTTGAGAAGCAGGGGCAAGGGAGAGGTCAGGGAAATACACAGTGACACAGACTCCTGGAAACACTCCATGAACCTAATATTTTGTGACGCTGTCTGGATATCAAGAGTTCTGAGTGCAATCAGGATGCTGAGAATCAAATTGAAAGTGTCTGAATCTATACACTATGCACCATAGGGGTGGAAGAAAGGAGAAAGCAAAGGTCATTTTAGCTCCAACTGCATTTCCAGTGTAGCAAAGTTTTATGCATCTCTTAAAGATCCCATCCCTTGAAACCTCAGTGCGATGCCCAAAAAAAAAATCCATGAAGATTTGATCAAGTTTGAAAGTAAGTTGAGTACTTGAGTATCAAAATAACCAGACACGCTCCATTCATGTCAAAAGGCCTGGTTAGCTAAACCGGAAGACTACACTTTGACACAAGCAATTTGCAAAACATTTTTGTTCATTTTGACCAACCACTCCTCCAAACTGTGATGCCTTCTCAAAGCAAGTCATTCTGAAGATGGAGAGACAGAAGTACTGCACTCAAACATTATAGGAGAGCCTCGGAAGAAACTTCCAGACATGAGACCATACACCCTTATACCAAATCGCAGAGAGAACTCTGCATTCAGATTTACCTCCAAGCTGTAACCACTGCTCACTGGATACCTGCCCACAGAACAGCAAAGATGCAGTCTATTAACAAGGGACTCTGAGCACTCTTCAGAGATATACTTCAAAAGTTTGCAATTTGAAAACACACAGAACTTATTCTAGAGGCTGCATCCAGTATTTCCCATGAGTCGTTATATACAACTCCAGTAATTCATTAGGGATCTATTTAAATAAGAAGGCAAAATAAAAACTCTGGCATAAAGCTTGTCCAGCACTGAATTAAGCTGAATGATTCAAATCAATAAATGCCACCTCAGCTGCAAGAGGCTACACCATAAGCCCCAAATGTTTCCACAAGAAACAGCAATAAATTTGAAACTTCTGTCTTCTTGGTAAGAAAGAGTGAGAACTGAGATTCCAAGTGCAACACAGCAGCCTTGATGCATCATAATCTATGGAAAACACTGAACTACTGTACAGGGCCAGAATCAGAGAAAGCTTGTGCAGTTGTGCCAAATGACAGAGCAAACCCACAAAGTCGTGCCTCTAGCACATGGTCTGCTAGTGTGGCTTAACTTCAATAGCCATCAAATAACTCCCAAGATGATTTTGGAATCCATTCATTCACAGAGTGATTTGTCAATGCAGAAGTGGCCTCAATTGAGCAAATTAACTCATGGAAGTGAGCAGTTTATCTAGCTCCATGGAATACTTGAGTATTTTCAAGCTTTGTTCTCAAGTTCTCTGAAGTTGGCAAGTTTCAATTCCAAAGACTAAGAAAAAGCTTCTCACTAATTCTAAGTACTTCCCTTGATTTACAATTTTTCAGTAGTATATCACAGATTATAGACAGATAATTAACAGAAAACAAAACAAAATGCAATCAGTGCTACCATCATAGCACTGTGATCCACGAGTCCAAGTGTGGTTTTGGTATCACCTTTGGTAACAAAAATACAAACTGAAGGCCAAAATACCCCTCTTTGGATAAAAGCTGGAGAACACAAGATGCAGCAGGTTCCTGCAGGAACACAAGTGAGCTCAGTGGGAATTCACTGCACTGAGCACCTTGGATGAGACCATCTACGGGAACACTCAAACTGTCATCACCACCCTTCGCAAACAAGCACTCCCAGATAAGGCGTCCCCTCAGTTAAAGCTCCTGTCCCTCAGCCAGCAGCTGCACCGACTTCAGACATAAGGACCTGCATTATAACTAGCCATAGGCAGCAGGAAACAAAGTGTGCATCTCATGCAGAGCTGAAAGGCCCATTGTAATTAACCGCTCTCAGCCCTGTATGTTGAACAAGACAAAAACAAAAACCACAGTTTTCTTTCGCTGGTAAGCCCTAAAAACGCTGCCCACTATTTCTCATAAAGGGCCTGTACGTCCAATGCTTTCTCTGTCCATCAGAAACTGCAGCACTTGGCACAGGCTATGGGGAAGGTTTGTTACCACAAAAATTGAATTTTACAGACAATGCATGCAAGACAGAAAATACCACCACGTTTGAGTCACCCACATGCATGCTTCTCCTTGCTGCTCAGTGGGACATCACAAAAACCAGTGACTGATCACCAAGTGCAGACAGGACTCAAGCACAGGGAAAACCATTTAACCAATGCCAGCTGGTGTTTCTGCAAAGAGCATGTCAGTGCTCAAACATGATTAATGCTTTGCTTTAGCTCATGGCGAGGGTGGATGCTCTCCCAGCAGAGCACAGTGAGGATCCAACAGACATAGTCCCAGTAAGCCTAGGAAAAAGGGGTGGGACAGGGGGAAGGTGGTGTTATAATTTTTGGCTTTGTATTAAATATCCAAGTCTATTTTAATTGGCAATAAAAATTAATTTTCCCAAGTCAAGTCTGTTTTACCCCTGAGAGTAATTGCTAGTGTTCATCTCAACCCACGAGCTTTTTCACCTCATTTTCTGCCCCCATCCTGCTGAGGAGGGAGTAAGAAAGCAGCTGGGTGGGTGCCTGGCTGCAGACCAAGGTTAACCCACCACACCTCACCAAGCAAGGTGGATACTCTTCAGAAGAATTAAAGCTTGAAGAATAACTTGGAGAAAATAGCTATATTAAACCATGACAATTACAGCTTTTCCTGCGCCTCAGAGAGACAAGAAGAGGCAAGATGTAGGACTGAAATACGTGAAGTCTAACCACAAGTTGTCCTCTTTAAAAATCAAGACCTAGTTACATATTGGTATTTTTCTGTTGTTTCACAGTTACAGGAAAAGAAAGCATCAACCCCTAACTTGGCACCTCAATACATCATTCAGCACTCAGACCATGTCAGGATGAGAAGTAAGCATGTTTCTAGCAGATGAAAGTCATTAGCACAGTACAACAAGCAGCAGGACACCACTGGGGGCATTGCTCCTTCACATTTTTCAAAATAATCTTCTTTCAGTCAGTATTCTAGCTTCTCGTTTGGAAAGCTTCAAATGCTTCCCCCTCTTCTCTCCTGACATTTCTCAGTGTAGAAATACACGTGTAGGTATGGTATTTTTCAGAGGTGCAAGGGACTTGCCCTGCTACTGTCCCAGGAACAGCACATGCCAGTCCTCCTGCAGCCTTCCAGAGATTCCTTCCAAACCAAAGTGTGAGGTTTGGTCCACCCTCAAGCACCATAACACTCCCCAGCAACTCTCTGGTCCATGTTTGCATGAAGTTGAGAAGTGGAAAGAGGTAGCAATTATTTCACATCCTCCTTTTCAGAAATAAAAACAAGAACTCCAAACAACCTTTTCTGCAGCTCTTCCTGTTGAAGTTCTACTGGAGAAAACAAATACCATTCATTGTTTAACACGACAGGTTGCAGACCTATGAAGTTATGGTGTTTTCTCACTCCCTGTTATTCCTTTGTAGAATTAAAGGGATTAAATAATTCTGAAACTAGAGAAAACTCAGAACTCTGTCCTGCTATGGCAAACATACCTATCACTGCTATTCTCAGGCCATCCTGTTTTGAATGTATGTGCTGAGAGCATGCAGAGTTCCACCTAACACAGGTTCTAAGAAGACTCCATGAAAAGTACTTGCTTTTTCCCTTACACAAATTCATAGAATAACTCCTTTTTTAGGAACGCAGGGAGCAACACTACTTGTCACCTCAACTGTAAAGCAATTCCATGCTGTTCCATGCAATTCTTCAGGTTATTAAAATGTTACATAGGATCCTAAAATACACATAAACAACATATGCTCTGAGGCTGTTTCTTTTATATTGACCCAAACTGAATGCTGATTTCAGTTTAGCCAAAAACCTTTTAGTGGGGGAGAAATAAAAACATAAATACCATGAATATACCATTACACATCTTTAAAAATGACAAGTGAAACATTTCTGAAAGGTTTCTGTATTCTTCCACACCCACATCCCACATCTCTTCTCAACAGCCAAGCTTTCTTTCAGTTTCTTTATGGCAGAGTTTGTAGTTGCCTTTTTTATTAAAAAAAACCCTAAAGAAAATGCTGGATTCAGATGCAAACATCAAAGCACCAAAAAACACTTGAAAGCAAATCTGCCATAATTGCTTCAGAAACTGGGTGAGTCACGAAGACCTCAATACAACTGAATTATCCAGGTTCCGTCAAAAACTTCACTGTCATTTAATGGATCACCATAAAACTGAATTTTAAGTCTTTCCACTTTCAGTAAACTAAGGCGTTATGAATTATACAGGTGAACAGCATGGTAAGTGTTTTAAAAGGGCACATAAATATTAAAAATAAGACAATTCCAACAATCCTTGCCCAGGAAGCAGATGTAGCATAAAATAACAACTCCTATGCTCCCACACTGGCCATCACAGCCACTTATCTAAAAGTCACTGGGTCCACAAACATGCAAAAATCACCCAAGTGATAGATGCAGACACCAAAAAGATGTTAAAAAAATGCAAGGAAATCAACTGACTGCTTCCTGAGGAAAAAGGCTACTATGAAGCGAGAAGCGACAGAGAGGAAAAACAAAAACCAAAGCAAATTGCTTTTGTTATTTAAAGTAACAATGATGATAAATATTCAAGCAAACCTGAAATAAATATTTTGCTTTTATGCTGCAAGCAGTCATCTAAAATTACTGACTGTGTTCAGGCACTGCTGCAACACAAGCTCAGTAAAAGAACTTCAATACAATGGGCACTGTGCAACAGCAGGAGGGGGCTGCCTGCCTCACTTCAGCAAGAAATATTCAGGTAGCAAAACGCAGAACCACATCACATCCAGAATAAGGCTAGAAAAAAAGGAAGTTGCTAACTGGAGACCTCCAAAAATCTGATTTTCATTCTGATGTGTTTCCTAGATTTGCTAAGTGAGGAGGGGCAGATCCAGACCTGTGCTCTTCAACTCTATATAACTGCAACTGCATCTTCACTTAAAATCTGGGAAAAAGGAATGGTTCCTTTTCTCCATGCTTTGATCCATCCACTCAAACATCTGGATGCATGAACCATCCCTGTAAGCACTACACACTGCTTCCTAAAACAGAGCAGAGCCCTCCCAGCACTGATAGGAAGAAGTCCCAGGCACTCCAGGAACTCCCCGAACAGGCTGTGATTGCTATTGATTGTATTGATGATGTATGGAATGTGGCAGTGTGAAATCTCCCCGTAGTGGAGCAGGCACTGCTACTTGCTTTGCAGTGCGTATCTACAAAGAGACACAGAGTCTAGTGGTTGTTCCAAGGTGACCTGGAGAAGGGACTCTTGGGGTTCTAGTCCTGGTTTCGCTGCAGAGCTATAATGAAACCTCGTAAATCAAAATCAGTGGCCCATTTTTCTACGCAATAGGAAAAATTAAGTCTTCCAAACTTCACTGGAGCACTTAAAGGAGTTACGACACAATGTACTATCACGTTTTTTTAAACTTCCTCGGATGATGCTTAAAATATATCACTTGCAGCTTCATCTGGTGTTGATCAGAAGACAAAGCTACACTAATTCATCCAAGCTGCAACCTCACCCACTAAATAGTATACCATTGTTTGATCTTACTACTGTGAAGGAATAGCTGGAGACCAAGGAGTCTACAAGTAGAGATTATTATACACAAAGGACAAATGCATCTTGATGAATTACAGAATAACTCTTTTGAAGCAATAAATTTACACTGCTGTTGCAGGACAGAAGCTGGCTTTTCGTCCTTTGCAATATCCTGAAAGGAAGGTGAAATAAAGCCCATGAAACCTGAGAGAAGCCCCTTTCTGGGAAATGGGGAATGTCTGTTCTCCCTTGCAGAGAAGGGGAGGGATCACAGTTCCATTAAGCCCTCTCTGGGACAGGGGCTACCTGACCACTTAAAGAGTCACACTGCATGAAGTTCCTAAGCAAGAACAAGACAGCCCTTCAGTCCAATGCGTCCTCTGCTCTTATTCACAATCCCTCTAAAGCTCAGCTGCAGGAATACTGCAGGACATTAAAACCCAGAGAGCTGGCTGTCACATAGGCACCCTGCAAGTGCTAAAGGGATTTTGGAAGTGAAACCTGGCCAAAAGAAATGAGACGTTGGTTTTACGACAGATCATAACATTTCTAACAGGCCACTCTTTCTTTCAAGGCTTACAAATATCACTTGGTCCTTACAGAAACAGAAGAACTGCCAAGTGTTCTGCTAAAAATAATAAAAAATTTAAACACTAAAATCAGTTACTCCACACTTAGACATCAAATGCATTTTGCCTTTAAATGCATTTAACCAAGAAGACATTAGATTGTAAGCTGCAAATTGCACACAGAATATAAGGTAGGAGATAAACCATTTCATCTATCAGTAGCAGATAAAAAAACCCTTTAAACCAAAGTATAAATAAATGGCAGTTACTCACAAGTTTTCTCAATACTCAAAAACCCAACCTACACCTGGTCTAGAATTTGTTTCTACTAACTTATAAAAAGGTTTTTATTTTAATGTGTCCATGCCACACTCTGACCCAAGCCCCACAGGAGTCTGAAGGCATCAGAACCAAGAGCTGGACCTGGTTTCTTTTTCACTCTGCAGTCAGAGACCCAAAAAACATCAAAGGGCTTTTTAGAGAAGAAATATGAATGTAGTCAAAAGAGCAAGTTTAGAATAACTTTCTGTGCAACTCAGCTGCAGAACAGACAATATTCTCTAATGGGAAAGGCATACTAGAAACAACTTTCCAGAAATAACATTGCCAGCAAAGATATATTAAGGGAAAATGAACGGTAAGCAATAACCAGCCAATGCTTGGCAATCTTCATCCCCTCTAAAACATTTATTTTCACTCCATGGGTTTTTTTCCCCCTTAAATACCCCAGTGACAAATAAATTATGAACATTACAGCTAATTTATTACTCAGCACTGCTGAGAATGAAGAGGGGGGAAAAAAAGACAGCAGTATTTTAAAGCTTATTTTTATTCTAGGAAAACAAACACTTTATTAAAAACAATAATAAATTAAATGGAAAAAACTACTCTTGCAGTTAAGCCTGCCCATGTCTAAGCCATTTAGGCTCTGCTGCTGTCAGCCAAGCAAAAGCTCCATCAACAGCTTCAGCAACAGCATGAAACCCGTAATCTCTGCCTCAGTTTCCCCACCTGTGACACTTCTCTCACCCACTCAACTCAGACTGTGAAAACTCAGGGGAAAGTTCTACTGTGCAGCAGCAAGCACAACAGAAAGCTCTGAAGCACTGCAGTATTCCCAATACCCGTTTTTAATGACATCTCCATTCAGACCTCACCGCTGACTTCAAGGAGGGTTTGACTGGGTCTGTACAACAGGAACACAGGACTATAGTTGTCAAATTTAACATGGAAGGCATTGCACACCAAAACAATTTTAAAAATCCAACAGGCAAATTCTGCTCTTAACCCTTCAGTTCCCTGGTGTTCATCACACAGGACCCCTATTTCTGTTTATGCCACCAAGAACTCTTTGATCATTAACTTCTGTATTTATCTTTTATACCTACTTTTTTTCTGAAGATGGAATTTCAAGATTTTCATTAACATCCCAAAGCCCAGCAGCAATAAAACTGCACAGAAGGAGCCTGTCTCAGAGACCACATATACACACAGGCACACACTCTCACCTGGACTCACACAGCACTATTTTTACTGCAGACATATTAAGAGGGCTTTTGCAGGCTGCAGCGAAACATTGCTGCACTGGCAAAGCTTTCCCAGGGAAGTTAAGTGTGGCTCAAAAGTTTTCATTCAGCAAAACAAGAAACAATTTGGCATTCATTCCCACGCAAACACCAATGCACCCTCCTTGGGAGGGACCAATTATTTTCCTTTCCATCCCATGCTCAGGCCAGTCATCCTCTATCACTTGATAAAACACATGAATAGCTGCATTCAAAGCTGCAGCAAACAGAGACAGCTCAGTAAAGCTCTGCAAAAACAGCTCTGCAGAGCACACAACAGAACCAGTTCCCAACACACTTCCCATATGCATGTCCTTTCTCTAAAGAAGCCCATGACTTTGGCAGATGTTGGATGCTTGCAAGTAGGTCAGTTTGAACCAGAGCGAGTCGAGGCTAAAGGCTAGGGAGAGAAATTAAATTGTGCTCCTGCTCCACAAACTGTGGCTGTCAAACCAAGAGCTCTTCGCCTTCTGCTCAAGCAATGATTTCACCACTGGCTAGGCAAAAGATTTGACTGGCAGGGTGATGAAATGCCTCAGTGATAAACCGTCAGGAGCACTTGGACCGTTATTACCAGTAAAAATATTCCAAAATATAGTGCACGTAGGAATTCATGGAGGGGGAGGGATGGACAGGGAGGGAAGTGCTGCCAAGGTATGTGAATCAGCCTTATCGAAATCCTCATCACTGCGCGGCCAGCATGACTGATCACACTGCTGCATTCACCTGAAAGGCACAAGGCTCCTGCTGGAGAAGGGAGGTTCCAGCCTTTCCCTCCTGGTACCATCTGCACCAGTAATGCTCAGTTCTTTAATCCACTGCCCAGCGCTGCAGGAGAGCAACCACGGGGGGAAATCAGCTGGGCTCTTAAAACTTGCTTCGAAAACCCTGAGTAACTTCTGCAGCAGGAATGCCTGCAGACGACAGGCAGCATTTTCCCCACTGTCACTGCAGTTGCTGGGAAATTCAAGTTTCCAAAAGCACACAGGAGTAATTAGATGAAGCCAAATAAATGCATACACAAAACCTTACAAGAATATGCAAATAATAGGGTGTATTCAGCAGCCCCAGAAATTAAGGCAGCAGCACAGGCTTGTATTTGCATAAACTATGCAGGATATGGCACCAAGTAATTTTGGAACACGTGCATTTTGCAAACAGCAAGCATAATAATAGACAAATATTTTGGAATGTGACATTGATCAAATACTCCCTTAAAACTTCACATGAAGAACTTCAGAGACACTGTACTACTTAGCCATAGACATTCACTGTTGACATCCTGGGATATTTTCACTTCTGAGTTCTGTGGGAAAAGAATTGGACTTTACATAGATTTTTATCAGCATTTATTATTTATAAAGCCCTGTCAGCAGGCACAATGTTTTATGAACAAATAAAAGTGAATGATCTTTGCTTCAAAACCACATAATGAAGGAATGTATACTTTGCACATATATTCGAGTGAGTGCTGCTGGTTTATTGGACAGTGAACATGAAAAAAAATAAGGTTTTTTGCAACATGAAAAAAAATAATATCCACTTCTAAATGTACTGACACAAAAGCCAAGCCCAATCCAAAGTGAGCTCTTCAACCACTCCTGAGAAGCCAAGCCCCTGCCTTGTTTTCTTAACAACCTGAGTTTTTGCCCTCATGGTCTCTCAGTGTAGAATAAGGCAGACAAAAACTGAGGAAACCGTATAAGGCAAAAAAAGGTTTCTCTTCCTGATTTACAAATAACTAGGGAAAGTTACAAATGTGGCCAAGGAAAGCAGAAGTATGAATACAGTACTCCCTCACTGCTGACAGGCTAAAATTAGGAGTTTATTCAACTGCCCAGAACTACACACTGTGCCTGTCCTACGCAGCATCTCCCTATTTGTCTGTCTTTCTGTTTGCTCTTCACTTTGTCTCGCCTGTTAATTTGTCCCTCGAGGAGCAGCCTGGCACACCACTGCCAATCCCCACTCATCCCAGGAGCCTGACTAAATGAATATCCACTTGCAGTTACACCTGGGCAACTCTGCAGTGCCTCCACTGATTTGACCCCATGACAGCACCTGAGAACAGCACTCAGCCCCACGGGACACTCTGCAAAAACCATTAGATCTTCCACGCTTTCCACCAAGCATCTTTCCTGCTCCTGCTCTCACTCCCCTGCAGCACCTGTAAGCACAGCGCTGGCCAGAGTGGCTTTAAGCACAGATTTACCCTCCAAAGATAATTCCACATTTGCATCTGTTCATTGTATGAAGAGCTGCATGGTATTTGCAATGACGGCAGATAAATTACACAGGGAACAGAGGAACATTTGCCCAGTGCAGCTGGGCCACTGCTCATGCATGCTGGGGATTGTTTTGAGTGTAGTTTGCTTTTCTTCTCCCCCCCTCCACTGACCAGTTGTCCGACTGGCCACGGGGCATTGCTGTCATGCTGCTCAGGATACAGACCTGGGGAAGGGCTGAGAGTAGAGACAGAAGCACCTTGGTCGAGTCTCACCCCTCAGAGGAGGGAGGACTACAGGGATCTCGATGGCAAGTGGCCATTTCCAGTCGGTGGGGCTGCAGTGTGTGAAACACTATAAAGGAGCGAGGGCTCTCTGGCACAAAACATGCCTCAAGAGCTGGGGAAAATGGGAAAAGAAATGCTAAACCGGTGAGGAAAAAGCAATACAAGGGAGTTTGAGGAAAATGCCACACTGGGGACTATTGCTGCTGATCCTACACTGAGACACTGTAGTGAAGTGTGCCAACATACAGTCCTCTAGCAGATCCATACATTGCCAGCATAGTGGTGCCCACTGGGTGACATCACCCGTGGGCTCTTCCTTGGCTATTACTTTGAGGAAGGATTATCCCACACTCATTCACTCTGACAGCTCATTTTACAAGCAGGTCATCAGAAACAATGTATTTACTTACTAAGGTGTTACTCACAAAAAAGAGGCATGTTCCTGTCAGGCTCCTACAAATTAACTTATACCCACCTATACTCATGTAGGGTATAGAACTGCTACATTTATGTCATCAGATCTGATGTAGTTTCTTTTGGAATTGCAAATATGTTCCAAACTAAACTTATGTTTTGTTAGATGGAGATGAATTCTAATTTCCATTTCATATTAATGGCGAATATTAACCACGGTTAGTTTAGTCACATACCTTGAAAAATTATAGATCACGTTCAGTACAAATTTGCATAAGTAGTTTGAGCATGTGAGAGGAGCAATGCTAAATACTGAATGCAAGTACCGAATGCAGAGATCTTACATTTACTGTAGAATATATTATGTGTATGGCCTCAAAAAGCCTCAGAGATTATGAATACATTTCTTTTCCATGGAAACTATAATTCTCAAATCCAGCAAGCTATTTTGAGAAATTTAAATCGACTATACACTTACATCTGCTGGAAGCAGAACATTTCCACAGGCTGTACGCTCCAAGGCACAAGCACAGCCGTATGGACATCTTCCCAACTCTTCTACTATACTTCTGCCTCTGACACCACATCTCACTATGCAGATTTAGCGCTGGAGTCTCATTTTGGCCGTTCTGTTCCCCTAGCACCGGGACTGACGGGGCTGCCGCGCTCAGCACCGCTGCATCACTTGAGAGGACGAGCAAACGCGGGGAACGCGGGAGGCACGAAGGGGATGCCCCGCTCGAACCCCCGGGTATTGACTCGGGGCGAGGGCTGGCAGCGGCGCCGAGAGCGGAGCCAGCCCGGCCGCGCTCGGGAGTCCCGAGGAGCGCCCGCACAACTCGGGAGGCAGCGGGTGGGTGACCCCTCGGCCCTGCTGAGTCATTTCGGCCGCCCCAAACGCCGGGCTGCCGCGACCCCCCTCCCTGCCCGGGGCTGCGGGCGCTGCCCGGAGAAACTTCCCCCGGCGGGACGGGGGGCTGCGGGCCGGCCGCACTCACCAGGTAGGCTCCCACCGTGCCCTGGGCCAGCATCAGGGCGCACTCGGACACCAGGAAGAGCTGGATGCTGGAGAAGCAGGAGACCTTCCTCCGCCGCCTGCGCTGCCGCGGCGCGCCGGCCCCCGGGAGCTCGGTGCTGCCGCCGCCGCCCGCCGAGCCCCGCTT
>JAWWMO010000019.1:6595193-6679817 GCA_035047845.1 Dendrocincla fuliginosa
CTCCCGCCGCCCGGGATGGCGGGCCCCGCGGCTGCTCCGCGCCTTCCTCCTCCTCCTCCTCCTCCTCCAAGGGGTGCCAATCACAGCGGCAGCCCGCGGCGGCTGCTGCCTCTCCGCCCGCGGGCTGCTGCTGCTTCTGCCGCCGCTGCCATGGCCAGCCCGCCGCCGCCTCCTCCTCCTCCTCCTCCTCCTCCTCGCTTCTCCCCTCCCCTCGCCCGGCCGCGCTCCCGGTCTCTGCCAGGATCCCCGCGCAGGCCGGATCCGCGCCCCCGCCGGCGAGGGGCGGGGATGGCGATGGGAACGGGGATGGATGGGGAACGGGGATGGATGGGGCTGGCGGAGGCTCCGCGGCGGGCGGGGCGGCCCCGGCCGGACCCCGGACCCGCACCCGGGGCAGCGGAGATGCGCGGCTGGGAGCGGGAGTTCTTCACGCGTGCTGAGGGCAGGATGTACCCGCACATTGGCCTCTCTGGCACCTCCTTCCCCAGGTGCCACCCGCCCCCTCGGCCGCCCTGATTTCGTGCAGCTGTGGGTGTCCCTAAGGAAATCAGATGGTCGGGAAAAGCGAAGGGCAGGAGGTGTCATGCGTCCCGCTGCCACGTGGGCCAGCCTTGCCTGTCCGTACTGTCCCAGCCACGTGCCTTCCAGTGGTGCCCTTTGTGGCCGCCCCTCCCTCGAGTTCTAATTTCAAGAGATATCTCCTGTTAAAAATCACTAATCTTCGCTTCTACTATTACGGATCGCATTCCTCGCTGGCGTAATAGCAAAACCTGATCTGGTTCACTCTTTGAGTGCACTTTTCCAGCTCATTTCTGGATCCATGCTGGGGGCTGCTGCCTGACTTCCTTGTGTTATTAAAGTTCCAGTTATGTAGAAGTTTAAATCCATGATCCATTTAGTACTGGGACGCCCTTGGCCTTGGAGAGTTTTCTTTGAGAACAGTTTCCTGTGGAAATACAGCTAACATTTTCCAGACATAACTCATAATTTGGATCCTAAATTTCATTTTCAAAGGTGGCTGAGTCCCCTTCTGAACACCTCAGAAGATACCTTTGAAAATGGAACTTAAGAACATTATCATTTTTCAAGGCATAAGCCAGTCATCACCAGGAAGCCAAGAGAACTAACATTTTAAATGAACCCTTTTTTTTTTGAGTTTCTCCTCCCAAAATACTCTCATCTCTCGGCAGCTTTTTATTTTGGCCTACGTTTATGCAAGTAACACTAGTAAATAGATGCTGTAAATTACTCTTGAGCAGTCCCTACCCAGGCTGATGAATCTTTACTCAGACCAGCTGGTGCACATTGCCCCAGCAAAACTGCAAACCATTGATAGAAAGAAAAGGGAGAGACCTGGCAAGCTCAGTTGCTGCCCTTTGCTCCTTAGCTGCCAATAGCATTCTTCCATGCTGAACTTTGGCTTGCCACAGCTTTTCCAGCACGTCTGGGCCACACCAACGAGTGTCTATAGTCCCATCTACCCCAGGGACAGAGTCACCAACACTGATGGCCTGAGGCATCGTAATCAAGCAATTAGTGGGGAGAACAGTCTGGTGCTTGTGGCTGAGTGGTCTTCATTTTAATGAGATACAGATCAGTCCTTCAGACATTGCAATCCTCATAAGATGCATGGTAGAAGCTACTTGAGGCCTCAAATGCCAAGGTTTTTGCATGAGGCCATGAAAAACTGGCTCTTCCATACAGGTTTCTGGCAGTTCATAGGATGTTTGTTTTCTATCCAGGGAAAACTTGTTCTTTCACCAAAGAAACCCAAAACAGGCTCAAATTCTGGAAATTGCTTTAGACAGCAGAACTGTTCATCTTCTTCCTGAAATGCTTATTTAGGGAGCTCTGCTGTAAGAGTCCTGAAGTTAGGAAGCCAGCAAGGTCTCTATCTCTAGATGGGTAGATTTGCAGATGAATTCAATTAGTGTGGTTAGACAGATGCTTTGCTCCAGGTGGATGCTGTAGTGTGTTATAAACAGGATGGACAAGCTCACAGACTTTTAAGTAGATGAAAACAGAGTGGTGTCTCTTAAAATACTTGAACATACAGAGTTTTGGTAGGGGAAGTCTTAAAATATCCTGAAAAAAATAACAACCCACATTTTTGGGCATGCTGGTCTTTCCAGTCAAGTTTTGCCTGCTCTAGGCTAGATGCTAAAGGCAGCAGAGCTCTGAAAACTCATATAACTCCCCGAGTGTATATCTGGAGGCAGAAGTAAACTTCTGCACATGCCACTGCAATTACCACTATTCAAGTCTATACTTTAAAGCTTTGAATATATATGTGATATATGTGTAAATGCCATCTTGTGTCTTGATCGCGTCTTAGACATCCTGTTGGAAGAGTTTGTCCAGGCTGATAAACTGCTTGTCTTTCACAAGGAAAACAGCTGCTAGAAAAATTTTACTCTAATTATCTGAAACATCTGGTTGCTTAGTTTATTGCAGTAGAATACAATTATCAGTTCAATTTCTGTCCAGAGGAGACAGAATGCCTGGATTTTTTGCTCTTCTTTATGTTGTATACTTACTTCCTTTAGAAAAATCCTCCTGGATTACTCTGCTGCAAGAAAGAATGAGGGTCTTGCATCTCCACTCAAGTACACTGGTAGCCCTGAGTTTGCTTTTCAACATACCACATTCCCGAGGGATCTTGGTAGAGTGCTTCAGGGATGGACAAGTGACCTGTTTGGATTTAATAGTTAATTATTACTATACCCAAACAGCTTCTCTGGTCTAAATTGACGCAGCTTTAACTACTAATGTGTGGAATACTAATGCCCTTGGATTATCATTAGCCTAGAATGAAAAACGACTTTATAGCTAGAATAGTCCCTTTTCCTCAGGGCCCAGTAGTTTTGCCAATGCAATTCTCAGCTATTTCCCCAACCAAAGCAAGTATTAACAACTTTTCCCTCCCACAACAATTTACATTAAATATCTTGCAGATACCTTGTCAGGTTTTTATAAACACTGAACATTTATAGCTGGGAGGCAGCGTGCTGCCCTAGATAAGGTTGGGCACTACAATCTTAAATGAGTCTGCTCCCCTGAGAACATCTCATTCCGTCTTGTCTCTGGACATCTTCTTGCTGAGTACCTGTGGGCTTGTGTCAACATTCACCTCTGGGTAACCTTAGCAGCTGGAGTTTTTGTGATCTGTCACTAAGCAATTTCTACTTTAGTTCCTTTTTTCCTCCTGTTTATGGTTAATATTGCTGAAAATTAGCTGTCTAATTATGTGTTTTGATACTAGACAGGCATAACTTTTTAGATCCATGTCTAGAGTCATTGCCTGTCGTATATGGGGCTTATGGCACAGAAGAACTGAGGGAGAGCTGTGAAGGGTGAGGACCTTAGTGAAGTACTTGGCTGGTATCTTACACCTCAAGGGGCAAAAGTGCAAACTGAAAATCTAAGCTTAACCATCAGTAGTGTTGGTAACAGGAGGAGGAACAGGAGAGGATGATTTTCCTTCAGCAGACCTGGTGGAAACCACTTACTTGAAATGTGCCAAAGGAAGCAGCTGAGCTGTATCATTAGGCATCTCTACAACTGCCACTGAAATCATATTCCCAAACCTTCCAGACATGTTTTACAGTCCAGAGAGCTAATGTGTGCCTCACCCAGTACAGCCTCACTGGAGCAGTGATGGGCACCCAGTGTACCTATTCCTGCTGAAGTTGCAGCAGAGAAAACCAGGGGCAGTTTCTAAGAGAAGATGGTGGTCTCACAGGAGACGTACCAGTCCTGTGGTGTATATAAAAAAAAAAAAAACCCAAACAACAAAAGCAGTGCCGCAACCATAACTATTGACTGCTGTCCCCAAAACTGCTGTGGGTATTTTCTACAGGGCAACTGTACTTCATCACTCTCCTTTACACTGCTGTAGGTCAGGAGCAGCTATTAGAGTCTGATATCCACCCAAGTGTCTGCACCCTCACCCTTCCCCATGGCTATGGTTTTATGACAGGTGTCTCTGCAGTGCAGCCTTGGGGTTGCTCTCCTGCCCTGCGGCCCTGGGTGCCAGCCCAGCTGTAAATCACTGTTAATCTGGCATAATTGCAAGAGTGACTGAGGAACATCATCGTGAGAGCTGCCTTCGGGGCATGCTTGCCTCAGTCTGTCTTGTTCTGCCCCTTGTTCTGGCAGAGGAGCTGCTTTCACCTGGCTGTGAGGATGTCAGAGTGCTGCATGAGGTACTGGAAAATAGTGTTTCTGAAAGCTTTGTGTTCTGCTCCATTCAAAATCCCACCAGTGAAGTTAAAACCGAGGCACATCTGTCTTAGATACCACTCTCAGACTACACCCATTTGGGTTTCTTTCCATGCAGTGTATCCATGTTGAGGCCAGTTTTCATTTGCTTTAAACCATTTGGATGAAAGGAAAGCTCATGTGCTGCCAAAATAGATTTGCATGTAACGTAAATCATGTCTCCTTGGCACCAGATCTGCACCTCTGACTGGTTCTACTTGGTGCATTTGTCTGAGAGAAGGCTTACATATTAAGAAAATAAGGAATAACTTCAGATACGTTCAAAGTACAGGGAAGAAAATGTAAATAAATAAGAAATCCAGGACTTTAGCCGAGAGGCTTTTCCTTGGGATGGCTTTGAAATTCTGTTTTCTGATTCTCTGGTGCAAAAGCCTGCAGATCAACTGGTACAGGATGCAAGTGGCAGGAAGGGGTTTTAATCGTCTACTGGTGTAGAAGGGGGGTGTAAGAGTGCCCATGAGCCAAGGAGGTACGGCAGTAAAGAGAGCTGAGACTGGGACAGCTCATGGATGTATCAGCAGCTGTCATTTCCAAGATACCACAACGCTAACAGTTTTAAAGCAATTTCTTTCTATAAACACTTCTGACTTTACTGCCTTGCTATTTTGAGTCGTGCTGGGGACTTGGACTCATTTAAAAGGCATTTCCTTCAGACAAGCTGATTAGATAGTTGTTCCTTCCTCCAGATGATGAAAGGATGGAGAACACCTCACTGAAGCTAAAAACTGCAGAAAATTAAGAAGCATTAGTTTAACAAGAGGTGAAGGTTCACCTTGAAATCTCCATCTATAAAAACAGTTTAAAAAGAGAGGAGATTCTTAAATGCAAGAATTGGGTGTCTTGTCTGCAATCCACATTGCATAAACCTGGCTCCTAACCTCTAATTATGGCTTTCCCAAATAAATGAGATTCAGATCTGAAGGCAGCTGAGTAATCTCTAGTGCCATTGACTCCATGAGACCTGAGGGCATGTGGCACTTTTACAGCAGAACTAAGCACCCAGCAGGATCATGGAAATCAGAATGACTTTTGAATTAAAGCAATGTGATTTAGCAAACACAGTATAATTGTGGAGTACCTGCAAATATTGACATCAGCCTAACACCTCATTTAGTAGGAACGTTAATTTGCAGAATCAGAAAATGAAAAGTAAGTTACGGGACAATGGACTGCTGCTTTCCTGACTGTTAATCAGCATCTCATAAAGCAATGATTCTCCAAACTGCAAGTCAATCTACAATAAAAATATTTAATTTCTCTATTGTAAGGATGAGACCTTGAAGCTTTAATTCTAGAAGATAATTCTATTTAGTCAGTCAAAAAAGGGAATGTCATCTTGTTTGTATTTCACAAATTCATGTGCATTTATGGAACAACGAGATACTTACTCATGGTAGTAACACCTTATTACAAATGTTCTGCTTTCCTGTCGCTGTCGCACTCTGAAAAATATTCTTGGCCAGACCCCTCCGTGGCTGATGATGCAGCAGAAGGCAATGTTCCCTGGAGTCAGTAAGAATTCATCTCCCAGGTGGTGGGGTAGCACAAGGAGTGATGGTGACATCTTTTGTGTAGGAAGTCACACCAAGCTCTCACACACTTGCAGCTGCTGGTGACACGTGGACATTTCTGCCCAACTCTGAGCACTAGTCTTAGTGGGTCAGCCCAAAATGCATTGCCTGGGTTTAATTTTGACCTCTTACTTTGTTGGGGTTTTTTGTTTGGTTTTTTTTGTTTGTTTTTGGTTTATTGTGATGGCTGTACACAATTTGTTTCCTTCTATTTGTTTTCACCTTGTAAGCAACTTCCTCTAATAGCAAAATGCAGCAGAGCTTTTATATGCAAGTTTTTGAAGTGCTTTGGACCAAGGGAGCTATAACACTTTGCAAGCAAGTGGAGTTCCAGCCAGACACTGAACAGTTATGCCCTGATAGTACTTGCTGGATAATAACTTGATGGACTCAATGCTTTTAAATCAAACTGTCTCCTTAATAAAGAAGTTTTTTACAGAGATACTCAATGGCATCTTGAAATCCAGCCTTGGGTGCACAGGCTGACTGCCCCTGGAGCCTTTTATTTACTGTCCATGACTACATTCTCCGTGGATCTTGCAGTTTGGCATGAATGCTTTCAATCTAACATTTGTGCTTCCTTTATTCAACGCAGTCATATTTTTTTTCCTCTAGACATTATGTGCAGCATGTATCTGTCTCATGATGCTAGTTTCTGAGTTTATTGAAATCACTGTTATATCTCTTTGCAGAAAAGATTTTATTAAGATCTCTGACTGGTAAAAACCTGGCTTGGGGCTTTGCTGGATTAGCTGGTTCTTCCCAATGGAAGAGACTTTCCAGTGTGATTTTGTGATGAATTTATAGTAGTAGGGTCTCTCTGAGACACATCTTAGTCACAGTTGAAAGACCTGCCATATCCCACTGTGGAGGGTGTTATGACTCTCAGGCTAAGGTGTTCGGGGAAGAGTCTGAATACTGATCAGATGACAATTAAAATAGTGGCCTATACTGCCCATGAAAGAATCAAGACAATTAGCAAATGCAAAGTAGGACAGTACAGACAAAAAAGGGAGGAACTGAACTAACAATGGTGTGATGTTGTGGAACAGCTTTTCAAAAAAACTCCAGCTGCCATAAACCAGCGTTTTTATTGCCTCTTTTTTTTTTTGCCAGAATTGAATTTTCTCACCCCTTCAATTGATGCATGACCCCAGTTCAATTCAATAGGTTCATCTTAGGAGCAGCTGACAGTATTGTTGGGTGTTACCTTATATACTTATGTAATTTCAGTTGAGTGAGCTTGATGTAAAAGAACACCCTTTTGTCACCTTAGCTATACTGATGTCTTCAGGTACCATAAGGTCAGTCACAATCTTTTTGACTGGACACATAACCCTGAACTGAGTAGTAATCTTTTGGGTTCATATTAATGAGTAACAACGTGTCTTTCAAAACCGGCAGCAGTATGAATATGTAGTGAGCATTTTTGCCAAAATTAAATGTTTTTCTTCTGTCTTGTACTCTACTGTAAGAGCCTGTTGTAAAGGAGTTTCAGCCTTCTTGACAGCATTTGGTCCTTAAAGGTTTGCACACAGACTAATGGCAAACTTTATCCAAAGAGCACCAGAGTCTTGCTGCATCCTTTTCATCCTTAAGGTCATAGAGGCCAATCCCCTTAGGAAGGATCCTTACAGTGTTTGTTGGTATGAAGGAGTCTAATATCTCTGAAGTAATGATAAAAATGCAGGACAGAGGAATGCAGAGGAGAGGGGAGTTGTTGACCTTGCTGGAACTTAGCAAAGTCAGTGAAAGATAAAGGGAATTCCCTTGCTCTTGGCCTGACCTCCAATATGAAAACAGGGCAATGCAGTGGAAGGTCAAAGAAAAAAACCAAGTCATTTGATAGTGCCTCAGTAAGGCAGCAAAGAGTTGCTCTAATTGACCTTGAAATAAGCAAGGCCATGAGGGAAAAAATGTCCAATTCATTTTCTTACAGTGAAGAAAACAGAGCCCATATTTTGGTTGTCAGTAACAGAACAACTCTCCTGTGAAAAAAGTTAGGGTGTGGGAGAGGAAGGTGTCATTAAAGGAGATTTGTGAGCTTGTTATCTTGATGCTTCTCAAAGACAGCCTTGCCTGACGCTAATTCTAGAGTGTTCAATGAGCATGGAGAAAATGGAGCAACAAGGAGAGGAAAAGCCTGACAGGTTCTTAACAAAGTTACATTCCTGCTCCACTTTCCATTGCTATTTTAAAAAGAAAATAATTGGGTTACAGGAAATATCCTGAAAGCTCTCACATGAATGTTTGCTGTTTGGGGAGAGTGACCTGCAGCAGTTATTTTTCACTGAGGAAGAGCCACAATTTCTATTTTCTGTCTCAGTGGGATCTGGTGCCAAAGGTACCACAACTGATACTGACACCACAAGGATGGGAACTATTTCCTGTTGCCTAACAACAAACACTTGAAACTATCATCCAGTATCAAGCTTTGCATCTATACCTTAGCTCGCTTTCTGACTTTCAAGGTCTCTTTTCTGAGAACATCCTAACAATCAATTACTGAGGATATGTTTGGCTACATAATTAGGATGAAGGACAGTTGTTCTGAAGGCAACTATTATTTTTATGTATCTATGGCAGTATAAAAATTTTCTGTAAATCAATCATAAATGTCTCTGCAGTGATTTATGAGCAGTATGTGAAAGCTGAGATACGGCTTGAATGCAGATTTTGTTATAAATTATTTCCTTGAATTTTTGTCCCAAATGAAGTAATTTACTGTTATTATTAGTCTGTGCACATCACACTGAAGCAAAATGAAGCACAGCACCTTAAGACAAGCAGTGTAGTTAACTTCCTTCACATGCTTCACATGGGTATTTATCATTAATTGTTTGACAAGGAGAAGGATCATGATTCTTGCTCTGTTCACGCCAATGGAAAAAAAAAGCCTTTCTCTGCTAAGGAAAAAATTGCAACAGGGCCAAATTTATATTTTGTGGACTGGAGTTCTGGAGGTACCATTTTCCCAAGTACAAAGTCTCAATCTCTGTTCTTCTCTACATGGATATTGATTTACCACCTGAACAACACAATATGCTAATGATCATTCAAGAGAGTGATTGTCACCACAGTCATTCCATTGTATCAACATGCCTTTTCTCCATCAAGCTGAATAGCCCACCCATGCACTAATCCTGTTGTTTGCTTGAGAACAGCTCATTACCAGAGCTGATCAGGAGAGATGCTTCACCCAAAATAAATACACATATTTCTGTGAAACTCAGCTTTTTATGGCATTTTTTACTAGAAGCAATATGTTTTCTTTACTTGATTTTCTATCAGATTCCCCTTTCAGTAAGTAAAAATGATGATGATGATTTTAGTACCTTTCATCTATAATTTTCTCTGTGCTTATCTGGAAAGTTCAATAAAAATGTAAAAATATGTCCATTTTGAGTTTCAAAATGAAAACTGAGACATCAACATTTTTGTCAAATTGCTTTCTCCATCTTGACTAATTAGCCAGCTGTAGGGGCAGAATGTATCTTACAGCTCCTTGTGTGTTCTGAATTAGTCTGATACCACCAACATTACCACAGGTTTCACATCCTACTGAGCTTTTTGTGGTTTTAGGTTTCCTAATAGAAGCATTAGAGGGACACATTTACATGCTGGCTCTGATTTATGAGTAGATTTTATTTGTGGGGAGATTAAATTGTGGTAGGTTGGATCTGTTTGGGTTTCCTCGATGGCCTCTGATTAGTTTTAATATAGGTAGCCCTCACAGTAAATCAAGTGTCTCAGCTGATCCACACAAAGTGAAGCTGTGACTCATTACCCGGTAGATGAGGAAAGAGCCTTTCCTCCTACTGTAACTCATTAAACCGAGGGAATTATTTACGACGTTTGCAGTCACTCCAGCTGATGGTGTCATTTAGGAAACTCAGATGCTCCATATGGAATGTGAAATATTTGATAGTTTGTAGATAACTCATTAAGGTCTGAACAAATTCAAAACCACTTTTCTGAGGAAAGCTCATCTGGGTGATGAATGTGACCATCACTGGGCTCCAGGGGTCACCTGGAAGCATAAAAAATGTCCCCTGCCTTTGCCCAGGGTTGATGTACATGGTTTTCATGGAAACTTGCAATCTCTGCAGTTCTGTAACCTGCAGGGTGTGGTTAAGGGAGGACTTTTTTTTCCAAGCCAGGCATGTAAGTCCTTCAGAAGCAGCACAAGAACAGACTGCAAGCTGGAGTTGTCATGAGCTCTGCTGAAATAAAAAAGTTCTTGAGCTTGGAAGCATGACTAGTGCAAGACTTAGACACTGTCCAATGCTTGCAGAGCATGTGAACCCCGTCTGAAAGATGGGATTTACAGCAGCAGTTTGGTCAGTTTATCATCTCTCTGTAATTCAGCATCTGCAATATATTTCATTATACTTTTTTCTAGCACACTTTGGTGTCTGTACTAATGAAGTGCTCACATACACTCCTTGAATTCATTCACCATCATGCCATTCTAAAAAACTCATGGCTGTACCATCATATTTACACTTCAGCAGCAAAACCAAATCCCAAATCCGTGTGAGCTGGACTGCCTCTCCTGAAAACATGTGCAGCCTTGTCAGGAGGATCCTGGCCATTCTCTGTGCAATATGTGTTCTGTTGTCCCTTGGACATCAGTCTGTCACTTGGATGGCAGGCCATCTGAGACGTGTTTCCTGTTAAGTGGCTAATGCACAGAGGAGACAGAGGGGGATATTAAATAATAATGACAATAATAATACATCTGATAGAGTTCAGTTCCACTTTAGCACTAAATGGAAAGCTGAAAGCCTCCCTATGGATCTTTTCCATCTTGAGCACCAATGATTGTAACAGATGCATCAGTTTAAATTTATGACTTGCATGACAAATAAGACTGATACATGTGTTTAGGAAGTCTGTGACCAACTGGCATGTTTTGATTAGCTGCAAATAACAACACTGCCATGTCTGTAATACAACTAATAGAATACAAAGATGTGGTCCACTTTATTAGTTGGAGCAAAACAATACAGATCCCAGTGTGTCCTTTACCTCCAACTTTATATGAACCTTATGAAATAAAAAATAAAAGCGATGAACAAAAGGACTTTCTTCTGTGATTTTAAAAACACTGACAAACAACAAAGAATTAGTAAAACCCAAAAGAGGAATGAGGAAGCCGTGAAGATGAAAACCACTGATCCATTTAAACACAGATAAAATGATTTGACAATGTACTGGAAAGGAATATTAAACAGATACAAGCTATTAATTTTCACTGAGGGTCAAACTGGGAGCTTGAGTAGCATGTAAGGTTCAGGTTAACCCTTCACAATGGGGAGAATCTCACCATCAATTACTCTTATAGGGGATGTTAATACAGCTCATGGAATAACTGGAAAATGTTTTGAACAGATGATAATGTTTATAGAAAGGAAGGACAGTTTGGAAGGTGGAAAGAATTCAAAGATTAGAAGAAAAGCTAGCACATGGCAAAATTGGAATGGAAAAACATTGATCCTGTTATTTCTTGCAGGGAATGGGAAGGACATTCAGGGGTGATACTAGTCTCTACGAAAAATAGTTTGTGCTATTAGGGCCTCTTATGGAAGCAGAGACCTTTTAGCTCATAGGTCGGCTGCTTATATTGCAAACTCCCTGCGGACTGGGCTCTCCAGGTCATTTTTATGTCTGAGTGCTGACAGAGTATTTGAGCATCTTCCATCTTGAGTGTAACAAATGTGGAGGTTTTACAGAACTTCAGAATGTCACTGGCTCATGCCTCATTTGGAGATGTAAACTCCCTGCTCAGTGCCTTTAGAGGGGAATGAGGATGCTGGGAAAAGCTGTGCAAGCAGTTAATGTGAGGAATTTCAGCCTTGATGCCTCTATTCTGAGCACTCCTATACCTAAACCAGAGTGTTTACCTCCTTTCAGCTGCCTCTCCAGCCAACTTTTTGTCCTTGTCCTTAAAAAATACCATTAAACTGTACAACAAATCACTATATTCATCCAGCAGGGAACAGTAAATGCCACTCTACTCATGCCTTACTACTCCTTCAATGATCCTATTGCCTAGTGCTAGAAATAATGATGTGAATACCTCTATATCAGCATTTTCTGTCATGATTAAGACTATGCTAGTCATAAAGGTCACCATATGATAGACTACAGACCACAAGTCCCCACAAGCCAGTGTGACTAACACATTAAATACGGGATTGCAGCTTGGTCAAGTGACTAGTGTAGTGTGAGAAATGAAATCAATACTCACCCTGGTGAGAAATGATAGAAATGAGCATCCACTGTCAGCCACGTTCAGATGGCTGCGAGTCTGGAGTGCCATATTTTCATGCTCATAACCTAGATGTTGGCTTAAAAATCACCCTGAAACTGTAGCAGTGGCAACAATGAGCACTTACTCCTCCAAGTCTTTTTTCAGCTTTATCAATGTCCTCAATTTATGGAGCAGCAATCTCCTCCACAGAGGTCTTGAGCTATCCCGCCCCAGCCATGAGGGACCTGCTCTGTCAGGCACCAATTCCAGCAGAAATAGCTGTTCTGGGGAAGATTCTGGTCACTCTGCCTACAAATAAAGATACCCCAAATAAAACTGTTGTAGCTGTTTCAAGGGTATTGCATTTCTGGCCCTCATAAGGGAAATACTCTAGGTATAGCTAGATACATTTTAATGACTTGAACATCATGTGGAACAAAAGCCCTTTTTCTCCCCAACCTTCCTCCCTTCCCAACCTTCCCCATTTTTAACAAGTGCTCAGCACCAAAACAGGCAAATCCATCCCTGGCAGCATCCTGGTTTCAGCTGTGATTCTGTGAGTTTCCTCCTTAATAGCTGTATGATTTAGTATAAGAATAATGTTGCTTGATAACACACTAATGCTTTAATTTTTGCTCAGTAGTGCTTCCTCTAAATCAAGGACTTTTTCATTTCTCATGCTCTGCCAGTGAGCAGGTGCACAAGAAGCTGAGAGGGAGCACGGCCAGGAGAGCTGACCTAAACTGGCCAAAGGATATTCCATACCATAGGATATCCTGCTCAGTATATAAACTGGGGGGAGGTGGTTGGGGGCCACCAAGTGCTGCTTGGGCCCAGGCTGGGCATCAGTCAAGGGGTGGTGAGCACCTGTATTGTGCATCACTTGTTTCTCTTGTTTTACATTTTTCAATTCTCCTCGCCATCCCAATGGGGCAGGATGGGGGATGAGTGAGCAGCGTTGTGGTACTTAATTGCCAGCTCATGTTAAACCAGCAATTTCAATAATCTCTGTCACCGTGATACCGTGTTACATCTTGTTGAATTGGAATTAAACACAGATGTTTCCAGAGGGCAGGTTGATGCCTCAGTATCTATTTTTTACAGTTGTATCCTTCTCTATTCAGCTTTCAAAGTCAATTCAATTTTTTTCTTCTACATTTTATTTTCATTTGAAAGGTGCCACAGTTGAGCAAACAAATAGGATTTCAGATTGATCTTATTATCTGTTTACAACAGGTTGGTCTTGAGTTCAGAAGCATCACTGTCTAAAGAAGCATTGATGTTGCAGTCATAAGTACCGGAGTGTGTTTTACCTACAAACTTCTGGTCTTGAAAGCAAAGAGAAGTGCTCTTTTAGCATGTGTTTTCCAGGTCAGTCTTATACAGCCTGTTTCCTTACAAGACCAACTCCAGTAATGAAGCTGTTAAGTCCAGACATGCTTCTAAAACTTGGCCCTGCCTGAAAAATAATTAACAATAAGAAATAAAATTGTGTTTGTGTAACCTTTCTGTAGTAGAAGACGCTAATTGGTACAGAAGTCAGTGCAAAGAAGCACTCGGAAGAAGCATTGATTACAATTCCCGCTGGGATATTGCACACTAAAGGGCAACCACTCCTTTTATTAATTGCTTTAAAAATAAGATTTGGAGAAAGCAGCATATGAAATAATTATGGGATTCTGGTGATCCCTGTTGTAATCTATGGTGGTGTTTCCATTGACTTCAGGAGGAGAAAGTTGTGCCACACTTGGATAGGCCTTTTTATTCCGCCTGGGTTTGGTTGTAAAGAAATTGGCTGCTGAGAAGGGGAGTGTGGTAAAGAAGTGCCAAGACCACAGATCTTATTACTGAGTGTTGTACTGAAAACACATTCATGGCAAACACCTCAAAAGCACAAGAGAGAAAATTAAGTCTGGGTATGTTTCATTTCTCCAGGCAATTTTTCTTCCTGGGTTACAAGAATCTATTCTTTTCAGTTGTTTAATAAAAAAAGTCACAGAGTGTAATTGTTAAAACGAGCAGTGGGAAATGCAACAGCCTGACAAGAAATTACATGTCTTATTTATCTCCACCGAAGTTGCTCCTCCAGGAGCTCGTGCTGATGGAATGTATTGCAGTGGAGTGTGTGCCTCTGGTGCAGGGCAGAGGTACTTCCCCCACCTCTGCAGCAGTTTCCTCCCCGCTTTAAGTCCTAAAGGTAAATGCAAACCCAGGTCTGAACTAACCTACGAATCTTGCCAGAGACTTGTGCCCCTCCATGCCCTTGCTAGTAATGCTCAGGCAGAAATGAAGCAGGTCAGGCAGAACTGGAGCTCTGTGGGTGGCCTCCTGGCTGTAGGAGAAATTAAATCAAAGCTCATGGAATAGTTATCCCTGGGGAAGAGGGTTGGTGCTTATGAGCTTTCTCTGTAGATGCTTGAAAAACTGCCCAAGCACAATGCATAGCACACAGCCCTAGAACAACAAGTTTTGGCTGAAATAGAGATGAAAATAGATAAGAAAAAAATGTTTTGAGTACATTTGTTTCATGGAAGTGACAGTATAAAATCAGATCCTAATTACCCAGATTGGAATTCTTCTGTGCAATGATTTAACACTGTGCTGACGTGGTGATAGCATTTGCCATCAGCTTAGTTGAATGCTGGTACACGGTGCTCCAGTCCTACAAAATTTCTCATGTTTTCACAGATAGCAATCCAAGGGCATCAAGGCTCTTCTGAGATGGATAGCTTCTTCTTTTGAAGACCCTAGTTGCTATTTTGATCAGCACAGTGTAAAAAACATGAAGGGAATTTCAATTAGATTTAAATTATTTCTTCATTTTGCTGTCATTATGTGTATTGGAGGGAAAGAGAATGAGCAAATATTGAACAATATTGCAATTATACCTTCAGAGGTTTTGGCTTATGTAGGGCAACTGGGCCAACAGATGGTGAAAGCAATTTGATGTACAAAAGTATGAAATAACTGATCTGGACAGAAGGATTAAAGTGGGGTGTGTGTATAAATTGAACATGGATCATGAAAAGTATATTGGACTATTATGGGAAGCCTGAGCACAGATGCTGCAAAAGAGCAAATCAAACTGCACTGGCACAGCAACAGAAACAAAGAAAAAAGGTGGGAATGTTATTGTTTTAGCCCTTTGTCAGTGGTACAGGCTTTGATCTGCTGGAAGGAGAGAGCTGCCTTGGGGAGAGGTGCTGAAGGAGCTGGTCGAGACCAGAAAGTTCACGAAGGCTGGGCTAATTTGCACGGTAAACTACAGAGTGATGTGCTGATTTTAGAGAAACACCTTTAAGGAAAGGCTCCATCAGGGCCTTGCATTTCTTAAACTAGCACTGAACAAGACAGGGCATCTTATTAGTGTTGGCAAAAGGGCCTGGATGAGGCAAAAAGGCCAGGCTCCCTCTTCCAAAGTATAATGCAAGCACTGAATAAGTAAAATGAGGACACGCATTTGAGAGTACTTAATGGAAAGCACCAAGTTTTTAGTTGATAATAGCCACTTAATCAAACAGCCTTATATAAAGTCCTTCTAATCCTAGCTCATCAGCAGAAGCCATGCATCACTGGGGTATTCCCAGGACAGAAGTACAGTTTTGCTGACAAAGAAGACTAAAAGATAGCAGAAAATTCGGGCAGTGCTTGTAGATGTGCTGCTCACTTTCTAAGGGAATGTGTGCACCAGGCAGGGGTGCATTGGTGGGGGTCCCCAAGGAATGGGGTTCCCAAGGTGGGCTGGGGCATGGCAGCATGGATGTGGCTGCATTGCTTTGGAAGTCACACCTCTGCATCTCAGCTCTGCTCTGCAGTGCCCTGCATTCGTGCAGGAGGACAGCCCACTCTGGATGTGCCTCTGAGATGTCCACCTCAACCCAGCTTACCCATCTATATTAAAAAAAGGTATTAACCTGCTTCAGATGGGTGTTGTGAGGAAACTGACTGCGATAGCAACAATATCCCTTTCCAGTTTTAGGAAATAATTCCTCATGGAATTCCCCTTACCTGTTCATGGGACTGCAGGACTGACAATAGAACACAGGCTCTGGGGATCTTCCGCTGTGATCCACGAGAGGATATTGGGGGGCTACCAGTGGACATATCCCATATGGAAAAACACTGACGGATTCCCAAGAAGGAAGGAAAGAGAAAGACATTGAGATATTCGAGTCGCTGAAGTAGCTCACTGCAGCTCTGTGTATGTTCAACAAATTATAAATTGAATATGCTGCACCAGAAAGCCATGACCAACCAGTCTGTCTAAACCCAGAAACACTCTCATGTTCGCTGTAAAGCTCTTCTAACACAGCTGTGGTGCCATAGAGTCCCTGCTGATCTGAACTTTCATGGCATTATCTTCCTGCCTGGGGAGGATAAGAGCATATGGCTGCCCTGGACCAGCAGGACATCACGGTTTTCCTTCTTTCCTAGCTGGTTAACTTACTTTTGGCTGGACATTTGGTGGGTAGGGAATTGCTTCAGTTCATTTCCCACCCATAATGGAGCAAATCTACTCATTTACTCTTAAAGGTCTGATTAGCAGAACTGATGGAGGGGCATGAGGAAGTTCTTGTTTGTTTTTTCATCCACTCAGTCACACAGTCCAAAATCAAATTAAACCTCCACCCTAGAAATGTGTCCTTTTGTGAGATGCACTTAATTCCTTCAAGGCCCTTGGAGTGCTGGGGAGTCAGAACAGCATGGCCTGAAGGGCTGAAGCACAGTAAAACCCTGACTGTGGGATTTAATGGCAGAAATACAAAATAAGAACGTTGGAGAAAATCAGTTTCAGCAAAGTGAAAATTGATGTTTCAAAAAAATAGTTTTCTTCAGCTTTGGATTATTTACCATTATAAACTTTTCTCTCTTTAAAAAAAAAATCAGTTCTAGGTCAATTTTTCAGTAGAAATTCCTCTCTCAGCACGAAGACTCAAATCTTTTCAGCTTGAAAATATATCCCTGCAACTGGCATGCCTGCACTGAAATATGTTGTTTCAAAATGTGGACAAGAAAGTTAGGACATAAAAACTGTTCTACTCACTTTTTCCAGCTTTTATTGTTAGCCCAAGTCAGTCCACATTCTTTGTCTCGATCCATCTGAATTGCTATTTTTTAGGGAAATTTTCTTGCAGAAAATAAGTCAGCTGGATCCTTCCCTGGACCCCCTAAATCCTGAGGTTCCAATTCTGCTTTGTCTTCTTTGTTCCCTTCTTTTGGAAATTTTGGGGCTGATAGACTGGAGAAATTTTCTAGCTTGTTTGACCATTTCTTGCTCATTCTTCTCTCCTCCTCTCTCATGGATGACCTCCACTTCCCCAGATCCCAGAAACTGCCTCATCTGGAAAGAAGGCCCCAAGCTGGAAGACAGGCCAGTAGTAGGAGCAAGGTTATAGTAATTAAAGTGTGGTCCTGCAGGGGTAGGTTAGTGTTAGTTAGCTTTAAAAGAAATTGCACAAATATTCTCAGATCTTATTAGTAGATGTTCCCTGGGTAGAGAATATGTAAGACACCATAAGAGTTAAGCTGAACAGCAAGGGCTACTTAGTTCTTAGGAAAGACCAGGAAGGATTTAATTTAGATTTTATCTAGTGAGAATTTTCTGCTGAAGAGATTTTACCTGCTCACTTTGCTCTTAGAAGAGGATTCACTAGCATGCCAACTCCCTGTCCCTGTCTGTAGGTGGTACATATAGATCATGCAAGTACAAGCCAGGCAATGATATGCAGGATAGAAATCACACTATTGTCCCTGAGCTGAAGCTGAGGTGCCTACACCAACAGAGAAAACCTGTTGCATGGGTGCCAAAGCAGGCACTGGGAGGAATGTGAATGGCACATAAAAGGCATCTGAAATGAAGCAGCAGGGAAAAGCTGATGGCCCAATGTCCACCAGACCAGGACCTGTAGCAGAGAAAAAGTACTGACAGTTGTTACATTGGACAGGCAGTATCTTCTGGCTCTCACTTACTTTCTGACCCTTCATCCTGAATTTGGATCCCGAATTTACAGTGTAGCTCAGCAACTGTGGGAAGCTCTTGATCCCACGTTTCCATCCCCTTACAGAGATGCTGAGGTGGGCCCAGTGTCAGCAAAGCCATGTTGATGTGCTGAGCAAACAGCCTGTGCCTCCCCAAGCTGTCACAGTGCAGGGTTTTGGTTTCCTGAGCTGGCCCTGCTGCCTGGACACAGCTTAAACCTCTCAGCATGCACAGTGTGGATGCTTCTTTAGCTACGTCTTTGTGCTGGAATTGGCAGCGTCCTTGCCCCGAGTCTAAGCCCCACTCTGTTATAGCAATGTCATGTATCCCAGTCCTGGAGGAGAGGCTGGGTGTGAGCTGGGTGCTGTAGGGGTAAATAACAACGTGTGTTCATTCCCAAAATGTGGAGGCAGGGGCAGCAGAGGAGAAGATGTGACCTCAGCAGATGCTCAAGAACGAGAGGGGGAGGATGTGCACTGCAATGAACCAAAGTTAGCACAAAAGCGAAAGTGTTAGCCTCGTCACTGTAACAAATGCATTCAAATCTGGAGTGGGGGCTGACAGCAGTTCTGCTCTCCCAAATGCCTTACCATGTTGTCCATGAGCCCTTCAATTCACTGTACCTCAGCACTGCTTGCTGCCTCCTGTGTAACCCAAGGAGACTCTTCCTGCTCCCCTAGCAGTACAGGCATGCTGCGTGTGCATCCCCCACCTGTTCTGGTCCTCGTTCAGAGCAAGCAGCACTCTTGAAGCATTCTGCATCTTCACAGCATTTCACAAACAGCAAGGTATGTCAGCTCTCCAGCCAGTCAATGCTCTTTGACAGAAATTTGTTTCTTGCAATCTTAGTGGGAAAGGTTGAAAGGAAAAGATGTTGGCACAATGCTTGCACTGACAGAAAGCCAAATCAAGTGTGGAAAATCCAAACTAGGTATAATGAGAGGGGAAGATTCTGTGTCTGTACTGTTGATGCAAGAATTCTGGTTAATTGTTGGAGTTCCTTATGCAATGTTTCTTATTCTCCACAGGAAGTTTCTTGCAAAATGTGACCATCAAAAATATAATAAAAATAGTAATAAAAAACATCACCTTTTTGCCTGTATCAATAAAATAGCCTACACAATCTCACATGACCATACTCCCTTATGTCAACCAAGATAAAGCATCTCTCCTGTCCAGAAGAAACAAAATGTTGTCAGATCTGTCACCTTCAGCAACACAGAGCAGCCTTTTTTCATTCCACTGGCTCATCTCTGAAGTACCTCTCGCCTGAATGACTTCAGTTTTGATGATTAACCAGCCCATTTTCAAACACCTAGAAAATGCCTTCCCCAAACAGGGAAGGCTATGGTTATTAACTTCAGCAGCCTTGTGCTCAAATACAGACCCATTACTGCTGTTTGTTAATCATCTGGGGACACAGTGTCTGCAAACAACTGTGCAGGGACTCTCCTCAGAGTTTATAGAAGTGTTTATAGCTTCTTTTGTACCTTCAGTGAAAGGCAAAATCAGTGTTCATTGACACATGAAGTCTTCAGGCTTCATTTTGGAGTTTTCTGCTGCAGCATAACAAGATGTACCGAAAGCACTGTTGTGTGCTCTGCTGTAACTCATCAAATTCATCTTTGCTGGCAGATCAGATGGATGGGGGGGTGCAGTCATTTGCATTTTTAAATAAAGTCAAACACTGTAAACTGGAGCTTGGCTCTCTACAACGCTGTGCTAAGAGGTTGGATTTGGTATCATTTTAAGAGGTTTGAACTCTGCTCCAATCTATTGGTGTCTCTTTTCTGGGCACACTTGCTCTAATAAATATTTTAAAAACATGGTTGTGCCTTTACTTCTGCTGAAATTTGGATTTATCTGACATCCAGCAGAATTTGACCCAAAGGTTCAATAGAATCATAGAATAGTTTGGGTTTGAAGGGACCTTAAAGACCCTCTCATTCCAACTCCCCTGCCATGGGGAGGGACACTTTCCAGGTTGTTCAAAGCCCCATCCAACCTGAAGATTGGGGTCAGGTTAGGGGCAGGCATGTAGATATAAGAATACACAGACAGAATGTTCTTGAGAACCTTCAGAAGCAAAACAAGAAGCAAACAGAAAATAATAATAATTAAAAAAAGCCAGCAAAAAAATGCTGAATTCAGAGAAATCAGAATAAATGTATCCACAGGGGTCAGCTCAGGGAAAATACACATAACCAGAGGGATGTTCCTGCCCCATCTCCTTTTGCCCCTTATTGTTTTCCAGCCACAACCAGAAATGACCATCCCCGTTCTCCAGGCTGAATTCAACCTCCCACCATGTCAGCAACTGGCACCTCCTCAGCACTCACAGAGACATTTTGGGCACTGCCAAGACTATTCGTGTTGCCAGAGGAAGGATTATTATCCACTGAATCAATGAAACCTGTGTCAAGCTCGACTGTCCTTCAAATACTCTGAGCATTTTATCCCTGCATGTGTCTGAGGAAATGGGAACTATTTAGACAAAATATGGCACAGCCTCTACAACATTGCTGCAGGTGTTGTGTGCTCTAGGCTGGAGTCCTACATGGGAACCTGAAATACATATGATAGATGTTTGTACTTGCGATGCATAAATTTTGAGCTAGTAAAGTACAAAAAATCACCCTCCCTCTCTGGAAAGGAAGGAACAGTCACAAAGGTTAAAAATTCTACAGAGGCGTCATTTGGGCTCGAGTTATAAAACAACTACAGTGTTAGGGCTTGTGTGTGGAAATTTTCAGGTGACCTCAGCAAAGAGAAGTTTGCATGAGTTCCCTTTCCAGTAACGCTTTACCCAAACACATACTCACACATGCCACACAAACCCTGGCAGTTGGCCTCCCGAGTGGAGAGGGCTGAACACATGGCAGGCACCATGTGTGTGAAGTGTACTTTTCCTCAAGCTGCTTGAAATCCCAAAGATTTCCAGAGAATTGCAAACGTTACACTCTAGGTTGGCCATTTCCACCCTACACAGTAATATGAGTTCTCCCTCTAACTTCTGCCAGTATTTTTAAACAGGGCTGGAGCAGCCTCTTTCTATAAATACTCCTCTTCTACACCAATATTTGAGATTCCAGATGATCAAATTCTGTCAGTTATGTCACTGTTTTATTTACAATGTATAAATGCTTTTCAGCACCCATTTTGTTTCTTTCTCTTGTCTTTGCTAGGTGACTCCTGCTAGAACACACTCAGACTATAGAGATTTACAGAAGAAACCTGTGTTTTTCCCAAACCAAGAGTCCTGTAGCTCACAGCCTGCAGCGTTTCCAGGATGTGAAATAACACAGTCAGCAGGACAACATGTCAGTCACTAGCACAAGCCAAAAATAGCATGTGTAAGGCCAAACTCGAAGGGCTAAAAGAGGGCTCTTAGAGCAGATGTTTAAAAGCTTGTGCACAAGCTGTAGCCTTGTTAGCCAGCCTGGTCGATCTGCAAAAGGCCTTTGGGAAGTATTAAAACTCTTGGCTAGGACACTCACTTCTCTGTTGGAGGCACTGGAGATTAGTTCTACTTAATAGGAAAAATAAAAGCAGCAACCTGGGCTGATGTCTTGCTCAGAGAGCTCCAGGATCTGCCATAATTCCTAGTTTGGGCCAAGGGCTCATTAATTGCAGCAGGACTTTGTCCTCAGAAAGAGTTAACAGGGATAGTTATGGCTCAAGAGTGTGTTATCTTAAGGAGGATGGGGTAGAAACAACTGCTTAAGAAATGGAGAAATTCAGTAAGTAAAGTAAGATAATAGATGGGAGGTTTTACAAGTGTAAAAGGCAGAGTATTAAAAGAACATCAGAAGAAAGAAGACCTAAAAATTCCTGGTTGAGAAAACCTCAGTGGCAGCACTTGGCATGCAGCAATCCCAACCTCACTTTGCATTTACTCCAACACCTACAGAAGCCCCAGATCCTGACACGTTCTCTGCAGTGAACAGGCAATATTGATGACTTCGTCTTTTTTCCCTGCTCCCCCTACCTGGTATCACAATAACATTCCTTGATGAGCAAACCTTTTCCATCCACCTTTATTGTTTCTGCCATAGCTTTACTTCTGTACATTTTCTAGCTATAACACCATGTTTTTGGCTTGTTACCATGGCAAGAAGGTGCCCTTATGTGTCATTCACCGTGAGAAACCAGAAGCCCTAATATTCCACATAACAATTTTATAGCCTAACGTGTGAAAACATTAGCTCATCAGGAAGGAGAAAGCCAGCTTTCACCCTGAGCTACGATTGTTGGAGCCAATTTCCTGCACCACAAAACTTTGGCCAAGCAGCACTACCTTTTTTTTTTTTTTCCTTTTTTCCTCATCACAAGATAAAATACCATTGAAGTTTTTCCTAAGTGTCATATTCCACAAGTAACAGGCTGGGAGTAATTACTTCATTAGTCTCCATGCCCTCCTTCCCACACCTATGACAACCAGTACTTTATAAAAAGGGTTCGTTTGTTGGACTCAGCAGTGAATGAACAATTTAACTAGTAAAAGAACAGAGAATAGATTGGGGTATTGAGAGGGAGGAAATCAAAATAATGCTTCAACTTCTCTCTTTCTTTAATTTCTCTCTTTCTTTTAAGAGAAATAAGTCACATTTATAGTTTTTCCTGTTCTTAGCCAAATCTAGGTGAGTGTTTGGATGCCTGCTGCGGGAAACCCCATAATGGAAGTGTTTGCTCTTGGTTGCATGAAGAACAAGGAATTTTTTGATTGTTTTTCAAACAACCAAAAAAACAACCACTGTATTATTACAAACTCCAGCCAAATAGATATAATCATTTTTTGATCTGTCTAGCATGGTTATGTGAGAGCTCTACCAAAGGTAGATTAGAGAAGGCAGGGTATTGTGGAGTTATTTTCTTGCTGAGCAGGGCAGGAACTGAGAAATGATCACTAGTGTGGTTGAAAAGATCAGGTCAAGTGCTGGAACAGAAATCCACTGAGGAATTAATTTGTAGACTTTGCAGAGAGTAAGGAAATTAAATCTAGCTAAATGAGTTATTCATATTTTTTCCCTTAACAGTAGTAAGCATTAAATTCTGAATTGTAATACAGTGAGGCACTGACACTTCATCAGTGTCTTAAATGGCTCATACTGAAACAAGGCTGTGGCTAACAAAGAGCTTTCATTAACAGCTGATCTCAAAAGAAAGTGGTTTTACTCAGCATTTGCATTTTCCTGGGGAGATGTTTAGCTCGTTTGAGCTGGGAGGGATGTCCTGGGAAACCGAGTGGTACAGGCAGGCCAGGAGGTCAGTCTCTTGTCTGTGCATTTTACTCCTCCCTGCACATAGGCTCTGGGTCCCTGTCCTCACCTGAGCTACCTACATTGTCCTGATTGGTTTGGCACCTGGAAAAAAATTCTTTCAGGAATGAGGAACCAGCAGTAGAGTGTGGTACAGCTGGTGTCATCCTAGGAGTGAGAAAGGAGGCTGGCAGAAAACAAAATTGTGACCTATATAGAGCGATCCATCTGTCCAGGGAAATGTTTCTATACTTCCTAGAGTCAGCTTCTTCAGCTGCTTTACCTGTTGGTGTTCTGACAGAAATTTTCAGTGTTTTTACTAAAAGGATATTTTTTCCACTGCTGGAACCCTTTTTCCCAAGATTGTTGCCCAAAGCATGGTGCTAGGGAGGGCTTAGGCATCCAGACTTACCATTCTTAAATGGTTTTCAGCAGCATCCCAGGCGCTCCCTTAAGGCTGTCCTGCTCAGTCATTGAAATGCCCTCCTGGCTGGGTTTTTCCCTTTTTATTTTTTTTTTTTTTTCCTTTCAGCTGCTTGCAATTCACATCAACTATTGCATCAATAAATGGACCTTTCCCTTCACCAATCAGACAACATATAGGATATAGAGCAATAAATGACAAAGCAGCCCCACATCTTTCATATCGTCATTGGCCTTCATGTCTTGCAGGAGAGGAATTTCCTTCAGCTGGTTTCATCATGGTTGAATGATCTCCAATATTAGATACAGGGCAAAAGTTAAAGATCACGACACCAGAATCCTTTGGATGTAAAGTTACAAATGACTTGCCTACAAATGGAATGAAATGTCAGAGAATGATATCAAATAAATGAAGATATCACTACAACGACTCATGTGGAGCATAATGTCCTAGACCTTCTCTCTATTATTTCAAAAACACATTTCAAAGGAGTGAGGATTTCTTTTCTCCTCCTCATAGGGGAAACTGATGCTGTAGAATTGAAAACTCGATTGTGGTGCACGCTGTGTGAGAAGCAGCCACTTGCTGCCTTGGAAACCTTGAAAAGACTGTGTCTCTGATTCTAGTTTCTCTTTCTCTCACCCTCTAATTACGCAAGCCCCACTCATTTAGGTTTGGACTCAGCCTGCTTTTCTTCCTGGTATCCATTACACCATTAGGCTGTTGCAATGACAGAGTAACCTGGTGGGAGGGTAAAAATACCTCATGGGTTAGTAGAGGAAGCAGGATGTTTTCCCTGGATGAGTGTTACTATAAGTGGGATACAATGGAACACATTCTCTCTGTCAATGGTGGTGCCAGTGTTATAGCAAGAGCCTCCCCTTCCCTTCCACCACTGCGGGGCTGAACTGGTAATTTAGGTGTAATTGGGCACTTCTGATTCCATTTAATGGGACTCGTGATAAATGGCTCTCCTGCTTAATTGGTACAGTTACCATAGGAGGGACTGGCCCAAAGTGTGAAGCAACGCAGGCCCCTAACTCCCACTGAAATCAATTACACTGAAATCAATGAGAGTTAAACAGCTGAATAGCTTTTAAAATCTGGCCCTCAGTGCACCCCAGAGCTATAATTTATCAAAACACCAAATAAATGGCATGCCTGGTTGATTTCAATGGGTGTGATTGGTTTATGGGAGTTATCACTGGAAAGCCCCCAGCTTTTAATACATGTCCCCTGTTATTTTTCCAGAATCTGAGTCTGTTGATGCACAAGCGCAAAACAAATGTACTTGAGTTTGACTCTGTTCCAAGAAGGCTATCAGGCTATCAGGCGGTGTCCATATCTTTTGATTTTGGCCATGATAAAGGGGATACAGGGTAGACAGACCTCTGCTCTCATCCCATGCAATCATTTGTGCATGTTCTTATCAGGGCAATTGATTGGAGGAAAAATTCCTGCAGTCCTTGCCCCATCAACACTCTCCATAACATTACTGGGCACAAAATCAGCAGTGACCTTCAGGATGGAACCTTTTCTGTATACTGTGAATTCAGTGTATACTTTTCTGTGTACCATATTTGGTGCTGGGAAACTCTCTGCACACAAAACCAGGAGACGAGCATGAGTGCTTCACTCTGTAAAAGAAAAAGATAATTCAATTAGAGTGTACTGGTGCTTGCTGGCATGACCTTATTGCTCTGTTACAGCTGCTAAGCAGGGGACCTTATCTTTTCATAACTGCTGTAAAGTGCTTCACTGCTTTGTGTGTTGCTGTATTTCTCCATAGCACCAGATACAAAGTGACGTCTCAGTCTCTACATCCCTGAGAAACTGAGAGTCACACCAGGACTGGTTCTGAAAGGACATTTGCTTCTACAGGAACCAGTATTTAGGAGTGCCCTGCAGTGAGTTCTATACTAATTAATGTCTGACTTATGTACCAACACAGTAACACACAACCATTGTGTTCGGTAGGTTAATCACAGTACATTTCAGTCAATTTTCTGTCTACTCTTGTATTTCTTCGTGCCCATTGATCCTTTTGCTTCGGGGTCTTCTCAGAGATGTGAGTTGAGAAGAAATTAGAAATTCTGTTTCCTAGTACGAGGGTTAGGATGCAGTATACCAGGTGGCCTTGGAGGATGTGACTGGCCAAACTCACCTTTGCTGCAGTGGCAGAGCCCTCATTTGTTCCTGAGAATGTCAGCACCTCTGGGATGGCTGAAGGGTCATTTATAGGCTCTGATGGGTGAACTGAATTTCTTCATTTATGAGGATGCTTTTGTGATGCCTCATAACCTGTCAAGTGTCAGTCTTTCAGAGCGTGACAAATTATTTCCATTCTGAGATGGCTTCATGTTGCTGATTAGGCTGTTGATGGGCCATCAAAGACATCAGATTCTGGCATCCATCCTTGATGACAATATGTAAACTCTTCAGTGATCTACATATTGGCTCAGTGACTGACTTTGTTCTTTCCTGCTCAGAATAGCAGTATTTCCTCACCCCACCAGAGAATGACATGTTTCTCACATTTTTTAGTAGTGCAGCTTGGTCAAAAGGCTTGAAGGTGTAAAAGAAAAGTAGCAACAGAAAGTTCCATCACTCATTCCCAACATAACTCATGTTGGCACTGTTTGCATTGTCCTTATTAAACTTGCCAGCACACACTTGAGTTTTTTGACACTGTGTGGCACAATCTGCTCACAGCTGTCCTGCCAAGGGTATAAAAACCAGGCTTTTTCTCCTCTCGTGATACCCAAGTGTCTTCATGCAGCCAGCCAGGTGGTTTGCTCCAGCCTTGAGCAAGGCGCTAAGGAGACACGTGGTTAATACTGAGGACCTGCTCAAATGTGATCTGAAGCCCCACCTGCAATGGAGGTGTCATAGACTCCCTGAAATACCTGACAAATGGAAGGCAGCTAAAGATGCAAGTAGTCTCTAGTTGTAATTTTTGAGAAATCAGGACACTTCATTCCACACGAGGAGAGATACAAGTCCTTGGAAAAGAGAGTCTAGCCTCTTTGGAAATTGCACCTTGAGTTCCTGCATAAAACCTCCTGCTGAAGTGCTCAGTTTTGTGCAACTGATACATTGCTGCTGCCAAGAGCTGAGACCATGGGTCAGGTGGGTTTATTTTCTCAGAGGTGACTGGAAGTGGCAATTTTTAAACAGTAGCTGTATATGTTTGGGTTCATATGCTTTTCTTTCCTTCTCCACCTTAAATTTCTTTTTATTTCCTTGAGATAGCAGGCACGCTCTTCAATATAATCTGATCTGCTATTCCACAAGCTAATCTAGGTCACACTGTTCCAGTGACAGCAACTGAGAGGTATCCATCAGTGCTTTGCCTATTCATGATATTACACATCCATGAAGTTTCTTCAGATCCTCCCCACCTGTACTCACAACAAACTTTAAGTGTTGCCTTCTCTCTTGTTTTTTTTTCCTTACTCCTAAACTGATGCATTTTTGACACCTGGAAATGTCTTGATGAATTTCTGTATTTCCTAGAATGACCTTCCTGACATTTTGACCACAGTATGTGAAAGACCTGAGATGCCTGCAACCTTGTAAAAATGTATTTAATAAATATGTAAATAGACCTATGTTTATTTATAGCCTGGCAGAGCTCAAAACCCAGATTCCAGCCAAAACCTCTGTGTTATTTATCATTCCAAGTGGCTTAACCCTTCAGAATGTCAAATGCCAGGAGAGATTCATACAAGAAGGATCTATTTTTTTTCCAAATAACTAAATTACCCATCATTTCCTTTATTTCTTAGTTATGTGTTTACAAGGCATTAAGTAACATGCCCTTGATTATACAGAAGTCACTCAGTAAAAGAAGGTGTATCTCCATTCCCCTCCACGGTGGTTCACGGAAGCTCCACTCAGGTGGGCACAGGGACTAACACAGCACCCTTATTAATGGTGCAGCTGTAAGGGTCACTACTTTATATTTATTTATTATAAAGGATGCTTGAATCAAAAGATTATACCAAGGTGTGAAATCAAATCAGCTTAAAAAAGGGAAAAATAAGAAGTCTCAAAATAAATGCAGCATGCAGCTTTCAAATCCTGTTTATTTACTTTTTTTTATGGGTGGCATTTCCTTCATTCCCCATCAATCATGCCAGCTATTGATATTTTTTCTGTCAGACACTAACAGTATCAGACTGACTGACATTATCTGTCTATTGACTGTCTCCCTTTCCAATCTTTTTGGATTTGCAGCCCCCCTGAGCATTTTCCAGCTGAGGAATTTAAGCCAACTGACACGGATCATTAGTTTGAGTTACTCTTCATGGACCTCTCAGAAGTTAACTAGAAACCTCAGAAGCCTTGGATAACCCTGATTCTATAGGATAGGTATTTGCATAACACTATTGATGTCTCAGGTGTCATCAGGCTCTAGTTGGATGAAATAATCAATAGGAAACTTGGCAGAAAATGCAGAATGACTTGTTCTGAGCATTAAAAAGCTAGACCCATAGCTGGATCCATTTTCTGTCTCTCTGGGCTGAGGCAGAGTTTCTGTGGTGGGCATTCACTCATTCAGGAGGACAGGTGTGATCCAAGCATCTTTTACACCCTGTGGGGGTGGATAAGGAGGAGTTAGGACAGCCTCCACAAACTCTCACAGTAATGGGAGACAACATGGAGACTAGTTTAATTGGATTGTCTCCATACCAAATCGTTGTGTCTTGGGCTTGATTACACTTTATTTTGCGCCTAATATCATGATGGAGACACAGTCTCTTCAGTTCTTCCCTGACAACTAATTGTACACTCTGCATAGGCACCACTTTATGTGCAAGCTATGACTTCCATAACACCTAGGGACTTAATTTTCAGAGGTCCCTTTGCCCCATGGGAATCAGCAGGAACATCACAAATTGTTCAGTTTTCTCTTCCCATCATTGCTCAAATAAATACAAGAAAACTCTGTATACAGGGGTAGGTACTCAGCATTTCTGCAACATACAAATGGCAGTCAGGTTTGTTACCCCTGCTAGACTGAAGAGCTTTTTCTCCAGTCAAAACCTGAAAGCTGACGCTTCAAGGGAGATTACATCCAACAATTTGTTATGGGTTCTTCACAGTCAAGAATTTCAAGGACACACAGATGTATGAAGTTGTGTTGGTTTAATTTATAGTTTAACCCAGTTTTATCAAACTAATTTGGTTTACTTTTCCTGTATTTCATTTAAGATTAAATTGCTAAGTAACTGATTTAGGCTGGAATATGATAAAACAATTTCAAAGTAGAAAAAACATCTTGATGTGGTAGGAAAGAGCACCACAACTTACATTTGTCTTGGTTACACTACAGTAACTCGTGTGTAGAGTAATCCTGGGAATTTTAAAGAGCCGTTCCTTTGTGGATATCATGCACCAGTGATGGAGGAGGAAAGTATTCCTCAGCTCGTGTTCTGAATGTTCTTATGAGGCGTTAATGAAGCATTTCATCCTTTAATGGGACCACTGGGATTGCAGTTGTCTACATTTTAAGTGTTGTTCATTTTCCAGGGATCAATACCTAGTTCCTAGAAAAGATACAAAAATTCCAGTAATGTAAGGCAGAGAATTACTGTGTACCTTGAGGGCTGATATGTAGGTAATGAAATCTCCTCTACAGTGTGAGCCAATTTAAAATTCTCCACAACACTGAACTTCCTTTTCAAGATGCAGAGTAGAAAGAAAAACTATGTTGTGTAACAAACTATCAAAACAGAAGAGGGGCCCAGTAGCATATCATGTAAGTGTTTAGGACTCAATCAGTCATTTAGTAACACAGCTTCAGTGGTGCCCTGGCAAGTGAGAGAAAAAATTCAGCACAAAAGGCATTCAGAGGTCACCAATATCTCAGAAGGTGATGCCAGGATTTGTTGCCACCAGCTCTACTTGACCTTCTCCAGAAGATACGAGTTGCAAGCGTACCAGAAAAAAGATTTTTTGGCAAGACTTTACTTTGATCACTTCAATACTCAGGTTCTATTACTTGAAGGCTTGGCATGAACGAAAGCTGCAGGATTCAAACACTTTACAGTGCACTTGCTGCATTTTTTAAAAATGCTTATATGTTCCCGTGCTCTGGTAGTCTGGTTTTAATTGTCTGGATATCTTCTAGTACAAGGGGCTCCCATGAGAAATTTTCACCCAACAGAGATGCTGTTAGAAGAGAAACCAGAAAATGCTGTGAGTAAAGCCATGTTTTATCATGTGTCATTGCTGAATCCTGCCCCCAAACCAGGTTCATCCCTGTAACCTGTCTCTCTGAACTTTCCAGGGTCATATAGCAAATGTACTTTTCTTTTCCTACCTCAAACCATCTGGAAAAGCTGTTCCCAACTGTTGTGTAAAACAGTAGGGCAGGCTTAGAATTTTCAGACATACTTTTTTTCCCCTGTGCTGCTTTTGGCTGGGGTAGAGTTAGTTTTCTTCACAGCAGCCAGCGTGGGGCTGTGTTTTGGAATTGTGCTGAAAACACTGTCGATAACTCAGGGGTGTTTTCATTCTTGCTGAGCAGAGCTTACACAGAGCCAAGGCCTTTTCTCCTTCTCCCCAGCCTACCAGTGAAGGGAATGGAGGGCACAAGAAGTCTGGAGAGGACACAGCTGGGACAACTGATCCAAGAGATATTCCAGATGGTGCCATGGTCAGCATATAGAGCAAGGAGAAGAAGAATGAAGGGAGAACATTCATTGCAATGGTGTTTGTCTTCCCAAGTCATCACTACATCTGATGGAGCCTGATGCTTTCCTGAGGATCACTGAACACCTGCCTGCCCTTAGGAAGTGGGGAATGAATTACTTGTTTTGCTTTGCTCACACACAGCTTTTGCTTTACCTATTTACCTGTCTTTATATCAACCCACAGATTTTCACTTGTATTCTTTAGCTTACCTCATCCTGCTGGGTGGAAGCAAGAGGATGTGTAGGGCTTAGCTGCCAGTTGGGGTTAAACCACAGCATTCCTCATCAGAAATTTGCCAATTCAGTGAAAAAGAAGCATCCAAATCTGCTGAAATTCCTTTGCAAATCCACCAGTTACCCAAAGAAACCTTCCTTACCAGCCATGTCTAAACCCTGCCTGGTTTTGTGCAGGCCTGGCACCTCAGAAGGCCTTTTGGCAATCCCAGTAATGTATTTTAGAACTGCTTTTATTAAAAATTATGGCACATACACCAAAATGAGAATTTCAGCTTCCTAATTATGGTACTGCACTGAAGTGGTGGCTGTGTTTCCTTAACGCCCATAACATGATCCTTGTATATGTGATTGGTAAAAATTTTTGTAAAGATTTTCCCTAGTTATTTGGAGATTCCAGAACTGGACACATGACTTTCCTGCACTGGTTTTTTTGTAATACTAATTACTTGATTGCAGCTGACAATATACTTAATACTACTGCACAAAGAGCACGACAGAAGAGCTTGTAAGGTGTGAAGTGAAACAGTCAAGTCTGGATTGTTGTATTGTGTGGGTATGGAAACACAGCAAAGAGATATTGGTCTGCTCCTTTGTGCTAGAACTAGAAATAACATGGGTATGATAACTTGAAAGGAATCTTGTCCCCCATATTTCTGGATCATAAATGAAAAACTGGCATTCTCTATAGTATTCTAAAAGACTCAGAGCTTCGTTCCTGCCAAACTGAGTCATGGTGACAACTTGTCATTCAGGAGAGAGGGCAGAGAGAGCCTCAGACCTTTGTTTGGACCAAAGCAGGTTTTGAACAGAAGGGTGGATGTGTGAACTGTGATCATGAGGGCACATGGTTTTCAGGGGAGAACAGGGTATAAAAGCCAGAAGGGAAAAGATCTGAGACAGGTTCATTTAGATTCCAGCCTTCTCCATGAAAGGCTGTAGTGTCCCACTATAGGTCAATGCTCTGCATCATTTTTCCCCTCCATTGCTTCTAGCAAGGTAAGATGTGCTCCTCGGCAGGGTTATATGCAATACAGCACCTCCTGCAGGCCCAGAGATGGTTTCTCATTGTTTTCTGTGAAAATCAGAGCATTTATGTCCCATTTAAAGGAAATAGCAAAGCCTCGCAGTGCTCCAGCAGCCATCCAAGGCCAAGAGGAGAGCTGGCAACTTCCCCCTGACATTTCCAAAACAACTCACTATATTTTCCCTGCTAAACGATGCTACAGACAGAAGCCCTGAGACCATTCCTCCTGTCAGTTCCAGGGATGGGCAATTAATCACCAGTGATTACAGGTTTCTCCTAGCCAATAACTGCAAAGCAATTAAGTCTGGGGAAAGCAGAGCAGGGTGACAGCACAGGGGGCTGTGTGGAAGGGGACTGTCCCCCCCACCACCGTGCCTGGCAGTGTTAAACTGTCCCTACATCACCTGAGAGGTTCAGTTACCAAAGCACTATATTTTGATACACAGTAGTTACGCTCCTACCTCTGTTTTTGTCCCTTTCATTCATTGCTGGCGCCGAATTTCAGGCATTATGTGTCATGCTTGAGAAAGACTTGAGAAATCCATTAAAAGCTTTCACAAAGAGAGCAATTTTTCAGACAAATGTACAACGAAGAAACTGGTCCCCCCCAGTGATTAATACCAGTAACTATTCATCAAGTCAGGTGCCAGACTTTGCAGCAGGGTAGAAGCATTAAGAGCTGTGATGAGTAAGGTCTTCTAGCCCTGAACCTGGGAACTAAATACACCAGCAAATGCACGGGCAGCACCTAGCAGAATCACAACATTAGTTTTAGTCACTGTACTGTTAAAACATGTATTTTCACTGGCAGGCTGGAATTGCCAGCCCTTCATGAATCTTTCCACAGAGCCAGAGCCATAATCACCCTGGTTTAGCTCTAATCCTTTGTGTTTTTGTAATCTTTCACTCTCATGGGGATTCTGATGACCCCACACCCAGACTGTGCCTGGCTGATGTCAGTGCGAGTTTTGGACAAAACAACCAGAGAGGTTTTAGTTAACCAGATGTGTAACCAAGCTATGAAAACTCCTAGCTATAGATAGGTACTGGTGGTGAATATTTAATCCATTGGTTGATATACAGTACAAAGATCAGGAGTTTATTGCAGTCACTCTTGAGCAGAGCTGGTTCAGCAGCTCAAGCTGTGCTTTGCACTGGGGAGCAGCACTAGTTCAAAGCTTTGTGTGTCACCAGGCAGCAGTACTCAAACACAAATCCTCCTCCTTAGACATCACTTTTTCTCTCTGTCTACTGGACTTAATTTTGTACTTCAAAAAGTGATGCCCCAGGTTTCCAACACAGAGTATCCACTTGGTCAGAGCTCTGTGTATTTATCATAGGAGCTGGAGAATAGACTTTTGGACTATGGCTTGGATGAGTGACCTGTTAGATGAAATGTTTTTAGTACATATGCTATGGGGTTTTCTCCCTTTCAGTCTCCTTCCCAGAAAAAGGAGCCACAGAGAACAAAACACCTCTGGCATCCTGCCAGTCTCTACTCCCAAGCCTCCTGCCCTGATCCCACATAAGCCAAATTCTCCTTGAAGTTACACTCGGGTAATTCCATTGAAATGAATATGATTTTTACAGAGTGATCAAGAAGAAAACTTGTAATACAAGTTGTTATTAAAACATACTTACTTCATTCTCTTTTTTTCCTGGCAAAAATTGTATTTGGAACATTTTCCTTCCTGCTCTCTTTGTGGAACTTTTTGTTGTTGGAAATGTCTGTAAAAGAAAGACAAGCTGATTGATTTTTTTTTTCTTAAAAGCTTTCCTCTGCAGAAGAGCTTGCAAGAATTGGAGAGAAAACATGAGAATTTAATACTGGCCTTAGACACATGTAATTCTAAAGTTAAGGTTTGTGCACCTTTATGGTGTCAACCTAAAAATGAACAGTATTTCTATCAGAGTACCTAAGGGAATGTTCATTGTTCCCAAGTGATGAAGACCTAAAATACAGAGAATTAAAATGATGTGCTCCTACTTTCACAGATGTGCACATACACATGGTCATGGAGAACTTTAGTCACCAGGGGTCACTGGCAAGTCCTTATTCATGGTTGGTTGGCTGCTGCTAGGAATAAGACAAGACTCTGATTTTCCATCCAGCACTCTCTAGGAAGTCCATGTTTGATTTTTAATTGCAAAACTGACATCATGTTGATCCAAATCATCTCACCAGCAGAAGGCATCATGCACAGAGACTGTCCACATTACAGCCCAGCAGAGCAAACAGCCCCCAGTGGTTGCAGTTTAGTTGATTGCAATGACAGCAGCAGGAAATCCAGTTAACTATCCTCATCAAAATTCTTAATAGGATCCTGCATGGGCTTGCTGAAGGCTGTAATGTGGCAATCACGTTGTTTTTAGAGCCCTGAAATAACTAAGTATGGTAGAAGGAAGAAGAAAACAATCACTAATGAAACAAACCAGCAAGAACAGGGAAGTTACACACTTCTATTACATTCCCATAGTCATTAGATAACTTCTCTTTTTTACTGTTAATTTTATTTCAGAGTTTTACAGCTCTCTAAGTGCACAATATTGAACATGTAATGGTTCATTTAATTTAGAATAAAGTCTATAATTCACTGACATGCAACCGAGTCTCAGAACAATCATCATGCAGCAAAGTCACTCTTTCCTTGCTGTCTGGAGTTTGAAAGCTACAAACCACAGGTCATCATCAGCCTTCTTGATGTTTATTCTTAATGGAAAAAGGAAGGACTTTGGAAGATACTGCTTTCAGGAAAAGCAAACTATCTCCTTCCCTAAAGTGTTGTGCCAGCGTATTTCTTTTATTTCTCAAAATTAATTTGCCTCTAAAAAACAAGACTATTGATTTTTAAGTATTTAAGGGTATTTCTCTGTGGTCTGACCTGAACTTGGAACTGTGTTTAATAGATCAAGCTCAATACAGAGTGGAAACAGCTCATTTTTTAGAAAAAATTATCTTCTTTTCCCAGATAAAAGTACAGTGGAGCATATCCTGTGCAGCTGAGCCACCTCAGGTTTTAGCCTGAGACTTTTCTCATTGAGGAAGTTATCCTCTGGCTGTTTCATGCACTTTCTACCTGGTGCTGACTTGTTCTTTGTTCTTCTGTGAACACAACCGTTCATACTCCTCATTTTTCATCTGTGAAATTGTGTTTAAAAACCAGCATTAAGAAGACATTAATATTGGACAAACAATAGTTTCCTGTGTAAGAGACTGCCTGAGTTCAGCTTGCCTAACCAATCTATTCTCATGTTCCTTGTTCTATCTTCTGTTCAATATTTCAGCGAATCTCCAGGGAGAGCCCCATTTCAGGCTGAGACAGACTCCATGCCAGCAAAGCAACGCTAATTGGGAGATGACAAATGTTTGCTGATGGACCTCTGATGATGGTTGTGATCCTGGATCCCTGCCGTCTTCTTGGATGACCAATTTATTTCAGCTGACTCAGATAATTAAATGCATGAGTAAATTTCTCCTCACTCAGCCTCTATTCCTTCCCCATGCGACTGCAAATGTCTGAACTTTACTTGCATTACCTTGTTCAAGGATTATCTATTTTCTTCACTTAGAAAGCATGAAGTTAAGTCAACTGAATATTTGGTCTCTTTGAAAGATCACAAAGAGGATCTATCCTTCAAAATACCAGATATTCCCTGACAATGATGGAAAATGCCACATACAGGAGCTACTGCAGATCAAAAGGTCAAAGTACTTGATCTGAGTGGGACAGCCAGTGAGTCCATGCCAAGTGCTTTTGGCAGATTAGCTCTTGCTTTGAGGAACACAGTCTGAACACCTTCCTGTAACATCAGGGAAATAGTCCCATGGTCATAAAACATAACCTTGCTGTTTCTCTGTTTAGCACCCTACAAACAGATGTTACCTTCATTTTAAAGATGGTGAATTCAACAGGGAAATTACCTCAGTCCCAGCAAGTGGCTGTGCACATTGCTGGCATGGCATCCTCAGGACTGTGTCCAGTCTACACAGGGGCCCCATGCAGAGCTGGAAGTACTTTCTAGGGGAAGAGGAGAAATATTCCACCCTCAGCCTCTCTCCAGAGCGCTAGTGAGCGTACATGTGAGCCTTGGGTCCATCTCTCTGCCAAGAACTACTCAAACCCTCCTTTCCTTATTGTGCATCACATAAATTTTGCCCGTTGATTTGCAGCCAACTCTGAAGTGAGCAAAGAAGAGAAGGTCCCCATATCTGCCAACCCACCAGCAGCCACTTGCTCTGCTCCCCCACCACACACCAAGGATATTCCTCAGACAATACTGGGTTAAATCAGGTAATGAAGATGCTTGAAAAGACCCTGTAAACAATTTACAGTAATAAAAGAAGGGAACTCAGTTCTTCAAATAAAGTAACTACCTAAGAGAATAAAATTGTTCATTAATTTATTTCAGGTGGAACCTCTGTACAAGTTTATGCACTTATTTTGCCTCACAGAATCATTTCAAGCATCATCAGTTCTCAACTAACAGCAGACACTTCTACCAGTGCTGGGAAGTCCCTCCCAGCTGCACCACAGGATTCACAAACTATGACTGATCTCACACATCCAATACTTCTGGTACTCATCAGCTCCTGATCCTTTTCTGCTGCTGTTGTGCTCCCATTTCTTCTCCAGAGGCACCAGAGCATCCATGAGCAGCAGGTCTGAGCTGAAGTGCTCTGGAGGGACCAGCCTGGGTCCCTTCTGATGCCATGGGTGATTGGCAGCAATGAGACACTGAACTTCCCAGCCTGGAGAAGGCTCACCTCAAAGCCCCCCATGTCCACTCACTGTAGGCATCCTGCAGACTCACCTGCTTCTTGTTGACAAGCAAAAACTGATGAGAACAGCGCTCTGGTCCTCTGAGCCACAGCCTTCCTTCTCCCTGTGAAAGTCACTGCCTAGTTCTTACAATCAGATGGACTTCAACATCCTGACACATCCCTTCCAGCAAAGAAAAAAAGCTTAATATACAAAACCCCTACACCAGCATTTTTGGAACACTCTCCAATAAAATAAATCAAATAAAAATAGAGGGAAATTTTCAACTGATAAAATTGGTCCAGCCTGTCAGTGCTGCTGCCCTAAAACAATCAGTCATACCTGGGAGCTAAGCTCCCATGAAAGGCAATTGCATCTTCTTGTTGGTAATGCTTTTTGTCACTGCAGTATGTCTTTGAGGTACCTCCGGCCCCAGTATGGCTGGTTTAACATAATCTCTTCTGATAGCAAATAGGAATTGTAGCTGCAGTCAAAAAGGCTTGACAGTGTTGCTTTCATCTTTGTACCATCCATGCTAAGGATATAAGCAGAAAAATATCACTAGCAATACATCAGCTAGGCTTATATTGTCACAAAAAATTCAAAAAAGACACTACCACTTTCTGATGACACCATCATTAAATCCAGCTACCCTGGAGCATGATTAGTGCACAGACAGGCCAGATGACACTGAGGATAGCAAAATGAACTTGCAATACCTACTCTTGGAGTAATTCTGAGTCATCACTGATTGATTATCTGGTGCATGATCAAGGAAGGAAACAAGCAAAGCCATGTACATTATTGCTCTAGGTGTAGCATTCTGTGCCAGGCTCAGGCTAGTGTGACTACATTGTCCTTAGAACCCACTCCAATAGCCCTACATCTAGCAAGAATTTGGATTGGCATGTGTTGAGAAATTAGTGCTTGTCAAAAGGAAGCAAGATTAAAACTGGGAAAGGCACTATTTTGATCCATTTTGTGATGTGACGTTTTGTAAGTTCCCTTGGAAACAATTTGGTGTTTGACATCTGATGCTTTCTAAATATGTCACCATGTTTGTCGCATGTTCAGAGAAAACCTGTAATCATCACAACCTCTTTAATGCACCACAATGAGATGTGACTGTAGCAATAAATCATAACTCATCCTATTCTATTCTCATTGATTTCGCTGGAATAAGGGTTTTGCCCAAAGGAATAAAACCACATGAACAGTTTGTTGCCTTCCCATCACTTCCTTCTCAATTCATTACTACTTTGCTTTCTCCTTTGATGACTGGTCATGAAAGGTAATTCAGTAAATCATTCTGGTGAAGGATTCATGTAGTTCTTATTATATGTGAGAAAACTATTTGCATTACAGCAAGGAGGAGATGAGCATGGGTTTAAATCTTACTAGATACGTAGACAACATGATACCAACTTTATCTCCTGATTGGCTGAGAAAAATGTATAATAAACTTTCAAGTGCAAACATTTCCATTTGCATCAAAATTTACTTGCTCGTAGACTCTGTGTGCACACAGTGCTCCAGGGACACAGACCATGAAATGGCATAGCTTCTCACATTGGCTTTTTCTGGGTATCTTTAGCTTGACCCTGCCATCCATGTCACAGCTCTATTCACATATATTCCAGGGAACTGGCAGGGAAATATCAGAGTGCACTAACAGAATTTTGCTTCCAAAATCAATTTCACAGCAGCAAGTAGTGATGCAGCCAGCTGAGCTAGAAGTGATGGCTACCACAATGAAACCACTTTAATTTCCTACACAATTTCTTTTTTCAGTTTGCTGGACCTAATCCTCCTGCAGAGAAAGACAGATTATTGGAAAATAGGCTCAAGTAACCAATGAGAATGCTGAATGTTTGATTAGGTTTCTATTGAAGGAGTGATATTGTTTGGGAAGTCGAATCTTCTAGTTAGAAACTTAGTTGAGAAGAGGTTTAGGTAACATTTCAACTAAATAGCTGCAAGCAGTACAATGACCCTTGATTTTAAAGGAAAAATTGTTACATCTAGTTTGGACTTACACATGGAGGAAAAACAGACTTATAGAGCATGGCAAAAGAAATCTCATTTTGATTTTAATTTAAAAGCAGCAAAAAGAAAGCATGCTGTTCTGCAGCTGTCAGCGGGATCTCAACACCTGAAGCAGAAAGACTTGAAACACTGGCATGAAGCAGCAGCACCAGTTTTGTGCAAACCTGTGTCTCTCGGATGGGGAAGAAGTATCCTCTCCTTCTCTCTTCCCTATTCCTACAGCCTGCCACAAACCCTCTTCCCTGCTGGTCAAGATACAAGCCAGTCAGTTCAAATGAGAATAAAGCTTGAAGAAGTGAGTGTTGCATCTTTGCTTATCAGCTGTCATCCCAAATCCAGCCCATGGGAAAGTTTCCATCAGGGTGAAATCCATCTCACAGAGCCTGTGGTTCGCTCGGGAATACATTGACATGAGGAGTACCCCAAAAGTATCCAATTTAGCTCAAGTGTTAGGAAGTAGGTGAGAGGTTAAGAGGAACGTTTTCAAAGCAGAGCAGATGATTTGGTGATGGAACTTCTGTTGACATTAAATCCCAGACATTGCTTTGAAAATTTACCACCCAAGTGCTACCTTAAATCTATAATGCAGTAATGGTATTAGCAAGGCAGGGATATTAAAGCACTGGCTTAAATCTTGGATTTCCATAATGCTATTAAATGGGGCAATAACAAATCTAGGGCTTGGTCTTGATTAATTATGTGAGAGAGATATGCTGGACTGACCAGCACTGTCATAGGCAAATTGCTTATTAAAAGGTTATGTTCTTTTCTTTTCCTCCCTAAATACCTCTTAAATGCTCCATCTGAATAGGAAGAGGGTACCTCATGAAGGTCACTTGCAGGTGAGTGTTCCCAAGAAAAACAGGACCAATCTTCCCACATGAATCAGATGCTATTTTCATAAAGTAGAGCAGAGCTGCTAAATTTTTTTCAGCTCTTCAGAAAAAGTTGGGTTCTTTTTGCCTGAGACATGCAGTTAAGATTGGTTTGAAGCTTCTGAGAAGCTTAATGGACCATGGCTATGCCTGTAGCTTTTTCACATTTGAAAACTTTTGTTGCTAATTAACTTCATTAATAGTACTTAGAGGCACAGTGGCCAATATTTACCGAGCCCTGGCATTACTGCAAAACACCAATCAAATCAGTGGCTCAGCAAATAGGTTCCTTACAGAAAACTCTGTGGAGCTGAACTCATCATGGTCAGATTGTTTCTCTTTGCAAAAAAAAATGAAAGCCTTGTTGTTTGAAAACACACAATGATGTTAAATGAATAGAAGGAACTTCCTAACCCTGCTGTGGGTGTTATTGATAGCTGCATTCTCGCAATGAATTCACAGTGTGCACAGCGGGCTCGCTGCAGGATCGCAGTCCTGAGCTGAGCACGGCTGCACAGAGCAGTCCTGCCTCCACAGAGATGCCTCAGTGCTCCCAGGAAGATGCTGCCCAAACATCTGTTTCCCAATGGACCAAGATGTGGCTGGTGGCACTGAGGGACCTGGCTGGGGAGGCTGATGTGGCTCTCGGTGCCTGACCTGCTTTGCTCTGCCTAGTTGGCTTCAGTAAAATTGTTGACATCTTGGCATCCACTGGGTAGTTACTGAGCACATCCCCTGTGCACAGTGGGGTGATGCTTTTTAAATGAGATCAACCTACCCAAAAATACTGCTTCCCTTCTCAGCTGAAGAGGGAGGTGGCACCAGACTCACCTTGCCATGACAGAAGTACCCTCTGGAAAGGCAGGAATGTTTCTTGGGCACAGCTAGCTTAAGTCCAGCATGAAGTCCAGCTAATTGGACATCACTTCAGCAACTAAGTGATCTCCTGGAAAACTCCAGAACTGTGTAATTGTTACAAGAAAAGTAACTAGAATCATTTCTCCAAAGAATGTTTACAAATTTCTCCCCGTTTTTTTCTTCCCCTGTATTCTTGGTCTTTTACCTCTTTTATAACTTCTTTTATTTACAGTGCATCCCTCAGGGGACACTGTTGAGCTACCCACTCTAGATCTAAAATACATACATCTAGGTTGGCATATATATGAAAATAGATTAATCTCTTTGACTTTTATTTTAGTCAATCTGTCCAGATTACTGTGTTGTACAAAGGGAAATCTACTGAGCAGAAAAATGTGTAAACTATGTTTTCTTTTTAAAGTCACAAGAGCATTTCTATTGGTATGATAGTTCCAAGATGCTTCTCTCCAGTCTTTTTGGCTTTTACTCCACTGACAGAATTTCAGTATGTTCTGGAAGCTGCTGGGAAAAAAATTTGCTGAAGTCCTGGGAGCAGAATCCTCTCCTTCTGATTTTGTTACTTTTTTTTTCCCCCCCTCTTGACATGAGAGCCCAAATCACAAAAGATTTCTGAGATGATGAGGGCATCTAGAAAAGGAAGAACAACTTAGCAAGAAATGGCTGCAGAAGAAGGAGATTTGTTAAAACTTTATCTCCATGCTGTTATCCCTTTTGGTAAGAGTATCTTGTGTTGTAGATATCTGAGGAATTCATCCCCTCGTGTATTACACTGTGGATGGCTGAATTTCCCTTAAGAATTATGATTCTTCCTCTCGTATTTCCCATGGGAATAGGATGTGGGAGAACACTAGAAAGACAAGGAAAAACATCCTGTTGGATGCCATGGTTTTGAAACATTGTTGAGGGTCCCTGGGTGCTGATGTGGGGGAGTCTGGCTCAGCCCCTCAATCTCACATGTCCTCTGCATGCGATGATTCGTCTGTGCCTGCAAGGCCATGCTGACACTGCCTGAGGTTCCTTAATGTGCTGCTGCCTGTCACTGTAGTTGGGATCATACTCCACTCCTACAAGAAAAGCAGGATAGGCCTGTGCACAAATGGAAAGTTGCATCTCTGGAGAGCAGTAAACCTCCAAGGCTTGCACTGGGTATAAACATTCCCTTTTCATTTTTTTTTCTGAAAAATTGGAGGAGTTTCAGATTTATCTTTTTTATTCTTCTGCATGTGAGAAATACCTTAATAAAACCCAGGGTGCATGCTGGTACTTTCTTAGACAAAGGGAGGCAACACTTGAACTACCACCTCAGGGCCCAGTTCTGCTCCTGTCTGGTTATCACCAGCCAAATTCCCAGAAAGGGATTCAGCAATACTCTGGACAAGGCACCTCATTTCTCTGCATGTCCAGTTGTGCTGCAGACTCTGCTATGAGTAGGAAATGGAAAAGAGATGAGTTGCTGCAATAACAGAAGCTGAAGAGGTACCAGATATAAACAGCAAGACATCTGGTATACTCCTATGGCTTTTCCATCACTGACCAACCTTTGTGGGCTGTAAACAGGTCTAAGGCTTTGGAGTGGTTTAGCCATCTCTAAAGGGCTGCAGAGGTCTTAGCCACTTCAGCTTCTAAGCCTTTAGTGCCAAATCCTTTTGTTGTAAGTCTCCAACAAAATCTACGGTGGTTCCAGTGGGTGCAGGATCAGGTCCCTGCAGCACTTTAAGTAATTTAAAACCACCCTAAATCCTTGAAGCAGCTTAAGTGATAAGCTACTCATTCCAGAGTTTTCAGCTCCCAGAACCAGCTTGCAAAGTACTCACCATGTGCTTGACTGTGAGCACATAGAAGCATCTCCTTTGAAACACAGAGATAACATGGTGAGCCTCTTATCAAACTGTGCTTTACTTTTGGAGAAAGTGGGACTTTTTGTTGTTCTCTAAGTGTAATAAATAAGTTTCCAGCAGCTCTCAAATGCCGTGCTGTTCCCTGAGCTCAGGCAGGAGAGATGGTGCCAAGGACTCTGGTTTCGACCCCTGCTGGTGATGCCACTTGCTGCTACATTCCCAACCAGCCTTCATGCCACCAGGAGCACCAGAGGCTCTCTAAGGCATCCTGCTTTTAAATGACCATTGGAAAATGGGATACCTGGGCAACACTTCAAAAATACCATTCTGTAAAGAGGTCCCCTTGCATCATTGACCCTGTAAGAGAACATGTGTCCCTCAAACTGGAAAGCTTCCAAGTGAAAAACACACTGCAAAGCTCACTTTGCTAATAGCACTGATATAACAGGTGAGGGAGGGAGACTTTCCCCTCCCTCCTTCCCTTTGTCCCAGTGCTGATACTTCTGTGTTAGCATGAGGCACCCCTGCAGGAGGAGGGGAGTGGTAAAGCTGCTATGACCCACAACCAAGAGGTATTTTCCACAGGAATGGTTGTATTTGCAACATCTCCTCTATCTTATGGATTGTGAGGGAAATCAGGACCCTCCAGGCAATCCTCTGAGTGTGTGGGAAGTTATCAGTGCTGGTTATTATTGTCTGTCTGACTGAATGTCCTCACTTTCAAATTAAATTTGACATGAAGTATATGATGGAAGAACTGAATGTCTTTGTGGCCAGCAGGAGACAAGCACCTGACAGTCAATGGGCAGCTGTGGCATTTGTAGGTCAACACTTTCCACCTCGTGGAGAAAAGTATTGCTTCTCCCAAACTCTAATTCTACATGACAGGACACCTCCATCTCTCTGTATCAGAGGCTTAAAGGGAGCAGCAGCTCTTTTTGAAACTTGCAAAGAAGGAGGGGAGAGGGCAACAGATGCTCACTGGCAACAAAGCCACAAACCTTTCTGAAAGCTGATCATAAACTTTAGTGCCCGAAGGTTAAAGAAAGGTGTGGATCACAAGCATTCCCTTCTCTCCAAGCCCTGGGAAAGAAAAGATCAGGCACTGCAGGGGCAAAAGTATATTTCATCTGCAGCAGTTACAGCCCCTTTGGAAGTCCTAGGAGATCAAGTGGGTTTTGGGCAGGACTCCTGCACACAGATAAATGTCTTTAATGAGAAAGGGAGGCAGAGGAAACAAAAAGACCTCACTGCATTCCCATTCTTTCATTTGCATGACAGCACCTGTTTCACACTTGCCTTTTCATCTGTTTTTTGCACATCTGCAAATCAAGGCAATTGTGTCCAGGCCTAGTCAAGGGGCTATTTTAAGGAACTTATCAAGTCTTTCTGAAATCACAGCAGTTTGCTACTTAGAGTGTAATAGCAGAAACTGAGATGCTGTCTGAGACTTTAGCCAAGCTGTCTCCCTGGAGATGGATGTTTCTCATCCCTGCAGGAGATTCACAATTCCTGCAATAACATGGGAAGCTCTGATGGTGCCCAGCTCACATTTTAGAGAGCTCCAGGAGCAGATACAAAGACTGTAGCTCTCCATTGGCTATTCCAGCATGTAATCTTTTCTAGATCTGCTGTACAGCACTGTTTCTACACACCATCTCAGTATTTCTTCTTTTAGCCCATCTCTCTTCCACTGCTGCTCCAGCCTCCTTTCCTCCTCTGATTCCTGCTAACTTGAACACACTGGAAATTTAGCTTCCAATCTTGCATAGTCCTCTGGGGCCTCTTCCTTTTCCCCCTTCTCTTTCATTCCCACCATACCCCCTCATTCCCTGCCTTCATCAGCCTCTCCAGTTCAGACTCTTGGCTGTCTAGATAAATATCATATACAGAATTACAGCTGCAGACCAGAGTCCAAGATACCTGGGTCTGATTCCTGACAGTGTTCAGGAGCTTTTCTCACTAAGCCTTTTCCTGACATTCCTTCCCCATCTATGAGCTAAAGCTGGAAAAAATAAATAGGGGCCATGTGTTCCTTCAATTCAGGGCACCATATAAATAAAGGGTATGATTGCTGTTAACCTCTTCTGTGAGGAGAAGTTGGACTGGCCAAATTTTCTAGTGGACCCCATTGGCTGCCCTTCTTTGTTGTAACATATGCCATTTTTACTGAGTTTATTTCCCCCTTTTCCCTCCCAGGCTGTGGTGTGCTCAGCAGAGGAGCTGCAACCCATGCAGTATTATTATTAGGCAATAAACATGTCAGTGAATGATTAAAACCCAGGAAGAGCTGCTGATATTGATTTTTAAGCTCTGTAAAGAATTACATGAGTTTTTTTAATAGGCATTACTAGGTCATCCATGGGGAATCTTCAAAGTACCACTCTGCAACAAGGCAAATAGTGAAGCTTTTGATTTGCAGAGGCTCTTGTGGGGCTCCATGCCCTGGGCTGCCACTGCCAGCAGCACTGGTGGGGACAAGGCACTGGCTCTGGGGGTATAATTTCTGTCATTTCCACTCTATAATGGGAACAAAACTGCCACCATGCTGGGAAGAGCAGAGTGAAGCCTGCAAGAGGGGATGCAGGAACAGACTGTGCAGACACTGATGGATGTTGTAATACTGTCTGCTCTTCCCCCTGGAGTTTCCTGTGTGGAACAGATTCTGGCAGAGCCCTTCCTCTTCTCCCGCCTGCTTTCCAGTCCCACTGGCCCCTCTACTTTTCTGCTTTTTCACTTTCTTCCTGTTCTCTTAAACCATCCCTGCTGGCCTGTTGTTTCCAGCCATCCACTTTCTGATTCTCACATCCTATCTCTGTATCTCATTAGTCTTACAGGAAAAAGAACATCCACTGGACCTTCCTTAACAAGCAAACCTACACTGGTAGACTCTGCTGTGGAGCAGATGGGGAACACTCACAACAACTCATGCATTACACCCGGTGGCCTTTCAGAAGGTGATAACCTACCCCAGAACACTGATAACAGGCAGGCTGATTGAGAGGGGGCTCTTGAACCACCACTGTTATCTCCAAAGCAGTTGCCTAAGCAGGGAGCCTCTTATCCTCCGACTCTTGGTCCTTAAACTATAATAAAATAACAATAAATTGCCTTTGCGTTCAGATGTCTGTTCAGATTAACTTACAGGTATTTTTTCAGTGCACAGAGGTAAAGAAGCATTGCAGAAAAATGCCTAAGGTATATGTGGGAATAGGATCCCCAGCCCTTATTAAAAGTCACAAAAATTGGTGCCTAAGTGTGGTTATGTCTTTGAAACTCTGTCCTTCTGATTTCAGGAGAAGGCAAAAATGAATGTCTCCTCCTGCACGTCTCAGTGAAGACAGACATCCAGCTTTCAACCCACCTTTGTGACTTAGGAACATTTGACTTGGAGACTTAGAAGCCAAATCCCATTTTAACAGTCATCTCCACACCTCCAGGTCCAGCTTGGAAAAGTGCTCAGAAGGTGCCTCTGCACGCACAAACCTCTTATCTTACACAGCTTTTGGAATAGAAAATTTAAAGCACTGGAAAGCAGCGATCCCCTGGGTGTTGGATATAATCTCCTGGATGCTGTCCTTTGCTCAGATAAGTGGTAAAAAATAAAAATAAGCTCCTTTGCAGAGCAATGCATTTGAAAAGCAGGCCTAAAACCCAGACCCTGAGCAAAGCCAGCAAGAATTTGAGTTACGCATGTGTGGAGAGAGGAGCAGGAGCACGGGAGCAGGGAACAGGAGCCCCTGACCTCACACAAAAGAGGAGAAACCTGAGTGACATCTGTGGACAGAGGCATTTCCAGTTTCCAGGAGTCACTCAAAAAGAAGTCTTTTGTAATGTGGAGTTGATTTAATTAATCTTGAAACAATTGGAAGAAAAATCACTGACAGCTATGCTGCTTTTAAATAAGGATTTCAACAGGCCAAGATTTAGCATCCTTTATAGACCCATCTGCCTAAAGGCCTGTATCTTATCTGATCATTTCCATGGCAACAGCTCTGGGATTAGAAAAGGATGAATGTTTAGGAATAGTTGCTGGAATTTCATGGAAGATGATGAATTGAGGATTACTTCACTACCTACGTGTTACCATGGAAATGCACATTTACAAATCACATAGGATTTAAAACCTCACCATTATTAGTATAAATTTGTGCTACTTTTTGAAAGAGCTCAAGGAGCAGAAGGTACCTCTCATCTCCTGTTCCACACCTCTCTGCCCCACTGAGAACATACAAGATACAAGATGAGGAACTAGAGCAGCACCGGATGAGGAAGGTGAAACAAGTGTCAGGTCTTAGATCCAGTTTCTCTTACAAAACCACCTCTTAAATGAAACCCAGATAGTGAAAAGGGTTAAAAAAAAGGAGTACTTCACACACACAAGAGCCACCAGTTAAAAAGAGAAACAAACCCTCAACATATATTAATGAAATTAGATAAGTGGGTCAACACATTTATGAACTACCACATCTGACTTCATAACTTAGAAGACTTTCAGTCTCACACACCTAAGGTAATTTTTAAGACTGTTTTTATGGCTTTACTAAAATTCTTATTTTAAGTGTGAAACAAATCTACACAATCTGTTTGCTAAGCTATTCATAAAACATTCCATATTTTAATAACCTGCTCTGCCCTACTATGAAGACTGAAGTAGGAGTTAAGACTAACTCTCCCCAAAGCCTTGGAAAACAGAGCTCCCATATTTGAAGCCTAGAGCAAAAAAAAAAAAAAAAAAAAGGAGGAGAAATATTTCCCATCCATGCATAAACCATGAAAATTCAGCAGGTCAGATAAATAACCACTGGAAATTCTTTTGTCACAGGCACCTCTGTTCTTCACAGGGCCCAAGGAAGCATCTTACCATACAAACAAGTGCAAATATCACAATAAAAAAGAATGACATAACTCAAAGAAGGCTAGAGTAGCTGATCCATGAATTTAATCTAAAGCACCTTTGAAATAAAACTGAAGATTTGCAGCATCTTCAGAGTATTATTGATGTAATGTGTACACCAGGAAAGTGAATCCAGAGAAGATACCCTGAGGGTCAACAACCTTGCAGAGAATATGGATCCAGTCCAGCATTAAACAGAACTGACTGGTATTTGCTGGTTATAAGTCTTCAATAAGGGATGGGTGTCAGTGACGGATGGGGTAGTGACGCAGATATAAGGGTCTCATTGGAGGAGAAGTGAAGGTGTCCTCTAAGGAGCTGTGTGGCTGAGACAGCTCCACAGTGAATCCATCAGCACTGACAGCCCTGTCAATGCCAAGTCTGCATTTAGACTGACATTCTCACTGCCTAAAACAAGGCAGTCCACACCAGGACAGGGTATTTCTAAGTGAGGCCAGCTTCTATTTATCCAGCCACCACTTGCACACTGTTACCCTTCATGGCCTTTTATAGATGCTGGGCTTGCTGCAAATACATCATGATGCCTACAGGCTGTGCTGGCTGTCTTAGTGACCTGGAAGTGGGATGGAATGAGAAGACAATTTCTTCATGAATGGCACAAGAGGCACACCAGCTCACACACTCTGCAGACATGCCTGGGCTGCATTTTTGGTACAGAGAATGAGTCAAAACCTAAGGGCACAGAGGTTTTAAGGTCACATTACCCACTTGACCTTCCTATGACAGGGTAAAACACTCAGTGGTGACCCAGGCACAAAACTAGTATCATTTTTGGAAAATATCAAAGTGGGGATCTCATTTCACCTTTGCACTGGGAAGATCCTTGCTAATGTAGCATCCTTGCAGAGCTCAGCATCCTTCCAAACCCCACAAGTATATGGCAAGGAGCCCCCTTGTCCCTGGGTTTAGCAACAGATTTGGGTGTTGGCAGGTGTCCAGCTCAAGGCCTGGCACTGTGGTGAGCTCACTGAGGAGCAGAGAAAGCAGCTGGTGTTGTGGAGGGGGAACAGGTTCCCAAAGCCATTTGTTGTCACCCTGCTTGGCCTGACAGCAGCTGATTGCACTCACCCAGCCTCCAGCTTCCAAGGCACAAAGCTTCCCAACAAGCTATGGCAAAAGAGCTGGCAGCACAGCAATGAGGAAAAAGAGAAAATTGTTGCCCTAGTCATGATCTCCTTAGAAACTCCCAGGCATTTGTCCTGTTGCTATTTCATCCCTGTCCCATGGAGGGTATGTGGGGAGATGCTGGATGGTGAGCAGCTCACAGAGCACTCTGCTCTCTATCCAGCCCCACTTGAAACCCATCAGCCAAACAGGCAGCAAGTTTGGGGATCCTTTTCTCCCCTCCACCCATGTGACAGGCTCTCAAATTAACCCTGCCAATTAAGTACCAGTTTGCATTACACCCAATGACATGATTTATAACTACATTCTCCCCTCCCACCTCTTGCAGTCTTTTCAGTTTCTTAAGCCATTTGTTTTCTTTCACTTGATTTTTTTTATTTTTGAATTAATATATCAGACAAAAGACATCTGGGCTGGGCCTCTCTGGAAGAAACAGATCCCACAGATCCCACCTTGCCTGCCTGAAAGCCCTGTTCCCCCCTGCCACATTCAACCTCCTGCAGACTTTCTCACAAGCAATTAGGAAATACTTGGAGCAGTCAGAGCTGCAAGGAGGCAACAAGGATGCCTGGGATCTTCCCAAGGGTGAGAAAATCAGCAGTGAATCAGCTGTTTAGAGAACCTGCACCCTTTCCTCTAAGATAAGCTCCACAGCAGACATAGAACCAGAGACAATGAAGGAAAATAGCCTGCCCAAGGTGGGGTTTCCGCCTGCCCTCCATTCTGACCCTTGGGAACAGCATTTCCAAAGGCTGTGGGCCCATCACTGGCTCCACTGCCCCACTTTGATATGCTCAGGTACCCCCAGATAGCTGGAGCCAACACATTGTCTCAGAGTCCAGCCAGCCACCAGCACCCTGAGCACCAAAGCCCTCTCCCTGCTTCAGCACAGCTGCACACAGCTCACCCTGAGGAAGCTGTGGAAGACTTCATGTATCCAGGGGGGAGAGAAATCCTTGCAGTTATAAAGCTTTGCCAGTGGAAATGAGTGGGTGCTGGACACCCCACCACCCGCTGCTGCTGGGGAAAGGGAGTGAGCTACAAGACAAGTTCCTTGCATATTTCTGAATTGCCAGCTCTTTTTTTGGCTGCTGCAAGCTGGAGTGCCATAGGAAAAAAAGTAAAAATGCCTCATTAAACCTCAAACAATGAGATTCTTCTGATTCTCTTAGCAGTTTGATGTCTGTTTTTAGCTGATGGAGTTTCAATATTGCAGAGCAATAAAAAAGGATGTTTTGAGGATAGAGGGGAAGCAGTCAACAGCTTGAATAGCCTTTTCCTTCAGTCCTGCCCAGATAAAATACTTTTAACTTTCCATACACCAGGAACCAAAGGGATTTCAATTACTGAAAACATTGGCTTTGAAAGCAGTGAAAACAAACCAGGAGGCAGACAATCTTAGGTACAAGGGGGCTTCTCTACCAGCCTGGGACCAGCCTGAACCCAAACCTGACATCTGCCAGAACCTCTTTGCAATGTTGGGCAAGGTCCTTCATCTCCGTGTGCCACACTGCTGCTTGTGGTACAGGGACAGTGACTATTCTGCACTATTCTGTAGTGCAACCTCAGTGTCATACACACCATGACACAACCAATCCTCCCTCAGTTTCATGCAGATAAATAAGCAAACTTCTTTCAGAACCTTTATCTGTGAGTTGCTTTGTGAAGAAAACAACTTGGATGAAAATGCATATCTTCATACAAAGAGAAAGCAATCAAATACCTGTAAGATATTTAACCTTTGAAGATGGAAGAGCTGTTGTCAACTTCCCTAAATCGTTATCAGAGCAATTACATGTGATTTAGTAGTTTGCTCTACTGCAAGGAAATTTTGTGCATTGTCTGACATGATAAATGCAATTGCAGACCTGGCTCCTGTATGGCTTCCTTCAATCTGCTGTATGCCTGGGCAGAGCAGAGAAAGTTTGAGTTTGGAGATAAGAAGGCAGCACTTGCCATAAAAGAATAACCACCTTGAGACTCTCAACAGCAAATTTTCTTCTTTCAAACATAGACCTTGTACATCCCACTGCAGGTTTTCTATACTAGTAACACTCCTACAGATTTAGGATTACTACTGCAAAACAGTCACAACACCACAAGGATGACTCTACAGAATGTTGTATTTTGAGGTCCTTTGCATCCATGCAGAGAATCTTTTAGACAGTCACGTTTCATCCCTATGTGAAAGGCTGTGGCTGAGATTGGGGATGCAGAGGCTGCTACAGCCCAGGGACTGCACAGAACTGCCCTGTTCATGGATGAAGGATGAAGCCAATTTATAACTTAATTCAAAAGTGGAAATTCCCTGTTCAGTTCCTGGGTAGAAAAACTGAAAAAGAGCATGTGGAGTTCAACATACCTCCCAATAACGCCAAAACACATTGCAGTTTGCTTTGCAGTGCTGGAGGCAAATTGTAGAAATGAAAAGCAGTGATGGGGCTCCCACAGAAAACAATAGCAAAGTTCTAGTGACATCAGGCATGCTGGATAAAAAAAAATCCACAGAAAAACACCTAATACTTGCCTTTTCTTTTTGCTTTATACTTTCAAAATAGCCATAGGAAGTAGAAGAAACATGACTCAAAGACAGACTTTTCCTCTTAAGACCCAGCTTCCTTCCTTGAACAGTTTGCAGAAATTTCAGCAACACATCTCTATGAACAAGGGCTTTATTTGAAGTTCTTCTATTGTTTGGAAAACTCCACCAAAAAGCCCCTGGCCTCCTACAACAGACATCCTGAGTCAGGCAGGTCAGGCACGGAGCACAGGCTTTTTTTGCTTTGAGATGCTATTGTATCCAAGAAAGCAGGATGTGAGAATTATTCTGGTTTAAGCAAGAGGCAGGGACTCTGCAAAATGATGTTCTGGCACAGGAACCGAGTTTAGACATATAACCCAGCACAGGCAGTGTGTGTAACTCTGACATTCTACATGTCAAGCACACAACCTGTATCATTTGGGCTACCAGAGCCTTGCTGAGTGTGGCTGCCCAGCCAGGCTCCCTCTGAAGAGAAAGAGGGCAGGAGCCCCTCAATGCTGACATTCACAGCTGGAGGTTAACACCCTCCTCGGGGAGTATAAACAGCCTCAGACAGATCCACTGAAGGAGAAACCAAGAGCAGGATTTTGAAACAGAATTTGAGGTTTCAAAGTTGCACCAGTTCAAGGGGGTTTAATGGACCTGTTTTGGGGTGAGGACTTTTTCTGCCAAAATAAGTTACTTAAGCCATTTCTGAATCATTACTAAAACGTCTTCAATTACCAAGAATTACATTTTTTACTAAAACCCCCAAGATTTTAATGAGGGTGGAATGTTGGAAGCCCTTAAACAGTATCTTGGAGCTGAGATGAAGACAAGGGTAGCATTTCAGCAAGAATTCAGGATTTCAGAGGTTTCAAGGGTTTCCCCTTCTTTTTCCAGACAACTAACATTTTTTTCTATTACTTCTCATGCCAATTCATCCTCCTAGCTGGGCCAGAAGGCAAGTCACCAGGGAGCTGGAGCTGCTCTGGAGGAGCTGGCAGCTGGGGGCAGCAGCTGACTCACATCTCCACACAGGGAATCCCCTGCCTTTACACCTGAGACTGAGCAAACCTTAATTTCCACAGGCAGGTTAAACTCTTCATAAGTTAAAAAGACAAGTATTCTAATTCACCTGGAAACAGGAGACCAAGCGGAATTACACCAGTCAAAAAAAGGTGCTGTTTCCTATTTTGCCATGAACACTAGTCTTTTTCTCATTTTTTCCTCTGTTCTTGGGGGCTTCTCAACTCCTCTAGAAGGCAACAGGCACTGCTTCTTCCATTATTCTGTGTTTACAAACACTAGATTCTGCCAGCTGGATTCACCCTTTAAAGTCCGATACGAAAACCTTCCTGAAAAGATGAAGAAATCAGGAAAATCTCACATTGTTCAAGTCATAGCTCTTACTCAAGCTTGCTACATTATTATGTCCCTCTACTCAAGATCATAGCCAAGCATAAGGATGCTGTAAACAAAACACCACTTTGCTCAAGTTTAAAAAGCCTCTTGATGCCATTGCCAGCCAGCAATGGTCATTGCAAGCTCAGAGGAAAGCTGGATCATCATAAAATGTGCCCAAAAGATGCAATAAAAGGCTTAGCAAAGGACACCGGGGGAACATTGAGTCTTGCTTTCCTGAAGCTGAGGAGTCTCTAGGAGAACCTGCAGTTCTGCTATTGCCCCAGACAATGCCAAATCCCATGCTTGATGCTGGTAATTGCTTTGTCTTTTGATTTACAAGGTATCTCACAGGCTGTGACAGGGCAAGGTCACTTTGAAGTGATAACATTCTTCTAATTGCAGCCGTTTGTCACTTGTTGAGAAGGAGCACAGGTTAGCTCAGGATAGTGAAGTGTCACCAAATTCAGGTGTTTGTACCTCATGAAGATGCCATCTGTCAGCAGAGCTGTGTGCAGCCAGTGCACTTACCCTGCAGGCATCCCTGTTCCACTGCCAAGAAGGTGTGGGCCCTTGATGGGTGCCCACAGGTATCTGCATTGCCATGCAGCTTCTGGGATGCTCAGTGTCCCAGGGGCATGTACACAAGGAGTCACTTTGAAGACTGATTGGAACAGACATTGTGTAGTGCTAAATCTCCAGAGGCTCCCTGTGCCACTCACTTTTCTTTGACATAACATCTCTGCCTCTTCGTGTGTCCCTTGGTAGAAACACAGTTAGAAATTAAGAGTCAGCTCCAGTCCTGTACCACATGCCTTTTCTGCACACCCCAGACTGGATACCAATTCTAAGAATACCAACTTAGCCAGAGTCTTGGGTGTGCACTGCCCTGGAGAGTTTGGATGCTGTGAATAATCAGTTAACACACAGCCTAAAGGAACAAAACCAGCTTTAAGACCATGGCTGCAATTTATTTACAGTATCAAGTTTAGTGTGAAATCAAGAAAAGACATGTCACACCACTGTACCTGACAGTGTTTCCCTAGCTCTGTATCAGGTTACTTCTTCCTCAAAATTGGGACTTTTGTTTTTGTTCCCTGCATTGGATCTCTTCTCCTTGCTATGGAACAGAAACATCCAAACAGAGCACCTTAGGGGCTCCAAAAACAACTCCAAGTTTAGAAGAGTTAGAAAAGCTTTGGTACAAAGATAAGTCAACATGACACTGCTGAGGCACAGAACAAGCAAGCTGGGAAGAGCAGGGAAGTGGGATTTGTCCTTTTCACATCAAATTTTATAATGCCTTTTTTCCCCCCTCCTAGAAACACATTGCAAAAGTGAACAAACATATCATTCTCACACTAAGGTGCCAGTCCTCAGCCCTGTGATTTAGAACTAACTTCACTTTATTTTTATAAGACTTGATGAAAGATGCTAGAGCTTTGGACAAGAGGTATTTGGGGAAAAAAACATTTATTTTTCAGTTCACAGCAGTTTTTTGCCATCTCAAACAGTCATTTCTGTTTTGTAGTTGTACTGGTGTCATGCTGAAGAAACACACAGTGATGGCCAAGATCTGAGCTTTCCACAGCTAGGCAAAGCTAACACTGATTATAGAATTCTGTGTCTGTAGAGTAGTTCACTTGTATGATAACATCTCCTTGTAGTGCTGTAGAGAGGGCTCAAAAATTTGTTCTTCCTTCTGGGTGTATAGAGAAACTGAGTCATGCAAAATAATCAGTATTTAGCTCTGTATTAGCAAGGCATTTAATGAGATGCCTAAGCCATTCTGTTTCATAAAGCATTGAAAGCATCCTGTATGGGATAAGCCATCAAGTTGTCAGTTGAAGAATGTGTTTTCCAAAGCACTGAGCACTTGGGAAGCTCCAGTTAAAATCTACTGTGACCTTCAAGATAAATTTAATCTTTTTATTTCCAGCTTTGTATCTCCACTTTAGTGAGGGGATGAAAACATGGGAAGCTTAGTGGGGGCTTTCTATTTCAAAGTTTGAGGGCAAGGAGGAACGCTACCAAGAGTTCCAAATCAAGCTGCAGAAAGTGTGCTATCCATGTAACCACAAAGGGCTTTTTATGATCTAAATAACAACACAGACCTAGAATTCTAAGATATTTGACTTGGAAGGGACCCACAAGGATCAAAGTACAACTCCTGGCCCTGCACAGGACAGCCTCAAAACAGGACAGGAAAAGGAAATACAAAACTGTTTCACCAGGCTTTAAACCTGGAAAGTTCACTCCAGCCTTTCCTTATCCTGTGCTGCCAAGTCTAGCAGAGTCTATTTCAGACATTATATCTTTCAGCAACCTCATTTTCTTAATAAACACCACAGAGTGAGGAACCCATATACAATAATATTTTCTCCAAGATAACTCTTCAACTAAGTACAGCCCATATCCTCTTCAAAATACCAGGTGGGTAAAATACCCCCAAATTATATTTGTCACTATCAAATGAGACAGTGTTTACACACCTGGGAATAAAGTGAAGGCAATTAACTTTTCATATACTTGAAAAGGATGTTCCACCACCACCTGATTGCTTTATCTTCATTATTTTTAGTTGTAGAATTATGTAAATAGCAATTTAGAGAGCCCAGAGGATTCTGAAGATTCAGTTTAATGATTTGTAATTGTTTAATTGGACTGTAAACTGGCCCCTGCAGGGAGTTGAGCACAGGTACAAGTATTACTTCATGTCCCTAACCAAAATTTGCTAATTGCAGCTCTTGTGTAAGCAACAGCTTCTAACCTCTCCCAGCAGCACAGCACTGCTGAGTATTAAACCTGCATGAAGTTCCAGTTCGGGAATGGATTGCAGTGCCTATACCTTAGTATGGATATATTGGTATTCACAGGTAGAGAATCCAACCACACTATACATACCATGAGCAGACCTTGAGGGCAGCACATGGGGGGAAAAATACCCTTAGCAGCAAGAAAAGAAGTGTTTTAGTTTAATTATGCCCCAAGCTCCGTTGTATAGAAAGAGCACATGGTGATCTAAGACAGGAGGAGCATGTTAAACCAGTTCTGTTAGAGATGCACCCAGTACTTCAGAGATGTGCTGAGACAAATCCCATTCAAAGCACATCTAGGTAGATATTTCTTAGATGCTGGCCAAGAGCCCTCTAAAAGAAAAGTCTTCAGGTTCTCCACAGAAGCAGCAAGACCTCAAACCACAATCAAAACAGGGACAGGGCTTGTCTCCGAGCTGAGGCCAGTCCAGAGGAAACACTTGCCTCCGAGCAAGAGTGGCAAGCCCAAAGCATCTTCTCTCCTCCCCAAAAAGGAGGAATGAGGTAAGGAGATAAATCACTGTAAAAGGGCAGCAGGTGTGTGGAGCTAAAAAGGCCAGAGAACCTGAGATTATTCCTGCAGCAAGACTAACTGGCTTGACAAATGAAACATAATGGAAAGTGCCGACTCTGCTCCACTCTCCATCCGCCTCTCCTCTGGTCATTTCATTTGCCCTTCTTCCTCTCAACAAAATAAAATGAAATGCATATTTTACTGTAAGCTTCTTTACAGTGCAGGCTGCAAGAGGCTTGAGGACTTCCCCAGGGGGAAATGAGCCAACCAGTGATTGCTTCATCCTTTAATTCCAAAGGCCAGGGACTTTCATTTTCAATTTCTTTTTATCCAGGGGTTTTCATTATGTTCAGGTTGCTCCTTCACATCCTTTACTGAGTCACAAGTATGTGCTGGAAGGTGACATACAGACCATGTGTGTGGCCAGCAATAAAATGAAACATCTCAGAAATCTCAAAGCTTTGCAAATAGAGTGATCTTAAAGGGTTTTTGGGTTGTCTGATATGGTGTGGGTTTTATTTTTTAAGCCATACTGCTGAGCATCTCACTGTCAAATGTGATTAAAAATATCAATCACACCAGGCATACCAAAAGGTCAGGTGAGGGGTTATGAATGTCCTGTAGCCAGCTTTTATTAAACAGAAAACAGATCTGGTGGTTTTGTTGCTGATGGTCTTCATGGGACTTTGTGACCCATCTACCTCCATCACCTGGTTAGATAGGAAAGGGTGAAGGGAGCATGCCATACGGATACAGGATTCAGTCCTTGGATATCTGCTTCTCCAGAGCATTTTTGTTTGCAAAATACAGGTTAACCCAAAGCATGTTATCTTAGCTCCTGTTACACTTCAGACCTTCACAACAGGAGGCTGCAGCACTCCCTTCCCAGCAGGGACCAGCTTCCTTCCTTGCAGTAGGAAGCTGCATTATAATCTACATAAAAGGAAAAACAACTGTAACAACTTAATACCATTCAAACGTACCTATCTTTAAATTCGTTATTGGCCAAGCAGAACAAGTCTGAAGGATACTGTGTTTGACTCAAAGACAGCCAGAAGATTTCCCTCTGTAAATTCCTGTGAGACTGAAGGCTCTGAGCCAAAGTGTTGACAGAAGAGCATCATCCACTGCAATGCAACACAGATACATGCCACCACCTTGCTCTCTCTGTCCTGAAAGGCATCAAGTTCTCTTATCAGGTGGGTTAACCATCAGTTAACCTCTCACTAGAGATTTTACTCCTTTGGAATTTATTCCATTCAAGAGAAGAATTCTCAGGAGTATTGGGAAGAGGCACAACAGAGCCTTAAACTCTTGACTGTCAGACAATACTCTGCTGAGACACTTATGCAGTAGGTATGGTCCCTGGGACAGAACTGCTTGAGGCAGAATTAATTTGAATGGACCATATTGTTCAGTCCTGCACAGCATATAAATATATGTATATTCACATATAAACACACCACAAAAGTGTGATTTTATGTGGTGTATTGCATTTCTCTGTTGGCTGAAGTCAGCCAGATGTCAGCATCATCTGCTGCTTCTAGAAGCTCACAAACAGAGCATAAACATACAGACAGGAATTCTTATTAATCTTCCTCCATAATTCTCAAAAAAATTATGTTCCACAGTCATCATGCCATTATTTTTTTTAAAAAAAAGGAAGCTGCAATCACATGTTTTCATAATTGAAGCTATACTACATTTATCTTATATTTAAACAATTGAATGTGAAGAACTAATCCCTGTGATACTGAACACCTGCAGCTCAAACCCTGAAATCCTCCATTTTCATTTAGAGAAACTTGGCATTTCCCTGTATTTATGAGGTGTTTTTTAAATTCCTTTTATTTCCACATTAAACATACCATGGCTTATTGCGAATTTTAAGGACATGGCAACTCAGGGAAGTCCAGAAGGCTTTGCTTCAGATATTCATGCCTTTAAATATTCAGGCCAGAATATTGAAAAGCCCATGGAAGCCCTAAGCTTTTTTCAGCCTTCACTAACACACTCCAGCCTAATGCTCAGGGGTAACTGAAGAGACTAAGCAGCAAGGGCAAAAGAAAGACACCACTGAGTAAATATGTAGAAATGTGTGCTGCCTTCCAGCTCTGCTCTGCCTCACAGCTCCGGACCTGTGAGATATAGCTGAAGAGCCAAACTTCACTTAAACCCACCTGGCTCAGTCTGGATTAATGCCACAACAAAGCCAGGGGCATTTTCCCTCACAATTCTTTCCAAGACAGTGAAAACCTTGTACAAATAGAGAGACCAGAAGTGAAGCTCTTCAGTGGCCAAGCATTTCCTTTCAGCTCTCAATTACAAGCATCATATTCAGGAGCCAAGTAGCAGGAATAAAAGCAGCCAGCCAAACCCTGCCACCAGTTTTCAGAGTCTAAATCCTAAATGAGTCAATAGATTTATATCACTATAACCCCTTTGTGAATGATCAGAATAGGAATAAAAGGCTGAGCTCTTCCACCCATTTCATCACTAAATCGGAAACAAGTTGGGTGCTCATCAAAGCGATGCTCCACATCAACACAGCAGAGGATCTATTCCACTTTCACGGTCCCAAGCTCTGTGGCATCACCAAAGTCCCCACTGTCTGTGCTGACTTGAGCCTGCCAAAGTCACTGGCAAGACTCTCAGGGAAGCCACTTAGTGAAACCAGAATAATGTAAGTGAGGGAGGCAAAAAGGGACAGGCTCTTTGTTCAGCCATGCCCTTCCTCACCTGTGCAAGCCTTCCAGTTTGTAGCACTATTTCCTGATCTGTTATTGAGCTCCTGACACAGCAGAAGCTGCACTACAGTGGGAAAGCTCTGCCCTAAGAGTGTAAGCATTAAATACAAGAGGCACTACAATCACCAAGATCCTCACTCATCAGCAATGGACTGGAACTGCTAATTCCTCAAGGTTTTGTGGCTGCACATGTGCTCTGGTTTCTTATAATAGAGGCCAGCACAGCTGCATCTCAGGGAACAACAAACTGAGAAGTAATGAGCATTATTCCGTCTTTCCATTTCAGATCAAATCCTTGATCTTTCTAGCATAGAACAAAACTGGCTCACTGATGCAGACTCTTGATATTTTTGGTCCAACACCCATGATGCACCATCTTGCAGTGTTTACACAGAAGCAGGCCTGCATGGCAAGGCAGTTCCCTGAAGCATAAGATTTGATTAACCTCGTTAGCTTGCCTTCCAGAGCTGCAAATGTTGTTAGATGCCATGAAATTATCCAGCCCTATTTAAAACCCAACTGGAGTATTTGGCCTGCTGACCTCCCCCAGCAACAAATTCCACAAGTAAAATTAACCACAGCTCCCACAGCCCAGACTGGTTCAGCCCCTGATCCCAGCCAGCAGCATCTCTTTGAGCTTCATCTATGGGAACTCAAACTACTTTACATTTCCCTACTGAGTCCACAGACTGTCTGCTTTTCACTTCTCAAAGGCTAAGGCAGTCCAGATAATCTTTAAAATTAAAGACAATAAACAGAACCATTACAGTGATCTACAAACTCCAAGTGCTTAAAAGCTAAAGATGGAAGAATTAACAGCATTGTTCTCTGAAACTTCTCTCAAAATTACACAGCATTATTAGGGCTGATGCTGCACAGCAGCTGCAAGATTTTATTTGCACTTCCAGGGAAATACATTACTATACACCAGGTAAGTCAACACACATGACCACTTGTATTACCAGGGTGCCTGGCCTGTTATTTGATTGCTGTACTGACCAACTCCAATTCTACTGCAGAAACACAAAGTAGCTGCCTCACAAAGCAAAGCAGTAGACCTTAGCTGATAGCTGAAGAGTTTCTAGCCTAAAGAATATTAGGAGTCACGGAAAGTTAACAGTTGGGCTTGATCTTAAGGGTCTTTTCCAATGTAAATGATTGTATACAGTGATAGAGGATTGCAAGAGCTAGCCACACACACCTGGACACCTCTACATATCCTGGAGCTAGTTACTCCCTGTCTTGCTGATTTTTCACTCCATAACTTCCCCACTGATTTCCACTGGATGCTCCTTTGAGCCCCTTTCGGGCTGCCTGTTGCTTTCCATGACTCACAACAATAAGCATTCAAAGCCCTTCTGTTGGAGGAACACACTGAGTCAATTACAGCAACATCATCCTTCTTAATCAAGGTTAATTTTGGTGTGTAACATTTTTCTCTGTTGGAATACTGTCAGGTGGTTTTAGATCTCTAATTTTATATAAATTTAGCCTCTGAATTCTCAAGGAGAGAGTTGCTAAGGTAACCAGAGCCAGCCATATTGCTGTATGTTCTCCCCATGGAGCTTCATTAGGGCCAATCACTCATTTCCAGGGTAATAGAATATGTTGCTTTCAGAGATAAGGATACAGCTTTTTATAGTGTCAGAATATTTTTGTTAAGCATGTTAACCCCTTGCCCCCTTAGGAATCAGGCACTGGCCCTTTCCTTAGAAGTGTAATACCCAAGAAATGAGATTCAGGCAGACTAATTGCTGGCAGTTGAGCACCTATGGCCAGATCAGAGGGAGTCAGCATGCCTGGACTATGTTGCCTTATGATACCAAAGCCAGGGGTGATTGTGGATTGTTTTCTGCTGGCAGGGAGCCAGATCAGCTTTATATCCCAGTAGCCAGGCACAAAGCCTGCTTCTGAAATAGATCTGACCTTCACAAACCAAGGGGTTTGGTGTATGTATTTCTTGTTCCAGTCTAGACATATGGACTACCTGCTATGTTTGATCTCATATTGAGCATCATCATCTTGCAGATCTAAGAGCTACTTCACACCTGTTCATAGAATGTATTAGCAGCTACTTTGAAAGACTACTTAGAACAAACTGCTGGTATCAGATCAATTACTAGAGATGAGACTTAGATCTCTTCCTCAGAACCTAGAAACCTCCCAAATTTCAACTAGCTGGAAACAGCACAGCCAAGAAATGCAACTTCAGTGAAACAGCTCTGCCTGTAGTCCCAATTGTCCCTGCACCACTCATTAACTATTAAAGTTAACTTCAGTACACACATTCTCCTTTCATAAGTATGCTGGTTTTCAAAATTAATTTTCCCCAAGAGTTTCCAGCTAGTACTGAGAGAAAACACCCCTGTATCAGAACAGCAGATGTTTGTGTGAGCCACATTTGCTGATCCATGTCTTGAGTGCAAATCTCCAGCACAGAGCTGCTCCATTATTTTTTCAACTCTAGCAGTAAGTTACAACACTTAGCCCCATGGATCTTGCTAATTACTAGGATCAAGAATATCTGAACTTGACATGACCTCACTTTTGTAGACAAATTTTGAAAAATACTAAAAACCCCCATATTTACTGCAGAAGTGGTGGGAAATCTTACTAGCAGCTTTGTGCATCTCAGTCTTCATCTAGTATGACTACTCCAGAGTCCTGTCTGCACACCAAAAGCTACAGTCATAAGACTCCAGAAGCTCCAAGGAAAATCTTCCCCTCCTTCCTCCTCCTCCATTAATCTCTCTGGAGGTTCCTCTGCGGTGCACAAAGATAGAGTTACACCTCACCGATCCTGCTCTCCCAAACATCATGCCCATCTTATTGAATAATGGATATAACACTGCAGTCAGGAAGGACAGCATCTGTCAGCTGATACTGTGTTGATTGTTTTCCCTTGAAAGGGTCCATTATTGTAATCCTGTAGCAGGTTCGCTTACAGACAAACTGAAGCTTTACTTAAAAGAGGCAGGATCTTTTGTGTTGGAGAAGCAGAGACAGCTGGCTACTGGCATATTTCTGTCATATCATGATTTTTCTTGCTGTTATATATCCACTAATAGGATAGGAACAGCTAATTATGTGAAATCTGAATAAAATTAATGAGAATGACAATATCAGTTTAAAAAGATGGCTGAGAAATCAGCATTTGCAGTACAGAGGTATTTAACGATCATGGAAAAATAACTCTACTCCTTGTAGCATGAATTCATGTTCACCCAAGCACATGGAAATCAATGAATTTCAGGATAATCACCACACATACCTGGTTTGCCTTTGTTGCTTTAAAAGTGTAGGGAGTCAACATACATTTGAATGTAAGAACAGCAGCAGGGACAGAGGACACAAACTAAAAAGTAAAATGTGCAAGGTGCTTTATTTTTGTAGTTCCAAGAACATAATACTTGGCTATTTGTTTTTGTTCATTCTTACAACACTGTCTTGCTTTCCTCCTAAAAATGGAACCTGCCCCTATAACAGAGGCTACAAAGACCTTGTAAGAGTGAACCAAAGCATCATTCTAAGGGCCTCAGGACTCATTCACCTGTATGTAGTTTTCCCTTCAATGGAGGACAAGAATTTTAGGTGCCCACTTGCAGAAGAAAGGTTACCACCCCACTCCTCTTTGACCTCCCTGCTCTGCTCACACAGCACTACCACAAGGTCTGGTTCTGTAACCTGCACCCAGTGTGCCTTAAGGAGGGTGAGCATGAACCCCCTTCACATGGTTGCTGCAGCACAAACCCAAACAGGCCTCAACAGGACAATCTGCTACTCCAGCAGCTTCTGACCTTCCTGCTCTTCCTTTCCTTGCACACAGCTGCATCACTTTCCTCAGGCCAGGCGATGCAGCTGCAGTTTTTGGTTCAAGCATCATTCTTCACTAAGGAGAGCCAAGCTACTGACAACTTCCCCCTTGCTATGGTTTCAGAAGGCTGCAGCCTTCCCCCAAATTACATCACTCAGCCTTTCAGTTGCTGTCATCCCACCCCAAGGTGTGAGACAGGGCTGGCAAGATGTGGATGTGAGCTCAGTAACATCCCTCTTTCAGTTTTCCAGAGAAGAAAGCCATCAGCAAAAAAAAGGTGGAAGCAGCTTCCTCGTCATTACCAATACTAATGAGTGTTTAGCATGCAAAGCTTGACTCACAACGCAGCTGAAGTAACACAAAGCTCAACTCAAACAGAAAAGGCCCAGCAAACTGCAGGGAAGATGCTCCAAGGGAATACCTCTCCATTAGTAATCATTAAGCACTGAAGGGGGAAATTAAACCAGAACCCATTCTGCTTTAGTCATCTTCACTAAATTCCCTGATACAATGGCTACCCCAGTTCCATTTAGCTTCTTTTCATCAGTACTCCACTAATCTCCAAGCAGGCATGGAAATCCCAGGCAGGCTGCAAGCTGCTTGTGAAGCCACGGGGAGCAGTTTCTCCAGGCCTCCACACTCTTGGACTGCCCCCTTCAGAAGCCTGTGATGGCTTCTCTGCTTTGCAAATCAGAACACCTTCCTAACAAAGGGAAAAATATAGCAATAAGAAGGTAAATTAACACCCTGCAGAAAATCTGTGTTCCTGGGACTGAACATCTGCCTTGGCTGCTTTGTGAAACAGCCAAGTACTACTATAAGCATAATCAACCCCAGAAGCTTTGTGAGGTGAAGCTGCTTGACATGGTCTTAAATCCTCCACAGAGCCCTCAGAGCTCACATTTGAACCTGTTACTGTCACTTCACATCCTGCTTTCTAACCACCAGCACTTCCCATTTATCTTTTACTCTGAGGGCTCAGCTCACAGTGGTGACCTGACTCCACTTCCCCCAGGACTACCCAAGACACCCTTAGTCATCACCCACCACATCTTGGCTGCCTGTTGTAGCCCCTCTGAAGCAAGAATTCCAGCCACTAGATTCATTCCCCTTTGCCACAGACACACCTCAGCCCCAGGCTGCCTGCTGCTAAGTTGGATTTCCACAGATTTTCTCATCAGCTATAATAACTGTTCTTCCTAGGAAAGGAATAAAGAATATAAACTAATAAGTACCAGTTCAATATGAAATGCAACACACCTTCCCCTCATTTTGACTCTACCAATCCTTTACGAAAGGCCTTGGGATAATAGGACATTCTTTGCAGTGGAACAGGTAACAAAGACCATGATAATGATGTGATTGACATCAGGTATCTTGAAGAGAACACTAACCAAAAGTGGTTTTTTTAGCCCCTAGTTTGATGCAAAAACAAGTCATCTCTAATTGCAGTTGTGTCTGTACCAGCCAGAAGTGTATAAAATCTCATGGCTTTGCCATGTGAGGATGATTTTACTCATGAGGTCTGAAAACTAAGGTAACAAAGATAACATCAAAATACAGTCAGAAGAGAAAACAGAAGTGTTTTGTGGAAGATTAATTCAGTGTAGAGAAGGAAGACAAACTAGCCGTTACACTTTTTTTTCCAGATGTGGAAGTAGAGAAGCATCCCACTTTCAGCAGTTCTACAGATCGCAAATAGAGCCCCTTGGGCACTGCTACTCAGCTGGAGATTCTGAACAATTCACCAGCAGTTTAGGACTAGAGCATTCTTTATTCTTGCTGGAGTTAACATCATGCTGATAAGCACCAAGAAAGTTTGAAAGCTTTTGCAAAACTTGTCCAAATAAACTACCCAAACTCCTTTGATCTGCAAAACACTGCAGCAATATAACAACAAAATCAGTTTCTTATATTCCAGCACTTGTGCTTCTGCTGGAATTAGGAAATACACATTAGCAGAGCTTTATCTAACCTCAAAATATGATGCTTTCCAGAATAAATGCCACCTTAGGCCACCCCCTTGTGGCCAGGGATAATTTTGCAGCCACCTTGTCCTGCTTTTCCCACTCCATCACACTGACAGCTCCCACTCCCCAGCACGGGGAGTTACTGAACCCACGCTCTGAATTCCTTCGTGTGTTCTACCCCACTGCAAAATGAGGCTCCCATGGAGATGGATCAATGCCAACAGGGAATTATATATGAATAAACCCAGTTCTTGAGACGTCAGATTCCCAGGGGGAAGGGGAGTGGTAAAGGCCGGGATAAAGGACAATCTGCACTTCCCTCCAAGCACCTCACTGCACCCTGATCCAAGTCTCACCACACTGCTCCCATCAGCTCCAGAGAAGCCAACCAGTGCCATCCTTGGCTGGTGCTTACGTATGAGCAACCTCCTCCAGCTCAGGCTATTTCCATGACACCATTGTGATAAGTTAGTTTATTACACCATCCAGCCTGCTGCATGGCAATAGGCTGTGTAAGGCAGAGCTGTTCCTGCAAGGGCTCTGCAGCATTGCAGGGCACAGAGCTGCTGAGCACAAGTCAGTTCAGTGAGCTGATCTGACAAGAGGGGGAAGATAAGAGAAAAACGTCTTTCAGGAGATCAGTTAGTTGATCTAATTTGCCCTGAGCAGGTGAAAAGGAAACAAGGGGAGGGGTAGGCTGAGAGTTGGTAGGGAAAGGTGATGGCTGCACTTTTCAGTAGCAGGGTCCTGGTTAGATGCACCATCAAGTCACATCCTAGACCTCTGCCCACACTTGTTTTCCTGTCTGGATAGGATAACCAACACATACCCCTACTGCCACCACATAAATATGTGCCTTTAGCCAAAGGCCACAGTAAACTGGAATTTAGGATAAAAAGCCTTGACTTTTATTTAAACCTGTTTACGTACTTCTGCAGAGCAATAGCAACACCTCAGTCATCTCCACAGGATACTTATTAATACCAATGAAAGGAAGTAAACAAGGCAGGAGAAACAACCAGGCTGTTTTACTGCATCTAATCCTCCTTTGCATCATTCATATTTATACAGGCTAGAGACTGATTTTCTTGGTCTGCCAAGCATGGCTGATATATACACTGCAAACACAGAACAGACCCTTGCTCACAGCCAGGTTTTTTCATGTCTCACTAGAGTGCTTTTGTTTTATCTCTCTCCACACCTTTTCAGGAAGACAAAAGATTAAAGCTCAGCTGGGTGGGCAATTGTTAAAGGAAGGAGAACAAAATACGCAGTGAGGCCAATCCAGGAAAAGGATGTAGGCATAGCTAAGGCAGAAAGACAACTATATTAGATTTAGGCACGAAGGATCAAGTAAAGCATTTAAGCACCAACAACCACTGGAATAAGGAATTGATAACCACATCCCTCTGAAAAATATTAAACCTTGGTCAAAATAAGGATACCTTATTCTGGTGGTAAAAAGGTAATTTGGATTTCCCAACATCAGAAAATTTTGTTGTGTGATTCAAGGCAGCAGCTCTCTAGCCCTCTTTACACTTAAGGGGATGTCTGGACCACTGTCCTGCAAATGGACAGAGCCCCAAGAGAGCCACCCCGGTCAGTAGGGGCACATGATGGGACCTCCCCCATTCCATCCAGCAGCAAGGTCTGTGTGAACATGTATCTAAATTCATGCTGCCTTTTTCTCACTATGCAGCTACTCACCAAGTTGAGGTGCTCTCCAGAAAACCTTGAAATACTGTGGGTTTTGTTTTTCCCCCAGAAGCAGCAATCCTACCTTCTTTCCACCTTTTACTGCACATCCTTATGTGATCAAGGTGCACACTGCTTAATTCTTTAAAAATCTGAGCAGCAAAAAGCAAAAGTCTGATCAAAGATGCGTAACCCAAGAACCTGTCTCAGTCTTATTTTGCTGTGTGCTTGATTTAAGCCCCTCCCCAGACAACACAAAGTGAGCTGCCTGGTGCTGCAGAGATGGATAGATCTGTTTGTATGAGACTCAGATAATTGCTCAGATAAAATCTTTGTCAATACTCCCTATTGTCAGATCTGCTTTGCATACACAAATAAATCCTCTCTTGCTGCCCCATCTTCCCTTTTTCTATTATACACAGGGTAAGGTTAGAGCAACATGTGCTATAAAAGAGCCTACTGAAACATTAATTTACCCCGCCAAAAACCTAATGCTCTCTGGTAGAGGAAAAAATTAAGCAAAGAGAAAAAGCTGATGCCTTACACCTCCTTGATGCCCCCTGAAGATCCCTTGAGGCCCATGGAGAGCTTACAGACACAGAACAGAACTCTTGGCTCTCATGACAGGAGACCAAGGACCCCAGGAGAACTGTTGAGGCAGCACATCTTCAGAGGACTAAATCCAGGATTAGCCTGATCTAGGGGCAGCAGGGCCATTGTACAGCAGGCTAAAAGGGTGCTCTGCAGAGCAGGAAAATGTGCTGGTTTTTTTGCTCTGGACTCACTAGAAACAGTTTGCTGAGCAGACCTGTACAAGTTGTAATGAAATGCTCAGCTCCCCAGTTGCAGGAAGCACATGTCTAACAGCTGGTGGCAAAAGCTGTCTAGGAAAGGGCTAACAGGACAACTAGGTTCAACTCCAATCACTCTCTCCAGCCAGCTCCAGCAGAGAGGAGCTTCCAAGCACTGAGTTACAGGTAACAAAAATGCAGACTGTCAGCCCTAGGCACTCAATACAGATATGAGATCTGAGCCCAGATCTTTAGAGCATCACAACACATGGGGAGACAAGAAAAAATAGCCCTGACACCAGGTCATAGCTCTTTCCTACCCACAGCAAGGACAAGGAGATAGCAAAGTCAGAATAGCTTCACCAAACATCTGCCCTGATAGCATGACAGCTCAGGGGGCACAGAAATCCCAATCCTTGGCTCTCCCATCTGAAAATATCCGTTCTCTGGAGCTACTTTGCTCTAATTTTCCAGGGGCAAACCACACCCAGCAGCACCGGGGGAGTCTGAGTACACCACTGCATCTGTCCTGGGCTTGTTAACACTGGCAGGCAGTACACACAAATCAATAGCCAGGGTCTGAAGCTTCACAGCAGGTCATCTTTGATCTGGTAATACATTTTCTATGGTTTGTTACTGGGCACAACAGCAGTAGAGGAAAAGCATGGGTTTCACCCGAGGCGTGACCAATGGGTTACAGAGGAGGAATGTCCAAAGTTGAGTAATTTCATGGCACACATTAAACACTGATTTTGCCCTCTGCAGGAGGGGTGCTTTCCACTGAAAGTGTCAAAATACAGCAAAATGAGCTTAAGAAATAAAATAGCCTAGAAATAGGGGTAAGGATCCAAACTGGCACTATTAGAGCACTCTCTGGAATTGATACCATCCATGTTCCACTTCCCCATCTCCTTTAAGGCACAGATAGGGAGAAAACGTAAGCTGCCCAACCCTCTAATCTTGCAACTTCAGAGGAAAACAAGGGGTTTTAGGCACACCTTGCATTAGACTGGGGGCACAGCTATGCAGTTTTTCCCCCTTTAATACCCCAGGGTCTCTTAGTTTAAGGTTTAAGTCACCCATGTGTCAGCACCCCTCACAGCAACAGCCTGCCTGGCACATTGTATCAGACCCACAGAGCAACCTGGGGCTAAGCACAAAATGCTAACTCCATTTGAGCCCATAACACTGGGAAGTCTCCACTACAGTTTCGGTTGAGGGATGATTGAAGTCAGAAACACCTGAGAAAGGTGCAGCAGCCATTTGCATGCCTGGCTAGAACTGCTGCATTTTACACCTCAGCACATTCACCAGAAACCCCTCACTTCTTGTTTGAGCTGCTGTTAATACTCTGCCTATAAACTCTGTCCCTCCAAAGCACACACACATCCCAGAGAAGCAAGGCCACAGGGCAGGACCCTCCAGCAGCACTAACGCTCACTCAGTAACAGCACATAAATGCCCAACTATGTGGTCCCTAAATAAGCCCATAACAGGCACTACCCTGAGCTGAGAATAATCCTTCTTTCACTCTTAGACTTTTCTCAGTGCAGATATAAGGCACAGATCAAGAAAGGCAGCAAGTAGTTCATCAGCTGAGACCGAGAGGAAGAAAAGCACCAAGCCAGCATCACTTGTTGGAAAAGCTTCCTAAAATAAACATGAGCTACTCACCAGAGGTGAAAGACTGGGGGCCTCTCTGCTCCTTCCCTGGCACTCTCCTTGCCTGCTGATGCTCCCTGAAGCTCCCAGGGGCCCTTAGTGACCCTTAAAAGCACTGTGGTGTGAGCTGATTTCCTCCCTCCTTAATTGAAGAAGGCTGGGGCATCACCTGAGACCAGTCTGCAACTGCTTCTCAGAGCAGATGGTTTTGCTATACATAATCAAACCAATTAGGAGTGTATATTTTCCAGAGGGGCTGTAGGTGTTAGCCCTGCAGTTGGTAGAGGGGAAAAAGTCCCCCAAAAGTCTGTGCTAATGCAGTTGCTGGATATGTGTTGGGGTTTTTTTGGTTTGTTTTGTTGTGCTTCATAGAAATTAGTGAGCTGGAGACACAGAGTTAAGATCTCTGTCCAGTGCATGTGGAAATCTCAGAAGTGTTTGTGCCACAGCAAAGTCTATAAGCTTACTGAAGTGCACAAGCTAGATCTTGTGTTTGTCCACGAAATTTTGGGCATCACTTGGGTCTAGTAACAGCTGAATCCAATGATTTCTATGTTTTGTCTTATACTTCTCTTAATAATAGTCACATGAAGTATAATAATGTAAAAAAATATTCTTCTGTCCATATTTACCTAGAGTTTAATTGAACTGCTCTCATTTGTGAAGGTTTCTTGCCTATTAAAATATTTGCTAAATCCTAACTCACAGTCTGTGGTCATTGCAAGCTGCTCACTGTTAGAAAAACTTATTATCCCATTAGTGTATGACCCAGAAGCCTCACTGAATCAGTTCTTATCTCCTCACGTGGATGCAGTGAGATTTTTTGGGAACTGACACAATGCATATGAGTTGTCCCAATATTCCTCCCAACAGATGGGGAGCAATTGTACAGAATGCTGAAGACCTAGACATTATAACAGTTTGAAACTAAAGCATTATTTTTATTAACTATAGTAGAGGCTTTCACTCAAAGAAACTCTGAAATGTCACACAGCTTTTATACTAGGGATGGTGAAAGAAAACATGTTAAATAAGTCTTTTTAAGTTTTATTTCCTCTGAAGAAGTGTTTGTTGGAAAAGTCTCTGTGTGTGTATAAAGGTCCATTCCTTCCACAGCTCTTTAGGCAGCTTTTAGTGGAAGACACTTCACAACTTTGGAAAAGAGAGAAGATTGTGACCAGACAGCTGGACAAATACTTTACCTTGAGAAAACTACAGCTGGCATTTCCTGCCTCCACATTGTTGGTGAGCAGTAAGTTTTCACAGGCTGATTCACCATCTCCAAAGCTGTCTCCAGCCTTGTGTGTTCTTACAGAGCTGCTGAGATGCTGCAGACCCAGGTTCACTACAGAGTTAACCAGAAGCCAAGCTGTAAAATCACTTCCAGCCCTCAGTAATCCCATCCACTGAGCTGTGAGTCTGTTCTCAAGCTTCCCCAGCACAGCTCATTGCTGCATGTGCTTTTATATTATAGCAGAGCGTTTCATCTTTTGGCTGAATTTTTGTAGGGCTCTTGAATATAGTGATGTTTCAAGCTGCTCTGTCCAGATAAAGGACTGGGGCTGGACTTGGAAATGCAGAGTTTGTGTCCCCAGTCAGAGTGTTTTTCCTCTTGGCATGTGGTCAGAGTTCCCGTAAGTTGTGCTCCAAGAGAGGAGATCAAAAAAGGTTTCCAGAGCAGGATGCTTCTGGTTTTATCATCATAACTTGATCTACCTTGTGGCTTTTCTGCTGCTGACAGCAATATACGCATATATTTGGAGATGAACCTTCCTCTTCTGGGTTTGGTCCCCTGGGGTTACTCTGGTCTTTTTTGGCTCACTGTTCTCTAGGAATCTCCCTGATTCATGTGCCTTCTGGACATTCCCCTGCTTGTCACCTGTGGGAGCCACCTCAGGGCAGATGTCCTCTGGCCATCTTGCATCGGTGCAGCTGGAATAACCATGTCAAAGATGCTGATGATCAGCTCTGTAACTGGGAAATACTTAAGGATCCAGGAAAGTGGTGTGAGAGGGGAACAAGCAAAGGGATGGGGATCATTGCTCTCCTTGTGGCTGATGACTGTCTCTCTCCCAGCTGATCTGGATGCTGAGGACACAGATTGGCTCAGAAAGCTCCCAAAACACTTTTTTCCTTTTCTTATTTCTATACCCCTAATTTGATCCTAATCATGGCTGTAAAAGCAGGTTTTTTTCCTCCCCAAATATTCCATTTAGTCTAACAAGACTTGGATTGCACTTAATTGTTTATCTGAACTGAAGTTATAAACTGTTTAAATGATTCATCCATTAATATTCAAGGTGGATGCTTTCACACGTTGCACTCTGCGGAAAAACAAGAGACGCACATGTTATTTTAATGAATCAATAATTACTGCTCATAAAATGTTATGAAGATATGGCACACTGCTATTTATTAGATCATTATTTTAGGTTGTTTCACTTAATTTGGTGGCAAGCACTGGAATTCATTTGTGAAAGGAAGGTGCTTCTCCACAGACCATTGTGTTTGTTTCTGGTACCCTACACAGACAGTGATGCACTGGAGCATCATTACAAGAGGCAGGATTCCGGCCCCCAGCAGTGATATGCAGACCTGCTCTTATGGAGCATTTTGCCAACCCAGCTTGCAAATTGCTTTTTTCAGACTCAGTGGTTTCTGGGAGAAACAAAGAAAAGGGAAAACCAACCCTCATTGCTTGCTCAGGCACAGCACAGGGCAGCTGGACAGAAACAGGCTGGCTTGGCAGAGCATCTTGTTTTAGCCCAGCTCACCCCTTCCTGTGCTCAATCCACACACTTGGCAATGGGACCCCTCTGTGTCCTGAACAAGGATCAATTCATCAGGTGAAATAGGAAGGTGTCAAGCCCATTCCCAGGATAATTGCTGGCAACATGGGGATTGAATGGCTTAAGCCCCATTTAAGTGATAGGAATTTTACCTTTCAGGAATTACTTGTAAGAAAAGAGGGGAAAGTTCCTAAGATTTCACTCAATTTGGATAAATACCAACAGGTTTTTTGGTTATCCCAGAGCCTTTTATCTGTGGTAAGTACAACAAGAAAAGGCCCTAGAACAGACAGAGTGAGAGAGTGTTAAATAAGTTCACCCTTCCACTTATTCTGAGTACAAGTAGCCATTTTTCACCGATGGAGGCTCTACAGGGCTGCCTACATATGATGAAGAAGTAAATTGTATTTAAGACTTCAATGATAGAAATTTAACCAATTGCTCATGGCTTACCCTGGCCAAGCCAGTTGATTGATGCATGAGGGTCATGCATTATTTTAGCTGAAGTATTGTTGACAAATGATGGTGAGTTGGCAGAAAATGATTCAAGAGGCATAAATGGTAACAGGCAAGGAATGTTTTTCTTTTATCAAAACTTGCCAAAATCTGATTCTGAGAAGTCTGTACTTCAGTGAAACTTCACCTCCTGGCTTCTCATCTCCAAAAGTCTCCAGTTTTTTAGGACAGAGTGGAATTCTCCGTGATGCAGACAGTGGTCTGGTTTCAGTGTAATTCTTCCCTGCTGTGGTGCCAGAGAGGTTTGGTCACAGCCGTGAGACTGAATCAATATTTGCAACAATTACATGGAACTTTACCTTCAAGCTTTCTGAGTTCAGCTGTATTTTAAATTTGACAAAAATAATTCTCTATCATTTTCTTGCTGGTTTTAGCAGCAGACCTGACCATACAGTTGTGGAGAGCAGGGAGATGGTCCAGTCCCAGCTACCTGTGCAAAGCTGACTCTGGATTTATATGGTGTCACTTTAAAAAAGAAGTAAGAGAGTTTTGAGAAGCTGAAGCACATCTCTACAATATCATTTAGGTCAGGTGCTCTGAGCAACAAATATTTCCATGCACCTAATTTATTGCCCTCAAAAAATATCTTATGGAAAAATATTTTATGGTTGATTGTTCATGACCATTTAAAGAGTTTTCTATCTGGCAATTCTTTCTCCTCCTGACAGAATATCAATCTAGCCATTCTGTCAGCTCCTGTACTTTAGTTTAGTTACTACCACAGTTACTGCTACTGCAGTAAAATTTATTGATCAGACATTCTTGCTCTACAAGGTGGAAATGGAGGGCTGTGGCTGCTCATTCCCCAAAAGCATGCAGTAATGATCTTTGTAGGTGAAGAGCTTTAAATGTTTATGGAGCTGCAGACTCTATTTTCAAAATTGGATGCTGGGAATGACAACCAAAAAGAAAAAAAAAGAAGGTTAAAAAAATCACTGAGCAAGCAGAAAAGAAAAAAAATAATTTTTGGGCTCTCACTAATGACTCTGCTTCTTCTGGCTATAGAAATTGCTGGCTGCTCCTGACCAGTGTAAATCTGGCAGTGAGCTCTATGGGTTTCTCCCTTTCCCTCTCTGCTTTAGCTCATGTTCTCCAAGCCCTGCAAGGCAGCTGGAAAAATCCATTTGTATGAAGTAATACGGCTGCAGAGCAGAGCCATTTGGGTGAAGGTCTGCTCTGCTCCCAAGGCCAGGTGCCCACTTTGCATCCTGACGCAAACCGCCATCATCACCATCTCTGTCACTGACATGCTCCTGCTGCCGACAAGGAGAGGGGACGAGAGGGAGAGGGGTGTGGGTGTGTGGAGTGGGACACGGTGGCCTTTGGCAGCTGTTGTCTCATTAGTTTTCCATTAACTATCAAGAACAACATGTGATGAATTCCTATACCCCACTAGCTGTCAAAGGTATTAAAATGCCCAGTGCCATCTGACCGGGAATGTGAAAGGCAGTGGTGGAAAGACAGGATGCATTAGGCAACTAGGAAGCTGAGGGGCCAGCTGGCATCTTAAAGAGAGTGTCATTTGTAAGGCACAAATGGGTCTAAGTGAGCCCAGGGGACGCTCTGACCCTGAGCACTGAAGCACATACTTCTCTTTAAGCAGTTAGTAATTCCACTAAATTCACTGGCAACAATATTTTTGACCAACTCTTTTTTGTGTCTAATGTTCCCTAGATAAAAAACAGAAGTGATAATATCAGCTTGCCAGTTGTTGAGGCTTACAGGCTAAATGTTTGCTGAGTGCTTTGAGATAGGAACCTAGGAAACAGGCCCAAAGGGGACTCAAGTGCACCAAATCTCATAGGCATATCCACTTCTTAATATCTTTGATAAATTTAGCAAGCTCCATCCTGAAACCTGTTAAATTTCTCACCCTTAGTATTTTGGCTGGCAAACTATTCCCAAATGTTACCTTTCTGAGGATTAGAAGCAGGGCTGTTAGTATGGGCAAATGATGAAAAAAGAGGAAAATCCAATTAAAAAAAGATTATGGACTGCACTATGAGCCAAAAGGAGCAAGTGTGCTCTGAACAGTCCATTTGCTTCCTGCCTGGCTCTGGGCACTGTCCCCCCATTTTCTGAAACCATTATGTCACTGTTTTCCCTCCAGCCATTATTAGCCCATTACTTATTTCTGCTCTCTTCAGACACTGCTCCCTCCTCATCTTCATCTACCAATTTTTGGATCCTTTCCTCCATCACCTGATTTTGAACATCAGAAGTCCAATCCCCCTTCACAGCCCAGAAACGTGGACTTTTACCCTGTTCCACTGAGTTCCTGGAACCCCGTTAGAACTCAGCCACATCCACAGGCCAGAAAAGCCTCTGACTGCAGAGAAGACATCTACATTCCATAAAAAATCATTTTTTTCCATTCATACTGACTGATGAAATGATCTGAGTGGAGAAAATGGAGAGCCCAATGGAGACATGTGTGGAAAGGGTCATTGTACCATCAGCCCTAGGCTTGCACAAGCTGTCAGTAACCATCAGGGCAAGATAGTGGTGGTGGTGCCAGCATCAGGACCCATGAGAGCAGGAAGGAGCCAAACCCAGAGCAGTAAATCTTTTTTTTTTTTTTTTTTTTGGGTCATCATTTCCTAGGGTTAGAATTTGCTTTTGTTCAACATTTTAAAATTGAGGCCACTTTCTGCTCAGCAGTCATGGTCTGCCTAACACTCACATCTGATGGTGGGGACAGGACCTGGTTTTGGATATCACCCATCAATGACAGATTCACACCACCGTTTGACGAAGGGCAAGGCATGGAGGAAGGAGAAGGGGGGAGTGGGAGGCACAGAGAGCTGGTAAACAGCACACAGAAATTTCATTTTCGGTTGCCAGCTCAAAAACAACCCCAGCTTGCTGTGGCCCAAAGCCATTTCCTGTTGAGTGTAATGACTTTGGTAGTTGCTCTGCACTTATTAGACAGGAGACCGAAAGAAAACAACCACAGAAAAGCTGTCTTTGAAAATGAAGCAGACATTGCTAACAGCAGCTATCCATCTGAGTCTCCATTTCCCCCTGGAAAAACAGATCCCAGCAATTGGCAGGACACCTGCATCTTTAATGGAAATAAAAAGAAAGTTAGAGAAACTCCAAACCTGCTTTTCTCCTTCTCTGTGAGCATCAACAGAGGGAATGAAAAGACCCTTCAAGCCCATCTAGTCCAACCCCCTGCAGTTAGCAGGAACATCTTCAACTAGATTAAGTTGCTCGGAGCCCTGATCTTGAATGTTTCCAGAAATAGGGCATCCATCATCTCTCTGGGCTTCCTGTGCCACTGTTTCAACACCCTCTTTCTAAAAAGCTTCTTCTTGTATCTAACCTAAATCAAGCTCCCCTTCTGTGTAAAACCATTACCCCTTGTCTTATTGTGACAGGTCCTGTATAAAGTTTGTTCTCATAAGTAAAAGTTTGTCTCCAGATGCTTCATTCACAGTAAAGCCACTGGCACCCCAAAAATGTCTACAATCCTCTACAAAAATGTCATGGCCACCCTGGTGTGGAGCCCTGACCCGGGGCAGCACAGCAGCACGAGCCAACCTGCATCAGCTGTCAGGAGAATTGCAGTCCCTCAGCCATCCCCTTGCTGCGTGAGATTGGATCAGGGCAGTGAAGCAAAATACCCTTAATCCTGACCTGGCAGTGTCTGAGGGAGTCACTGTGCATCTGCTGTTTTGCACACAACGCCTTTACTTTTGTCTCCACCTGATGAGCTCCAGACTGGCAGCCAACAGCGACAGCGCTGGCCCTGTGGATTCCTTCCTCGTCAAACAGCTGTGCTGGCAGTGCCGATGAATGTTTCAGGATAACTAACATGCTCCTCATCTCAGATTCCTCTGTACCTCTTAGCTTGTTCATGTGGAAATGGCTTAGCTGTGGATTTAAACAGCACTTCTTCTGCAGACTAACTTTCCCTGGTATTTGTCCATGTTATGGCATGTATCCATGTGAAAGAAAAAGTATGTTGACGGTAATGGAGCAGAAGGATAGAGGGTCATCATTATTTTTTAAGCTGCTTTGAGGATTCCAAAAAAAACCACTTCCAAGTGTCAATTGCATAGACATTTTGATGTGCCTGCTCTGTGGAGGGAAGTTTGGCTCCACCACACCTTCCTCTCGCTCAGATTGTTTTCACCTGAATTTTAATCATCTAAAATACCCTCCAAGTTTGGGAAAGATAAAACCAATAAAATGTTTAATGTGAAGAGATGGCACAGAGTGACCCCGAGTGCTCTTCTTTGTGGATGAAAAATGTCTCATTTTAAGTTTTCAGTTCATGGATCTCTCCCAGGAATGAATTTGATTTCCTGGCTTTTGCATTTGCTTTCGATTTCAGTAGAAATTGGCTCATACAGCCAGGGCAGGGCAGGGCGATGGATCCAGAGTGACATTGTGCACAGACACTTTGCCATCACCCCACAGAGTTGTAGCTGGTGGAGTTTTCCAGCAGCACAGGTTGACTGCTGAATGAGGAGAGCTGGCATGATGAATACTAAAGTTCTCATCACTACCAAAACATCCACATTAGTCCTTGCTTCCTTCCTAGCTAAAGAGGTGGTGCACAAAGGACTTCAAAGGATGAAGAAAGAATTTTTCCCCACCAGAAAAGCAGCTGATAATGAGACAGGAAAGCACAGCCCACACCACGCTGAACATCTGCATTTAGGTTTCAATTGTCCATCCCCTTAGAGTTCTGTTTTAGTTAATTGTCTAAATGGAGATGATAAAAAAGTTATGTCTTCCTTATTATGTCTGTGAGCTGCTGGCAGCAAGGAGAGCTTGTATCTTACAAACTTTGATGTTTTCTCTGCTGTGAGGAGTTTGGCTACTCAGGGTTCTTGTAGCTGCATTTGCTTTTAGCCTAGAAGAGGCAAGAGCAAGAGAAAAGAACTCACTGTGCTGTTTTGGGTAATTGGGAACCAATCAAACAGGCTGGGACCATGCACAGAGCTTTTCATGGGGACCCTGCCCACACAAGGCTTGGTGCTGTCCTGCTCAGTCAGTGGGATGATTTCTACTGCATGATTTCAAACCACTGGGAATAAGCTGTGTGAATCTCTTTCAATAAAGGTCTTTCCCGTCTTTTTATACATTGAAATACCCTGGAATAGTAATGCAAAACCCACATCCTGGAGGAAACTGATTGGAATATATTTTTTCTTCACTGCCAAACAGTAAAACTCACTGACTCTTATGATATGTTTTCCTCAGCACTCAAAGTCCTGCAGATGCATGATTAGATAGAAATCTCAGCTACAGGATTGCACAGAAAAGCTTGAATTCAATGCTAGGTTTTAGGAAGCAGAAGGTGCACTAAAAAAAAAAAGTTAAAATATCACGCTTTCTTGGAATCTGACTCATTCTTTAGGGATGGTAGATTCTGCAAATGGTTAATTAGTAAAAACACTTGGGATATTCTCAGCTAGAACATCTTCCGTGCCAGGATCACAAAGGGCTAGGGTTTAATCTAATACACAGCAGCAGTGGGAATTATGCTCCCTGCTGTATTTCAATATCCAGCAAGGCATTGCTTTGGCATGTTTGGATACCGCCATAGCCCTGCACATATGCAGCACAATGGGATTTACTTTCTTTTAAACCTGATTAATCGGTTCCTGTAGAATGCACAACAGATTTAAATACATTTTGTTAATATACTAAAGGTCATTATTTTTTAAAAAAATTAATTTTTGAGCAAATGAGTTCTCTCAATGCTCAGCACTGTTGTATTAGTTACCTTTGGTTCCTGCTTACAGAGGAATCACACAGAGGTGTTGAGCCCTGGACCATTAGATCTTGGGTCACCTGCACCAGGATGTACCTCCTCAACAAAGGATTGTTCATCTGTTATTGAAAGTAGTGGTTAAAGATCCAAAGACACACCCCAAATCCTATTTCTATTTCCTTATGTGAGATTCTGTGTGAATAATTAGAATCTACAAATGCAGGAAACTCATAGAAGAGGCTGAGTAACTACCAAAGTTTGTATCGATCCCAGATTTAACCAAACCAATAAAGAATGGATAAAAGAATTCTACTCACTGCTATATAATATCAGTTCAACTGGAGCAAGTGAAATAGGACACAAAATCCTTGACAGTTCATTCCATATCTACCCTTATGAAACACAAGTCCTGTCATTTATTTGCCTTGTCCTTGATAAATACACACAAAAGAAGGGAAGACTTTACAGCAGAAAATATCAATAATGTCTTAAGGGAGTCAAGCAAAATTGGTTTGTCTATTTACAAATCAATACATAAAATCCTCCATAAAGCTGGTACTTATTTGACTTTGATTCCTGAGCATTATTGTGGGTGTAAAGAGTTGCTCTCTGTCCTGTGTGATGGCATGGGGCAGTGAGGCTGATGTGCTGCCTTGGATTTCTGGTTTCCTACGTGTATCCTTGTGTCAGCACAAGCCCCCAGGCTTCATTGGGTTCATGGGCTGGGAAGGTGTGCCGAGCAGCATTAGTGAAGGGAACCCCACATGGATATTCTTCATCTGCCCTTCCTGCTCCTCCAGACTGCTCTAATCACTGCAATGAATGAATCAGAAGAGCTCAGGACATCCTGGAATCAGCATTCCCTGAAATATTATCAGGGGTTTGTGGAGTGTTGTTTGGGCAGATCCAGCATGTATTCCCTAGGGGCTGGGAATAAGTGGAAATGGTTGTGCAGGCACAGCTGGTACAAGTGAGGTGGGTCAAAACATTTACACCAAAACACAGGGATGATACGAGCTGTAAACTCTACTTCCACTTTCTTCAGGGAAGGCCAAGATCTGTCCCTGGGAAAAGGGATGCTTTCAGATCAGAGCAAGACTTTGACTGGGAAAAGAGAGCCAGCAAGCCCAAGGACATCCTTCCTGTAACCACCAGGAACTGGAAGTGTTTCCCAGAAAAGGAGTGAGGGAAGATGCAGAGGGAGAAATGATACCTTTGATTAAATCTGCCAAACAGAGCAGTTGTGATACAGCAGGGGAACAGACAAAAGACAGCCAGCCCTTCTGCAGGGCTGAGACAGAGATGGCAAACCAGATAAACACAGTCTCTAAACACAGCCAAGACCCCAACATCAAACTAAATGCTACAATTACAAAAATTCTGCCCTTAACAATTTGAAAACGTGGCTTGCAGGATGTACAATTAACCCAAGGAAATCAGCGAGAGAAAAACTGATTGGGTAGAAATTCCATAAAATGGGGGTCAACACCTTTTCTATTTTCTCCATCAGAATTTAAAAAGACATAAAATCTGGGATATAAAGGCCAACAGAAAGAAATAAGATTTTTTTTTCCTCAGCCAGCAGTAAACAACACACATCTTTCAGAAAATGAGACATGTCCCAAGGAATTTGAGATGGATCATTGCCTTTTATGAAACATTAGATGTGTCTGGAGTTAACACTGAAAATTAGAATGCAGAGAATAGGCAGACCACAGAAAAACATCATTAAGTGCAATGTATTGACTTTCCTTTCACAGTGGGGATAAGAGCATTATTATTTAGGTAAGTGAATGGGAATTCAAATAGGAGACCAAATCTACCTTGGATTTTTGTTTTGTTTGTTTATTTGACAGGGAGAAATTTGCTGCAGTGTCCTGTATTAGTGTATTATGCATTACTGCCTGGAGGAAAGTTTCTCCCTAAACAAGCAGATGAAAATATTTTGAGAAAGATCACAAAGGAGCTTAGAGCAATGAGCAAAAACCAAATAGGCAGCGTAAGCATGATTAATTTGTTTCTGCCTGCTCCCCCATTCAGAGAGGGATGAGCTGGGAAAAACACAGTTTATTTGCAAAAGGAACAGATTCCTATCATGAAAAGAATGGGGGCAAACCTGCTTTGAATTCTCTTTGTTGTCTTTTGTGCAACAAATTCTCCAACACAAAGATGTAAAACTTCAAACTCTCACATGCTGGAATGCTACCACGTTGCTATTTCCAGCAGCAGCGGCTGTGGTCAGATGCCTTTGTTCTCCATATCTCCCTTCCCCTCTTTGTGTGCTCTTTATTTATGGTCTTGTACCTGTTAGTTAACAAATTAACCGTGTTACATGAGTGGGGAAGACTGGATCTCTGATAAAGGCTTTGATGAGCAAAGATAATGCTGGTGGCTTGTCCTACAAGGCTCTTCATAGACAATTTGTGCCACAACAGGTAACAGCCCCAGGAGAACAGCCTTTTTTTGAGTCTTAGATATTGCTGTGCGTGGTGCCCACGTTAGTGGCTGCATGAGATAAGGTTTGAAGGTGAAGGCAGTTTAAGAGAATGTCACCACTCTGCCCTGGTGACACAGTGGAGCGGGCGGTGGATGGAGGGTGGGGTGAGACCAGGGACTAACAACCGTGGTACAATTCAGCCTGGTTTTGCTGCTGAATTGGAGGTGTGAAGAACCGTGCCCTGAATGCAGGAGCGGGAGCTCGGTGCTTTCAGGTCACCCACTTTCAAGGCCGCCCACCGCTGTTCTGGTGATGAAGAAGCTGTGGTGTCTGAGGTGGACTCATTTCGTGTGCAGTCTGACTGCTGGCCTGAATCTGGCCCTCGGTTTTGCTGTGCTGCCGTTCCTGGGCGAGAAGAGGAGATGCTGCTGCTCCTTCTGGCAGACCTTGCTGTCCAGAGGGGCTGTGGGGCTTCTAGGGCGGCAGCAGCCCCATCTCCCTGATCCTCAGGGGGCACCTACTCCCCAGCTGGCTCCCAGGGCAAATCCTCTGTTCTGCCATCTCCCAGGCTGTCACTGTCTCCTGTGTGCTAAACTGTTTGGATTTGCAGTAACCTGGCATTTGTACTGACAGTGAGCCCTGAAAATATATGTGTGCTTTGAATTTCATAGAGTTCAGTGTCATTTTGTTCTCTTTTAGAGCTTTTTTACTCTTTTTTTCTCCCTGAGAATAAGTCCTGGTTGTGCTGGTGATAAGTCCAGCAAGGGCAGCTTGCAAATGAGTGCAAAAACATGCAAACAGCAAAGATTTGGAGGAAGGCAAGAGATTTTTCTCAAGGTTTGTGTGCTTTTATGAAGTGCTGAAGACCAGTAAAAACTTTATTGTAAACTACAGTTAACCTGTAGTAGGTGAGATGAAAAGAGATAAAGGCATCAGCCACAGGACTCTAGGTTATGGCATTTTTATTCTTCAAATCACAATATAACCAGCTCTAAAGAAAACAGAAAGAGTGAAAACAGCTTTCTGGGGACAAAGTGCATTGCGTATTGCTCAGCTGTGGTTTAGAGGTTTGCTCCCTTTTTCTTCCCCCAGTCATTGCTAAGTTATATCTTCCCTCCTGGTAGTTAGCAGTAAACACCTCAGGGATGGAGGAAACAATTGAAAAAACAAGAAAACCTTTGAAAGCCTTGACTCACTGCCAGGAAACCACCTTCCACTGCAGTTGAATATCTGTTTGCATTTGAATATTTGATGGAATCTGGTTAAACTCGAATGAAACTGTTGCTGGGAGAGAAATAATGCTACAGCAATCTCTAGTAATGATCTGAAGGGGTGCCATTTGCAGCAATGGCCCTGTGATATTGCGTATGGCTGCTGCATTGTTAATGAGACCACGGAAACACACAGAGCCCATTAATGACAGGGAAGAGCCTGCAGGGAGCTGAGCTCCCGTGGCTTTCGGAGGCCCTTGGCTCACATCCTCTATGCCAGCTGTAGAAGTTTCTACTCAGCCCCTGACACGCAGGGATTGCCACCCCCTCACACCTCCCAGCTCAAAAGCTCCTGGGAGCTCTCCCTAAACCCATTCCAGCATGCAGAGACTGGGATTACTAAAAGCCTGGTCCTTCTGGGAAGGGCACACTGAGGGAGAAGTGAAAAGGCAGGATTTCCTCTCTTCTCTGATGGCTTCTGAAATGACTTTGCCCACAAACCACTGATCCCTCTGCTACTAAACAGTTTCATTCTCCTCTACTGTGACAGTTTTTCCTCCTGCTTTCCCACTGTCATACATACAGCTGCCACAGTCAAGGATGGTCAAGGAGTTATAGGCTCTCTTGCAAAAAAATACAAAAGACCCTAAACAAAATGAAAAGCTCCCCTGGCTTAGCAAAAGATCCTAAGACTAAACCTGGAGCTAAAGCTGATCCAGAGGTCACCTCTGAACTCCTGCGATGGCTGAAGGTGTGCATCACTCACTTCTAAGCTGGGTGAGATGCTACAGAGGTCGTTGAACCAGGGGAAAGCACAACTGGTAAGGTGACAAATGGTATCAAAATTCTTCCTCAAAGCAAAGAGGAGCCAAACAAGAAGGATGATCACATCTTTTGAGCAACTGGCTTCATGCCAAGGGAAAAAGAGATGTTAGGCTGTCACTGCTTCCTCCAGCACTGCTGAAGGGGTGTTGGCAGGGAGAAGAAAGCCGGCATTGCCTCAGAAGCTCACCTTGATCTTCTGAGTAATTGCATTTCCATTAAATGTCGCTTCCTGCCTCCCCCAGCTCACAGGTGTTCCTGCCTGTCTTTGCTCCCTGACCACTCAATACCACCTCAAAGAGGGGTTGTGGAGGCCTTTTCATAGAACTCTTGCCAAGCTGAATGGAAAAATTCTTATTTTTCCAACTTCTCCTCCCTGCTTCCACTCCATGCATGGCACCACAAGTTAAATTGCTGAGAATTAACTGGGATGGGGGCTCTTTCCCATGTGGGTTTTGTTAATAGCACTGTAAATGGCTGTAGTGAGTTTTCCACTCCACCTTTCCCTGGATGTAGGAGAGGATGTAACCACCACAGCAGCAGCCCAAAGTGAGATGCTCTTCTCTCACATGGCAAAGAGCTTATGCTGTACCTGGAGAGGGAGCCCATGAGTAGGTCACTTACGGATCTACTCCTTACCAGGTTTTTCCTTTAGAATTTTCAGAATTATCCCTTGCCCCTCATCTGGCAGGGGATCTGAGATGAGACAGGTCCTGGTCTAAGCCAGTTCTGGCTATTTGGGCACTGGCTTCCAAGAGCTGAGACCTACCATCAGAACCAAAGAACGACATTTCTCCCAGCACTGACCGTTTAAATGGAAATTATTTATTCAAGGGCTTTATTAATTTAAAGAAGCATCATTAGTGGGCCAGATTCTGGGAAACAGCATTCACTCAGGACTCATAATACTGATCACAGCCTTGTGTTGGCATGTGGGGTGTTTATTCAAGCTTGGCCCTTGGTAAGGGTCACCAAGCCCCTGTCCCAGGGTATTTCTGTTTGCTTTCAATTGCAAATGAACATTGTATAAGGACTTAATCTCCAGTTTGCCTTGTAGAAATTGATTTATCACTTAATAACACCCTTGCTGTGATGGGGCGAGAGGAGACAGAGCCTGAGCAACAGCTCTATTGCGCTGTCAATATAAATTAGTGCTAAAGATGTTACTCTTTAACTACAAGCTTTGGGGTTTCTGTGTTTTTTACAAGTGCAATTTTCAGCTGACAAAAGGCTTTTTGCACAACAGATTCTTTCCTGTTTAGGGTTTCATCCCACACAGTTTTCACAGCCCTGCTGCCCTCTGAATCTCCTGCAGGCAGCAACGTGCAGGGGAGAGGGGATCAAACTACAGGAAAGAAAAAGGCTGCTTTCTGCTCTGTAAATTGTAGTGTACAGCTATTGATGATAATTATAGGGAAAAGAATCATTGATTTACACTCCACTTTCTGAAAAACTGAGGTTTCAATAGATGAAGGGAAAGCAAAAAATAATAAACTAAGACATCTGTTCTACTTTATCTGTTATTAGAGAGGATAGAGCTGACTTCAGGAGTCTGAGAGAGTCACATTAAGCTCCAAGACAGAGTCAAGTTTGAAGAAGGAGCTTCACTTCTAAAGTACAGACTGGCTTATTTTTACTATGATCTCACCCCAAGATGAGTGGCTGAAATCTGGAATAAGAGTGCATCAGCTCTGTAGAGGTGGCCTCTTTCTTAAACAAATGTTCAGATGGAGCCAGGAGAAAGAGCAGGATGCAAGGACCACCTCTGGGTTTCACTATTCTCTCACAGCCTAAATGTGCTGCTGATTTCTTCCTGTGTAAGTACACTAAAAAGAAGATAGAGTCAGTAATACCCTGTCAGTAACATTGAAATGGCACATACAGATAGAAAGAGTGGTATCAGATCTATCCAAAAGCTGAGAGCTCTTGATCTCTTTCCTGGCTGAAGATGGAGGAATCCTGCTGTAGTTGTTGGTACAGTGTGGACATCCAAGGGCACAGGGAGTGTCACATTGGCAGCCGGTGTTTTTATGCAGAGGAGCTGAATTAATACGAGTGACGGGCTGCAATTCAAGGAGGCCAAGTCTAGCTCAGGGATTTTCCATGCTGGAGACTCCTGTCTCTTTTTACCATGCAGCTTGCTGGTAACCTCAGTTTTGTCTTTCAAATTCAACTTCTAAGAAGCTGCCATGAACTTTAGACTCAATAATCCCTGATTTCCCTCAGCCCAGGACTTGGGGGTTGTGTCAACCAGCCTGAAATTCCTTTGGCATAAACAGAAAACTGCTCCATACTCTACAAAATATAAACCAGAGCTTATGGGGTTAATGTATTATGCCATAAAAACTCATGGAAGGGAGAAAGATTTATTTATATGTTAACATTTTTATACACAGACATGCATATATATACACTCATTAACTTGCTAGAATGTATATTGGGAGCATTTAGTACATTCTTCAGCAGCTGAGAAATTTCTGTTCAGCTCACGAATTCATCACCACAGTGAGTGATAATGAGCCTTTTGCTGTAGGATGCAGCTCCTGGTGAAGGAGAGGCTAGAAATTCAGGCTCTTCCTGGTCTTAAGGTTAGACTGAGAATGGAAAAAAGAAGTTAACCCTTGTCATTTTTGCTAACCATGTCTATAATGAATCATATTAAATTTAAAAGGTAAAAGTATTTTAAACAGAAACCAAAATATGGACCTGACATTCTCTATTACTGTTGATCAAAGAAGAACTAGTACTAATCAAAGCTTTTCCAGCATTTTGTTCAATCTTTCATATTCACAGTCTCCTTGGTCTGGCAGAGCACAGCAAAAAAACCTCTTGGGAATATCTTCCAAATCAATTTCTTCTAGAAAACAAATAATTGAATTTACATGTTCATTTTCCATTATTTCACAGTACTTTTGGGATCTCTTATTTCACTCCTTAGTTCATTTGTGGCAACATCTTTTCTTTATTCTTATAATGATTCACATCACAGTGGTCTTGGAAATATTTTTCAA
>JAWWMO010000019.1:6679917-6743519 GCA_035047845.1 Dendrocincla fuliginosa
TCTTAGAAATATTTTTCAAAATCACAGGTTGCTTCAGCCTCAGAAATGACATACCAAAACTTTTGCACTCAGTGCACATTCAAATCTACAAATTAACAAGGTCTTTTATACAAATAACAAATTAAAATGTGGGGGTTGCTTTGTAAAGAGAAAGGAAGAAATAACCCCCAGAGAGGCAGACTCTCAGGATCACCATTTCTTGCTGTTATGACCACTAGTGACCAAAATCCTCCAAAATCACACCTCTCTGTCCTGTCTTATTTTTCAAAGAAAATGCAAATCTATTCTTTTAAAAATTACTTTACTGGTCTCTATTGTCTTATCCACCTCTTCAATTTATTTTGAAAGGGAAATACTATTTCTTAATAAGAGAGACTTTTTTATTATATCAGAGAGATACAGATTTGGGTGTCAGTGAACAGTTTAGTATTCTGAACAAGAAAACACTGACCATATTCAATTTCTTTTGCCCTGCAGGTGAAAAAGATCTTTTCTTTTTTGAAGTTCCCTGTTGCCTTAAGAACACTTTACAGAATAATAGATTATTTCCCTCCTTGCACTAATAGGAGAGACATTCAAATCTATGAAGCTGAAGGAGAATCTGGACTCTTTTATGAGCTGCTGAAGAGTGCACCACACCATCCAACTTCAAACATTCAGTCAAAAATATAATTAAGCCAACTTTTAAGTAATAGTAATGATCTCTTGTATTTTCCCAGATGCTTTCATCCCTGCAAAGAATATATTTCAGAACTCACAGACCTCCTCCTGTCTCTATTTCTTAAAAGAAATTTCAAAAACCCCATAGCTACTGTGATATTTATTTATATATCTACTTGACTTACTGTTTATCAATGAGATGATTTCAATAAAGAATACATAGCTGAGTCGTGTATGTATATTCATGAACATGTGTTGGGGCTGGAGTTTCTTTCTCCAGCTGTTGAAATGCATCAGTCTCTTAATGCCACCCTACAACTTCACAGAGCAATTTTAACCCAGGAACTGGAGGCTCCTTTGTCCAACTGAAATGAAAAATGTGTTTCTTTCTAACCCTCCACATATTGCAAAAGTATACAGAAACCTCTCCAAACTGGCAACGATGTTTTTTTAATGTTTATGTTCTTATTTATTTTCCTATCTGCCTTTCACTGCCTTTTTTTTTTCTTTCTTTTTTTTTAAAAAAATTTAACACATCTTTAGGGACAGCGTTGTGAGTGGTCACTGAAGAAACTTGCCCAGACAGGGCCTGCAGGCAGGAGCCCAGCGAGGTGTGGGTGGGCAGCTCAGTGAATGTCGAGGCACCCACGCTGGGTGTTGGTACCCAACCCACGCACCAGAGGCCTCCGCTCATCTCCTCATTGGAGCTTGTCTCTCCCTGCAGTCCCTGCAGGGGGAACGATGCCTTAATGCAGGCAAATCAGGAAAATCAATACAAAGTATGCCCCCTTCTATTTTATTTATTTCTTTGCTTTTATCTTTTTTCAAGGGAAGAAGAAAAAAAAAAAAGAAAAAAGAGTCATCTTGCTTGTTTGTCCCTTATGAGGGATTTTAAGGTAATGTTTCATCAGCTTTCTTTACCACTATGGGAAAAAAAAAATCTCCCTCTCCTGCATTCTTACTTCAGGCAACTGAAGCATGAAATGGGAATCTCATCTGCAGTGGAGAGCAAATGTGTCACCTTATTTATTAATTTCATCATCAGCCAAAGACTTTGATTTATTGGACAAACCCAGCCAGAGTGTTTTTGAATAAAAGCAAGAGAAGATTGCTGAATATCTTCTTTTGGTTATTTACATAGAGAATGACAAATGTAGCTTAAAATACAGTAAAACGAACAAGCAAACAAAACCCACCACAAAACACTACAAAACCAGAATCCCTTGTGTCCTTTTTCTGCCTGTGGGACATTTAAAGGGCTCTCCCTTTTCTCTGCCAAGTCTCTTATTATGACCTTGTCCACATCACATTCCAGCCCATGCCTCTACCTGCAGATTGTGGAGTGCTGTACCTCAGATTTGTTTGATTTAGCTAAGCTTGTCTGCCAGCACAGTGGGTTGAGACCCTGGAGTCCTGGCTCAAGGTGCCATTGGCAAAAGGAGCAGAATTTAAAGTATTTGCAAAGTGCTCACATAGCACTGTGAGCTCTCAGGCACTGTGGAAGTGCCTGGTATTTTCTTTGCAAATGGGATTTGCATTTATTTGAACACTTAAAATCTTGCAAGAAAAGGTGAAGTCACCACAGACAGTCAAGAGACAAACTAGGAAGCTTACATTTATTTAATTGTATTTGGGAAACAGAACACGTAAGCACTATCTTTCAAAAATCTACATTTTCCCCTTTTCTAGAGCTAACATAAGGTATCTTGCACACTGAACCAGTTTCATATAAATGACTTTAAACTTGCGAAATCAGTAATATGTGCAGGAGCATAGTGGAGGAGTTCCCTATGCAATGCTGGAGCCTGAAGTCTCACATATAAATTCAGGAGAACAGTAAAAGCAGAGGGATGGTATCAGGCAAGGCCGTTGGCTTGGGTGGATGCATGTCCCAGAACGATGCTCCTGCTTCATCTCCCCAGGGTTGTTAGTGGATTATCTAGTGATGGATATGTTTTAATTAAGAGTGGACATGTTTTCCAGCATCTGATCTTCATCCAGATGCTAATTCAGAGAAATTTGCTGTTCTGTTTTATACAGGGCAGTTGGCTAAGATCATCTTGACAGTCCCTTCTGGCATTATAACCCGTAAGCCTTGTCGATAAATCACACCATTGCTCCAGCATTCACTATGGATTCATGTATGTAAATGATGTGATGAAGAGTATCAAATCTAGCTGTGACCTTTGTTCAAAGCTTCCCTTTTAGGAGGAAATGCATAGAATGAGTGATTCACCCAGCCCCCTTCTCCTTGACCCACCATTTAATCAACTATGGGGGAAACAGACTGTTGTTACAGATGTGCACATATGCAAACGTGCATATGTTTTATGCCACTAAGGCAATTAAGCTCATAGGTATAAAACAATTATGCTTTGAAGTTTGCTTTTTCCCTAAAGGGGAGCCTGTGGCATTTTAAAATGCACATTTAGAATCTGAAAGCCATTGTTTTTGGTGATGTTTAAAGAAATGTGGGGCCAGAGGGTTAACTGAGTTAGATGGCTTTTCAGTCGGCATCAAAAAGAGCAGGAATGAGTCCCCGTTTGACAGCTTGTAGATAAACTGTAGATGTGAGACATAATTTATATGTATTTTAAAAATTCAACAACAACAGCAAATAATTCAAGGGACTCTAGCCAGCTGGTCTTCCTGCTAAAACTGGATACAGAAAGCAGGGAGTCTTTGCACAGCAATGATGACATGCAGAAGCCTTCTATATAAATTTACACATTTATCAAGCCTTTGTGGAATAATAAGCTACAATCTAGCCAGCCTGGGGCAGCCTGCTGTAATTGTTATGATTTGTTTTCCAGATACAGTACAAATTCCTTGGTAATCTTTCCTGAATTTTAATAAGGGGAAGGGAAGACTTAATTAAAGAATCCTTTGTGCTGTTCTATGGCGACTGCCATCTGCAAGTGCTTCATTCTGGGTCTTATCTCCAGTGTACAGCCCACAGCCTTTGTAGAGGGTGGTGGTAACTTAGACTCAAGAAGTAAAATAACTGAGCAGTGTGGGTTTTGGGAAGCATTAACCACTCTGGCATCTCCAGAGGCTGCTGTGGAGAGGCAAAGAGCAGAGCCCTTTGATCTGTCCTGCTGCATTATAGGCTGCTTAATAGCATTTATTTCAAGCCAAATTAGGGAATACCCAGTTTACATATGAAAGAATCATGAACCTTTTTTGTTTTTAAGGGGTATGTACAACAAAATTGACTTCTACCAAGAGTAATCTCTGGTGTCAATAGGGCCTTCTTTATGTTGACATAAATAGGCTTTTATTTTTACAATAAAATAGGAAAATGTTTCTACACAGGGACTCCTTGGGCATATCCCAGAAGCTGGCAATAAAGAGGTGAGTTTCTCAGCTGCAGCCTCTGTACAGGCAAAGTTGATAATTATTTGGAAATAAATCCTGCCATCCCAAGGTTTTGGGAATAAGCAACTTTTATAATAGGAGTTTGTAATTAAGACTGGTTGCTCCAGCTGGCAGGATCCTGAAAATCCAAATTATATGATGGATTTCTTCAAAAATATGACCCAGAAACTGGCTTGGCTTTCAGAGCAGGATGTGGCTGACAACAGGCAACAAGAATTCTAGAAACTAACTCTCCTTGACTTGAGGCAGTGAGAGCAAACTCCAGAGGCATCTTACCGAGCCTTTGCTCTCTCCTTTTCCCCTATTAGAATCACTCTCAGTTCATGACAGGTTTTTGGCCCCCTCATTGCACTGACTCCCATTAGTTTGAGGTATGCAGGTGATGAAATATAAGGGTGGGATTAGTCTGTTGTGTGTCCTGCATCACTCACACACTCCACTTCTGTTGCAGTAGAGAAAACAGGTAAGCAGCTCTGACGATGCCATTGCTAATTTATAGGCAACTCTATAGCCAGATGTTTGGAATGGAACTCCATCTCAGGGCACAGAAACTGGGATTCAATTCTAATTTACACCAAGAGAACTCACAGGGGCAAGACCTGCATGGAGCAGGTCTTTGGCCATGAAAATAACCTTTACCAAAGGGTGTCCTTCAGCTTCTGACATATTTTCCCTTAAGAGATTGAAGTTTCACAGGTCTGTCCCTCTCTGGCAGTCGAGTTCATGTTGTCATCTAGTGGTTAAAGCCAAAATCTTCACTTTTCTGCCTGTGTTTTCAGCCAGGATACTTCAGATTAGTCTTTTGAAAAACAGTCAATGGTTGCAAATAACTCCAGGGCAGGGCCAGTTCATGCAGGTTGTGCCACCTTTTCAATGAGATAGAGGATAGATTTTAAACTTTCTTTTCTAAGGAAGAAAGACAAACAAAGCTCAGCTAAGAGGGTTCTGCTGATTTCGGCAGCCTGGTCAGGAAAGGCATCCAACAGTCACATGTCTAAATCACAAGGCAGGTGAGGTTTTACAGAAAAAAATAAATAGCTGAAACTCCACCTAGTTACACACAGAACATTGTGAAATGGTTTGCTTTGGTCCTCAGCCTTAACATGTGTTACTAAAAGTATTACTGTTCTTCCTTGAAATTATTTTATTGGGAAAAATGCAAGTATTTGTATTTTTATGTACCTTCCTCTGTAAGAAATTAAAAGTTTGGCTAACATCTCATTCTCTCTGTTCTGTTTAAGGACGCCTAGTATAGTCTGGAAAGCTTTACTAGTCTTCTCTGTTTGTTATGTGTCCTATACATCTAATGCCTGATGGGCTGAGAAGCTGCTGTCTGTATGGGAATCCTCAGCACTTCGATTGCACTTGCACTGTGAGGTCTTTCCTTCCATGTTGATCCCCCTTAGGAGTAGCCAGGATGGTAATTATTAATCAGTTAACTTGGTCACTGGAGAGTCAGAAATGTAATCTCTAGATAACATCCACCCAACTTAAATCTCTCCTTAACACGAGTGCTGGAGAAGTGTCTTGGGACTTTGTGTCTGCTGTTACACCTTGATATCACTAAACAGGGTTCCCCAAGGGAATGGAGAAAAACGGTGGAGAGATGATAACCAATGTTTCATTATTTCCTATCTGACTGCACACATGATGTGATGCCATTGCTTTAGTTGATGGGATGATAAAAGCCTGAATTTTGGAGAGTGGGTTTAATTTCTTAAAAGAAAAATGCATGGCCTTTGCCTTTTTTCTCTCTTTTTATCCAGTTGCATCAAAACTCAATCTAGCAAAAAACTTTCTCCTACATCTAGAAAAATTAAGTTTTTACTTTATTTCTATGTCATTTTTTTTGTATCCTTCCAGCTCTGTTAGGGTAGATCAAAACAATCTAGGAGCATGTATTCCTATCAGATTTAATGTGCAGACCTTCTTAAATCTCCCAAAAGCCTTTTCAGATGTAAATCTACATTTAAGCAAGCATTTAATTATTGCACAGCTCTTCCAATAAAAGCACAACTTGTTTGCAATTTAAACTGTAATTCCAGGTCTTTTGAAGTTTCTTGTCTGTTCATTCCAAGCTAGGGATTGTGCAAATTTGATCTCAGGCAGTACCTGTCAAATCATCAAAAGGCTTTGGGGAGCCTCCACGTGTCAGGAAGAATCTCCAGTTCTTCACTCCTGTGGAGTTCAGGGACCAGCAAATCCAGTCACACATACCAGTGTTCGCAAACCACTGAACTAAAACCTCCTCTACAAAATTTAAAACACGATATCTTGCCTGAAAAGATGCAGCCTTCCTATAAAAACAGGGAGAGGACATTTAATTAATACTATGATGCTATGAAATGTCAGGCAAGACGGTGTCCTTGGAGAGGGAGAGGATTTGAGAGTGAAGTGTTGGCTGTCCTGGGTCATGAGTCAAGGACAAAAGTCTGATTTTCTGAAGAAGAGAGATATGTGTGATTCAGCTGTCACATTGTCAGCTCTTCCTGGAGACCCAGCGCCCTGACAGGGCAGGGAAATACCACCCACCAGAGCTGGGGGCAAAATATGTCTTTCTGGTGGGAAACCACAGGCAGTACAAAAGCTTGTCGTGCAGTAAATCGAACTCACCGTGCAATGCATCGTCTGCTCCTAACCCAACAGAAAGCACCAGAGCCCAAGTACTGGAAGCCCCATAAATACACAGAGAAAGAGCAGAGCATTAACCTAGGGCATGTTGTGTTGGTTTTGGAAGGACAGTATATAATTCATCACTTGGGGGCAATCACGAGAGGGATATTTAAATTACTCTGAGAGCACAGAGCTTATAAATAATAATGAACAGAATAAAATGCAAATGGCCTGGAAGGAATCAATAGTCATGAATGAATTCAGCCCTCAGATCCTAATTGAAATTAAAATGGGATGCATATTCAATATGTCCTTAATAGAATATACATAATATGAGCATCCTGAGCTAATGAACAAGATCTTTCCATTATGCAGATACACACAGGCAGGCCCCCCTCCTAGGAAGAGAATGCCAATAGATGCACCCAGCCTCACCATACTTCCATGAATTGTTATGTATATATACATATACATAGAAGATAATGGAAACAATGAACTTTTAACCTCTGTTAGGTCTCAACCACAAGCATCCATGAAAAGACCAGCTGTTGTTTCTGAATATCTGTGAAACTGTGATAGGTATTTTGCATACTGCTCTATTATTAATTGAAGCTTTTGTTTGTGTCAGAAATAGCATGTGCCAAGGCTTTATTCTCTTTCATACTTCAGGTCATTTTGCAATAAATTATTAGGTGCTCATGTCCTGATTGCTCTGGTTCCTTGGTAGCCCTTCACAGAACCCCACTGACCTATGCAGGGAAGTGGGAGCTGCTGCCTATTGAATATAATTTCTTGAGTTATTTCCTGACATGAGCCTGAATTGGTGATCTCAAGTTATCTCAGGGGAAAGCAGATGTGCACTTTTGTGGAGATGAGTCCCCCCAACACGATAAACACTGGCACAGTCCCTTGCAGCAAGAAAAGAGCTCCCTGTTTAAAACAGATTTCTGGTGTTTCTGTCTTGGGAGAATGAGCAGAGGAGACAGGAACAGTGGTGTCACCCGCAGGATTGTGTTTGTTAGGGCTGCAAACACTGGCAGCCATTAACACAGCCCTGCTGAGGCAGGAGCATGAGATGGTCCATGGTCCTGAAAACCAAGGAATCCGGACAGCTGGGTAGGTGTGAGCCACCATGGATCACACAGGACCACCCCCCTGGCATCCCACTTCTCTTGTGTTGGAGAACACAAGTCAAAAGATGCCCAGCTTGCTGCTGAAATGTTGCTTAGCCTTTGCCATGCTGGGTACTTCCTCCAGCAAAGCAGGATTAGTCATATGCTGCTCTTGGGATTAAACCCCAAAATCCAAGGGCCCTAACTGTGATTCTGCCCCAGCTCATCTTCCAGGTCTCTCTCACTTCTCTGCCTCCAGTTCTTCATCTCCATCCCACATCTTTCCTAAGGCCTACATGTTTAACATTGCTTTGTTTTGAAAATGTTCTGTGCTAAATCCTACCTGAAAGTACCTAACAGTTAAACAGATTGAGCTTGTTTCATTGCTTTGCAAAGCAAATGTCATCTGTATTGAATTTCTTGCCTCATCTGCTAACAGGATTCTTCTCTCTGATTTTATTTTTTTCCATTCCTGTGGAGGCAGGGTTGTTGAGGAGGGAGCCAAACACAGTAATTTAAGGGCTAAAAGTCTCTTTTTTGCTTTTTCATCCAACATTAATGTTACTGCCTCATCACTACTGGGCCAGAATCCCAACTGGATATCAGACTGATGAGGTCTTTATCCCAGACCCATTAATGGAAGGAGACACATTCTTCTGAATCTCCACTCACTTTATGACTGGATTCACTCAACTGAAAAGGAAAAGAAAGTGTGTTATAAACAGAGAGATGAAATAAAATCATCCCTCCCTCAACACAACACAACAGCACTTCTGACATGGCAAAGGCTTTGCTAAGGGCCACTCCACTAAGCTAAGGGCCACTAAGCTGTCATAGAAATGTCAGTGGGTTGTCCTCATGGGAAAAATGAGAATTATCACTGATGTAAACTACATTGGTTTTAGCTGTTATCTCGAAGACAACTGTAACCAGAAATCTTCCCAAACCTGTTGACAAGTCAGGATGGAGCTTGAGCTGTTGCCCTTGCTACAGTTTAGCACAGGAGGGTGCCTGCAGGGAGCAATGCAGTGGTCCTGGCTGTGCTGCCACGGGGGGTTGCTCGTGCCCATCACACTCCATCCCTCTGCCCCGTCTCACTTCAGGCATCACCAGTCTCAGAAGTGAACACGGCTTTTTGGAAGGACCTTTGGCCAAAGGCTATTCTTGCAGCCAGCTGAGTAATTCTCCCTGTTATATTCCTTTCTCTTCCAGTAGATGGTTGTCTGTAGCTGTTCCTTTGTAATTTTCCTCCTTATTTACTGACTCCAGCCAGTGGAAAGCCAAGAAAAGGGAAAGCATTGACACCATGGTCCTGTCTTCATCCTCCGGCCAGCATCCTGTCACCTGCTGCCCAGAAATAGTTCACTGGATTCCAGCCCTTCCTCCCCAAGACCCTACAGCCCCTACACCTTCAGGAGTGTGGCTCTGAGTCATAGGCAATAAGCTTGCAAGAACTTGAATCTATTGTAGGCTATTGCTGCCAGGTACAGCAGATGCTGTCTGTTAGATTTTACTTTCCCAGAAATTCTGATTCATAAAACCTTCAGGAATTTGGGTCCCTATTTTGTCCACTCTTTCTCCCCTGCTGTGTAGCTTTTGGCAGTGGAAATGTTTATGAATGACTATGGAGCTGGTCTTTAATACCTTGGTTGGCCAGAGTACTGTTTGATAATCCATGAGCCTCCAGTCTTGAGAAGTTTTGAAGGCATCAGGAACTGATTTTCCAGATGACAAATAAGAAGAAATAAGAAAAAAGCTGTTTTGAGCTACATGCACAAATTCCCATGGATGCATACAAACAAAATTGAGAAGAATGAATTCAGTTAAAGAGCATTCAAAATTAAACCTGTTTTTAGGCTTTTATAAGTGATAACTCATGTAGCTACATTGCATTGGAATGCCCTTGGGATTTTTTGATTTGTATTTCTTTTCCCAAAGTTAGACAATCCTTTAGTTAAAAAGGTCAGGACACTCTGGAATAAGAGCTGAGAAGAAATTCCTCTGGTTGTTCTCCCTGGAGGGCAGCATTCCAGGTTGGATTCCTGTCCCTCAAGCAGCTGAAGACATCTCAGCTCTCCGGATGTAGCTCTCAGCACATCCCTTAGTGCTGGGATAAAGGAGAAGGGAATTACACGGATTAATCTGGAGCATGTGTTATTGCTGCTGGCCCTGGCAGGGCAAGCACGAGCACAGGAAGAGTACTGGCAGCTCATAGTGCCACAGCTTGCAAGGGAGCAAGTCCCTGTCTGGAGGGGACATGTGGTGATGCATCTGAGCCCCAGCCCGAAACCTGAACTCGCATCTCTCCTACCCAATGGCCACTGTTGCCAATGCTAGGGGGTACTAAGACCAAACTAAGGGATGTGAGAATAGCTTTGCATGAAATAAATTGACTGTTGAGATGAACTTCCCCCCCTTTTTGGCAAATCAAATAGTCATATATGATATACACAAATAAGATACATCTATTTCTAAATCTGCTCATGCTATTATATAGGAGTCATTCATGTGAGATGCAGAGGTCAATGGAAGGGGGATTCTGGGAGCTTCAGAGAAACCTCTTACAATAATACCTGATCTGGGGTCAGTAAAACATTCAGGATCTTTGTCAGTCCCTTCCCCATGAGGAAACCCTCAACTTCTCTTACTAGATCTTGTATGAGGATTATCAGCTTCTCCCTCAATGTCACCCTCATCTTTGGAAGACTTTTACTGCAGTGACAGTATCAAGATCAGTTTAGCATTTGTTATGTTGGTTTCAGACTTTTTCTAAGCAGAAAAGATTTTATTTTAAACAGTAAAATTGCCAGATGGGAAGCTAATTGAATAAGTTGATAATATCTTTTCATTTTAATTAGAAGACTGCACATAGAGCTGTCTACTTGAAATACAACCTGACACAACTTAAAGATTCCAAAGTTGACAGATTTGATTTTTTTTCCAAAGTATGAACTTAGGAGTACTTTAATTTCTTTAAAAGTGTATTGGAGAGGATAACAGTTCATTTACAAGGGCATTCTTTGAGGAAGATTGGCTCAGGCATTCCATGACATGGAAAATGAAAAGGATAAAGACAATTGAGTTGAAAAAGAATGAAGACCTTCACATGAAATAAGCAAATAAAATTTGCAAAGGAACAGCCCAGTTTTGCCATCTAAACCTTTGTTCCTTTTCTATAAGCCATAGGCAGAATACTACTGTGATTCATAATAAATTAATTTTAATATTTTAATGTTCTGCTCTCTCTACACACATATCCCATGTTTGGGAGAATTGGGCTTTATCTTAATATAGTCAAGGTGTTTCCTTCTTAAAAATAGTATACAAAAACTGGACTGACTGAAACTGAGTACTGAATTCATGGTGAGAAAAAACCCCCACAAAGATTCACTGATGTCTGATGAAAATCAAGATGTACCTTCTGGAGACAAGGTTACGTAGGCCCCCACAATCACAAGAGAATATTCTATTTTTACATATACTGCTTCCTAACTCTGTTTCCTCTCAAGGAAATAATAGATTATTTTTTAAATTCCATTTTCATTCATGCAATAGTCTCAGAAACTTATTAATGGACAGGAAATGTTGGCTGATAGTAATGTGGTTAAGAAGCACATTATTTTATAATCATTTTACCTGAGTTCAGATTAAGACTTTTAAGTCCCAGAAGAAGTGATTTCTCATTCTTTTCTTGCCCGAGATTGAGTGCCTAGGACAATTCAGAGGGGAGATAATGCTGTGTTTTACACATGGAAAGTGTTGTGCTAGAACATACCACAGGGAAGTGTCGGGTGAAGTTGCATCTATTTTTTTGTGTATTTGGGAAGAGGAAAAGGCCCCACCTCCAGATGTGTTTGAGTTACAGGGACAACAGTGGTTTTATCAAGAGGAAATAGGAGCTAGGGAAATATTTCTTGTTTCTACATAAAAACATCTTCTTTCCCCTCTTCCCCCCCACCTCTTAATGCATGTGATGCAGACAATATGAAATATTGTTCTTCAGCTGCTTCAGTGTGCGTGTCTGCTCCACCAGTTCCTTCTTGGCTTGATTTCATTGCAAAGCCCATGCAGACTTTATTCTCTCTCTCCTACAGCTGCTGTAATCGCTGCAGGTTTCAAGGAATGTTTTGTTTTCACTCCCTCAAGAGTGAAAATCAGAGCTGGCTCTTGCGGGCAGTAGCTGATTTTTACATGAGCTAGAGGCAAACCTTAGGATTTGTTCCACACACACTCCTTTGTAAGTGTCTAGTTTGATTGAAACATGCAAAAAAGCATCACCTACACCTGTCGTCGCTACCGCATTTTCGCTTATCTAGTATAAAAGGCTTGCAGATGAAAATGATCCTGCGAATAATTGCAAATTGAAGATGAAAAAGGCTGAGTGACCTTCTTTTAAATGCCACAGAAACATATTGGCAAACCCTCACCATTAGACTGTAAAATAAATATCCATCCACTCATGGTAAAATTTCAAATGAACATAATCTAGCTAATCAATTGTTGTTTATTTAGCATGCTCTAACTACTCAAGTAAATCTAAATTAATGGCATGAGTAATTGGATTCATTTAAGACCTTACATTTCCTTTCCTTATGCTCTGCTGCTCATTGCAGCTTAAATGGGAGCAGCCAAAACATTTTCTTCTGTGGGCCACACGTAATACACCGATCACCAGAATTTGGGTCCCAGCTGCCCTTTCCAGAATTACTCCCCCACAATCTCAACATCTCACATGTGGCATAGCTCATGATTAAACCTGCCAGATATCTCTGAGCTCCAGAACAATTTAAATCTGAGATTTCTAGCAAAGAAAAATCAGGTGTACAAAAAAGAAACTACTCAACATTATTCCCACTACTGGGAGAGGGAGGAGGTTAGTTTGAGGTTAAGAGCAGGACTTTGGGAGGCCTTGGCATGTGATATAAATGTCTTCTGGCACACAGCTGAGCCTCTGGGCTGTAGCTCAGTCTAACTGGGACGTGCTGTGTCCTCCTCCTCTGCTGTAATTCATGGAGTGAGACACTGCTTACTGGGGATTGCACTGGAGCCCAGGTATGTATGGGATGGATTTTATAGAGGTTGAAGTTGATAGTGCTTTGTACTTCAGGGCCTATGATCCCTTCTTTAATACTAAATAAAGTCTGCCGTCCTGCAGGCCTCCTCCCAGCACACACTTCTCATCTCTCCCTGTCCCATGAATCCACGTCCTGTGATGGGTCTATACATGCACAGTGCATATCTACTCCTCCACTCTTTTCTGGGAACATGGTTCTGCAACACTTGGCAGCATAGGGTGACTATAACAGCTTTCTTTGCTGTATAACAGGTAATTTGTGTAAGCCCTTGTCTCAGGAGCCTGGAGCTCCATATGCTCAAAGCAGGTTTGCGTGGCAGGAATTTAAAGCATTTTTTATGGCTTGGATGAGTTCTTCCACTCGCAGTTTGCTAAAGTGGAATCTCAGGAAAGAATCACTCTACATTGACTACGCTTGTATAAACTGAAGTGTCCTTACGGGTCAGCCCTTTCCTGTCAATCCTTTTCTGCCACACTCACAAATGAGAACCTGAAGCTGATCTTCCACCAGTGGACTCCTCTCTTCACTTACCCTGCAGCCCTTGACATTCCTCTCATCCAACAGCTTCTCCAGGCAGCAGCAGGGAGCCCTCCACAATCTGCCTTGTACAGCTGCTCTGTCCCCTTTCTAAGCCAAAAACACACGGGCTCCAGGCATTCAGTTTTACTCCAGTCCATGGAGACAGGGAACACATCTTCTTGCTCCTTTTTCTGCTGCTGCCCTAACCAGCCTGTTGTAATGCAGGTCTAGGCCAACAAAGGGTGGTAATTCAGATCCAACACAAGATAGAAGAGGCTGATTTAGAAATAGGAAAGTCTTGACTAATACTATTGTTAATATTATTATTCAAACCTATAAGTATCCCTAGAAAATCATGACTAAAGATATATTACATAGTACAATTACATAGCCTTTATCTGAACCTCAATAGAACAGGTGTACAAGCTGCTCAGCTCTTCCCTGCTGCTCCTCTCTCCAGCAGGTTCCAGTCCAGTCTGGATTCAACTTCTCTGTCATCATTAGGAAAATCCTTTGGTGCACTGACAAGAGTTCGTGGCCAATCCTACTATGGTTTACAGACTGCATCCAACCTCTGCTGCAGGAGGGAAAATGTCTACCCAGAGAAGCTGACTCTAAATACACAGTGGCATCACTTCCAGGGCCTTGACTGCAAAATTGAACTTCTCCCTTGACTCTTACTGCCTAATACTCATGGACAGCAACTGATGGGAATTTGGGTCCTTCCTTTTCTGAAGGTGAGGAGAGAGAAAAGAGCTCCTCCACAGCAGACAGCACCTGGCCATCATCTAACCCAGCCCTGGGGTTTCTGGTGCCCCTGTAATTCAGTTATTCAATCAGTAACCGAGAACGACTGCACTCATCTTTCATCCCACGGTAAAGAAGGCTGGTGCCGCCTGTTGCAGCTCTATTTATAGCTTCCCTACACCCCCCTGCTCTCTCTCATAAGCAAATGGAGGAACAGAAAGCTGGAGGTGGAGGCTGCTGCATGAAGAACAGGAATTATTTAGGTAGGGGCTGGGGTGTGGGCTTTGGACGATACTGGGTACTACCCATAGTATCTGAGAATATCTCTTGGAAACTGTTTTCTCTTAACAGGCTTTTTTTGACAGACTATACCTTCTTTTGGAAACAGAATATTTTCACCTAAAATAGTGAGGGTTTTGCAACGCAGAGTTGGATCCAAAAGGAAAAGAAAAAAAAAAAAGTCACTTGTACCAGAGTATTTCTGGGAGAGAACAACCACCTTCTGGACCTTCGCAAGAGTTCTGTCCTCTCTGTGTTTTGGTTAAAATTGCTCAGCAGTAATGCAAACTCCCTGAGTCTGAACTCTCTAGTCCAACTGCAGAGTGTGAAGTGCATAAGGATGGGAAGGCAGGAGAGCAAGACAAGGAAAGGGAGAATTGGTCCAGGAGCAAGCTGGATTGTTAAAATGTCATATTTTCTAACTAGCAGCTGTCTCTGGCTTAGATTATTGTTCCTTGCCTTCCATGAGCAACAATAAGCTATAAATAAACCCATGAAACCTTACTGCCAGAGAAAGCTAATGCTTTTTGCATTTAGAGTGTTTAGGACTTTCTTTTCATGGCAGATGAAACCACTGGAGTGTTTGCTGTAATTTGGTACAGAGTAGCTTAAATCAGAGCTTCGCTTGGACCAACTCCCAGCATTCCCTTTGTTGTTGGATCCCAGGGTGAATTTGCAAGGGACCAAAGGAATTAGGTGCCCACACTGACTTATTTTGGCCATTCTGATGCCTACATTTGCCTTACAAATGCAAATTTTAGAAAAATACACCCTCTTTTCAACAGGAAACTTATTGAACAGACTTGTAAACTCATGGGTTTGTTTTTTCCTGGGGCTCTTGAAATCTTCCTTTGGCTTTTGGTCTGTGCAGCAGGTGAGAGATGCCAGTGTTGAGAACACCTGAAAAGCAATTAAAGGCAGCAGCTGCTGAGAGCCTGCTTCTTTATTGCTCTCCACTGAAAAGGTTCATGGAAAACTATTTGCTTTCCCTGAGCTGCTGAAGAAACTGTTAGACAAGCTGCAGCTCTATGCAGAGGTTTGTGCCTTCTCTAACCTCTCGCATCCATTTGATATCTGCAAATCTATTAACAAATTATTTCCTATCTGCTTTTCACACTTGCTAGATTCCTGGGATGAGAGAGTCTTTATTTCTTTGCAGGGCTAAACTGTAGTCAACTAGATTAGAAAATGTTACTTTCTGATAGATTTTCTTCTCCTTTTGGCTTTCTACAGAATGCCATACTGAGGTACACCAACAAAAAATAAATTCCACACCAGAGATATGATTTTTCTATTAACCTCCTCACCCCCAGCTTCTTCAGAGATGTTTATTTTTTCCTATGGATTTCTGTAGAATCTTTCCAGAGGAGCTGAAGAAGTTTGTAGAAATCAGCCATTCTTAAAAGATTTTCCTCATCTCATATGAGTGTTCACTGCTTTTAAAATTAGATTCCCTTTAAATATACAGTCACGTTAGAGATGGGGTGTTGCGAGGCTCAATGGATACATTACAGAGCCCTTTGTTAACAGGTTTTGGTTATATCCAGCCCTGTCTGCTACTGGTATAAGCTGCTAGAAAAGGCTTCCAGAAGCTGATATCACACATGGTTTCCCACAGAAATCTGGTGTTAGACAAGAACTGGAATGGTAAATGAAATTATATGTTTGATACTGGGTATTCACTGGCCGACGTGTCGTGAATCTACAGCATTTCTTGACCAAATTCACCAGTAAATGAGTCTGGCTGCCCCTGTAAAACACCATCACTGGTATGAGCTGGGATGTAAAGACAGGCACTATTAACCAAACTTTCTGAAACAGTAAAAAGTCCATTTCATATGCAGCTGAAGACAGCCCTGTGGAGGAGTTCATCCCTGTTCCAAAGGGAGACTTCCCACATTTTGATTGCATGAATACTTAGAAGAACAATGCTGCCATCAGAGTGGTATTTGCAGTCAAACACCACCTAATGCAACTCTGCCTCTTGAGGTTTTTGGTAGTTTTTTTCCTTCCCTGATATTTTATCTTTCTCTCACTCTTCCTTGTTTATTGTATCCTTTCAAGCATTAATTTCATCACTGATAAATATAATTTCCTACTGACTGAGGTGCAGTCAGACCAAGTTTAATAAAACCAGTGAGAATGATCTGTTAAATCAATGCAAGAAAAATGCAGGAGGGGAATGTCAAGGGTCCCTGAGTTTGTAGGCACGATTGCATTGGATGGAAATAATAGCTTTGATTTCGTATGATATAAGCAGTGTTCTCATGACCTTCACACAGTGACAGTTGTCCTGCAGTCCTTCTTTATAATGGTTTGATATTTATTGTTTAGGATTTGGCATTTTTATTCTGAAATCTGAAGAACTACTTAATTTCAAGGCAACTTATGGATACATCTGAGTCTAATGATTCACCATGGCTTTCAGAAAAGCGCCAAGGTAGCAATGACTTCCTTGAATTCTGGCTATCACTGTGAGAAGCCTGAGTTATTTCTGTTCAAAAGGCACCCAACAAAATTTTTTAATCTTACTGCAATAATTAGGTATCAATGCTTGTATCAGTGCTCTGTGTTGTTAACTATTATATTAGAAAATTGGAAATTCAGAATTATATCTAATTACTAATAGTTGATGTAGAGAAACAGGTATTTCTTATCATTTGGCCTAGACCATGATTTTACCAAGGTAGATATGTTCGACTTCGCACTGCTTTCTTTCTCCCTGGTGTGTTATTACTGGTGCCCTGTTGCACTGATTCTTCAGGGAAAAAAAGGATTCACCAAAGAGAACAGTTTTCACTCCTGTACACATTTCATTTTGTTGTAATGCTGTTATTTGTTCCCTAAATTTTATCCATCCTCTGCCTACTATGTGGGGGGCTTTGGGGACAAGCACGGCAAAAAAAAAAAGGATGCTCTGGAGGGTCTTCAGTGTTCATACTAATAGCAAAGAGCAGAGCTGCATGCAGAGGTTGTAAGGAGATGTATAAAAGGAATAATTATTTGGCAGTTGTGTTTTTTGTTAGGTTTCTTATTACTATGCTCTTTTCTAAATTACTGTCTTTAAATATATTCCATACCCCATTCCATGGCAACTCAGGATGCACATGCAGACACACACAGATGCTGTTACCAAGGCACCAGCAGCACACAGGCATCCTGCTGCTACCATAACAGCAAATGTTAGATAGTTTTTATATACAGATTTGTTTGTGCACCTCTGTTCTGACTTTAGGCCTAAATCAAACAATTCAGTGCCAGAAGTTACAGTAACTTAGGACCATGGAGTTAAGCTGAATGTGGTGAAAGTTAAGCACATACTTAAGCTTGCTTCTCGATAGGAACCTTCTTATACTAGTAAAAGTGGGAGCTCAAGGGCAGTCAGAAAGCCAGGAGCAGTCAGATCATCTAGGGCAAATGAGTGTAAATTGCCATACTCCATCAGTTTCCCTGGCATGGCTGGTGGTGTAGGAAAAGAGGAACAAATCCTGAAGTCTTGGAGCCACTGTGCCTTCCAAGGAGTTTCCCAGGTCAGTGGGGTTTTCCATGGCCACTTCCAAGTTATACCCAACAGACAGTGTAAATATTTTGAATTTTGCCCACAGTCCAAAAAGCTTATTGAGTTATGTTTTTGTCCAAGTAAATACAAATATTGCCCTTCATTATCCATAACTCCCAAAGTCTTATGTTTCATGGTTTTTTTCTTCAAATAATTAAGCCAGTTTTCCGTGGGCAGCCATCACATTTGCCTACACAAGGCCAAGGCTTTTCAAGTTTATTAGGTGAACACAAGAAGCAGCTTTCACAACTAAAGGTGCCATTAGCTCTCCAGCTATTTCCTGGTTTATCCCCAGGTTGTTGCCCATGCCAGAACCCCATGTGAGGCTGGTCTCATATTACAGTAAGAGCCTCATTCTCTATGGAAAACACCAACTTCTCCGACCCCACACAGATGTAAGGATGACTGTAATGCAGAGTGCAGTAGTTACCCATGCATCTGTCAGAATCCAGGTGCACAGATTTATTTATACTCTCTCCTTTTAATTTTGTCCTTGTTCTGCATCCTATAAAGGTCCCTGTCATGCTGCCAGGCTTTTGGTGCCTGTTACTTATTTTATTTACTGTTGAGAAATGAAAATATGTGTAAATCTGTAAATAGCTAATGTAAGAAATATTGCTTCTGTGACATAAGTCTGAGTCTTTCATGGGTCTTGCATCAAATGAATGGTCCAATGGGTCAGGCAACTTCAGCCAATCTCCCAGGACACTGACATTTGAATAAAATTTAGCTTTCAGGGTTAGTGGGGGAGAAGGGAGGGGAAACTGAATGAGTTATGAAAACACAAATTAAACTATGCTGCTATTGATTTACAACAGCCTGGGCCACATTGAACAGTTGACGTGCCTGTTCCGAGACCTTGTCTTGTTACTTTTACATTTATGTAAACTTATTTCAGTTAAAAAGAGAGCAAGAAAAGAAAAATCAATTGAAACAGAGGACAGAGATTTAATTTAGCTGGGGGGAAATCAGATCAAGGAAGGCAAATGATGGAGATAAAAGTAACCCCTGTCCCAGTGCAGAGAGAGAGGAGCTGGCTGTCTGATGTTCATTAGAATTAATTAACAGCATTCTGTTCCTCTGGAGCCCAGGGGGCTGAGGAGGTGGGATTTGCTGCTGTTCTAAGAATGAATTAGAAACACAGACCAAAGGAAAAGGGAGACAGGGGTTCTCACTCTTTTCTTTTTCAGACTACAGTGGGTTGGTAGATCTAGATTGGGATGGACAGAAGCAAGGTGGTTTAACCATAGTTGCTCCTCACCACAGCTGTGGTGGGAAAAGGTAGTGACAGATTATTCTGCAGACAGTGTACCTGAGAAAATGAGGTTTATATGATCCACACTATGTATGTGACTGCCTGTCTCTGCCTCTGACACTGTAAAAATCATTATGTCCACTGGCTCATTTGAACCAGATATGGGAACACTCTGAAAGATATTAAATTCCCAGAAAAAAATAGGCCAGCAAGTAGAAAAGCATCTGTATCTACATTCAGGCTAATACTGGGGCTGAACACACATTCTTTATTAGATACTAGAGAGTCAACATAAGCCAGAGTTATTATTAACATCCCAGCACAAAAAAAAGAAAAATAAAAATCACAGAATCATTTAGGAAAAGGCCTTTAAGGTCACTGAGTCCAACCATTAACCCAGCATTGCCAAGCCCACCACTAACCCATGTCCCCAAGTGCCACATATATGCATCTGTTAAATACCTCCAGGATTGGTGACTCCCACTTCCCTGGGCAGCCTGTTCCAGTGTCTGACAATCTTTGGTGAAGAAGCTTTCCCTTATATCCAGTTTAAACTCTCCTGGCACAACATGAACCTATTTCCTCTTGTCCTGTTGCCTGTAAGAGGCTGAAGGCTGACCTCTGCCTCACTACAACCTTCATTCAAGTAGTTGTAGAGAGCAAGAAGGTCTTCCCTGAGCCTCCTTTTCTCCTGGCTGAACTGTCCACAGCTTCCTGAGCTGTTCCTTGTGCTCCAGACCTTTCAGCTCCATTTTCTCTTGACTCACTCCAACATTCCAATGCCCTTCTTGTAGTGAGGAGCCCAGAACTGAACACAGGATTCAAGGTGCAGCCTCACCAGTCCTCAGCATAGAGGGACAATTGCTGCCCTTGTCCTGCTGGCCACACTGTTGCTGTCACAAGCCAGGATGCTGTGAGCCTTTTTGGCCACCTGGGCACACTGCCAGCTCGCATTCAGTTGCCATCCAGACAATTAAAACTGGGACAATTCAAATACCAGACACAAAATGGCAGGTTCCATAAATTCATGTGGGTTGTTTCCCCCTCATCTATCACCAAAAAGCCCTGCCAGGAAGTCTGTTCTTTCCAGCCCTGGATATCCTGTGCCTGTACTCAGTGTGTGCTGTAGGAGGAAAGGCAGCCAGGCTGAGAGTGAGAGGTAACCAACAGACCTGCTTCCAAAACTATGGTAGGCAGCTGAGTATGGAAGGACACAAACTCTGTTTGTTTGTTTTGGATTGAAAAGCAAGGCTCATTTTAAGCTTCATAGGATTTTCTGAGGGATGGAAGAAATCAGCCTTTACCAAATGCAAGGAAAAAGTGACTTTTCCAAACCTGGAGGGGATCAGGGCTTAAACAAACAGTCACTGAAATTAAACCATGCAAATGTACTTGACAGATTCCCTGTTCAGAAAATGGTGCCCAAGAACAAATAGTTCTTTGGCTGTTGAAATATTACAGCATGTTGGCAGCCTAAAGAAATGAAAATAAACCCTTGAATAAAGATATTCTGCATCCCCTGAGCTGCTCTGCTCCTGTCCTGTGGTCAGGAGGTGTGAGTACCATCAAGATGGTGATGACTGAATGATTTATGAAGTCCCTTTTTCAAAGGAAGCCTGGATAGGTACATCTGTACAACCGATCCCAGCCAGTCACACCATCAGTCTCTGAAGACTGGGTCTGCCTCCCCCAAAAGTTTAGAGAGGGGACAAATGTGAACAAGGTACATGTACTCCTCAATTCAGCATTCAAGAATAAAGTAAAGACCAAGTGGAACAACATCATGTTGACACCACACTTAGATCTGTCCCTCCAAACCTGCTGCAACCTCAAGCCTCCAGAGTTGATCCTTCCAGCTGAGCAAGCTGATTTCATCAGATTGGTAATATATAATGTAGTTGGGAAAAAAAGGCCTCTTCATTCAGATCATTTAACCATGGAACAGCACATGTAAGAAATTACTCAGCTGGACTCTGACTTGAGAAGCAGGAAAAAGAGGGGGAAGGAGCAAGAAGCCTCCTGGACTGCACTCTGACTATCTGAAAATTCACCAGGCATTTTGAAGGTAATGCAAAACACAGGAGCAGTACGAAGCGTGAAACTAGAGCAAGATCTGAATGTGATGGGTCAATCCCTTCAGTGATTCAATTGCACTCAATTCAATCTTTAGTTCAGAGAGGTGACACAGAGCTGAAAATTGAAGCTCAGCTGTAGAAATTGAGTCTCAGGAAGGCAAGAAAGCAGCAAGGCATAAAGGGGAAAGAAAATAATTTCTTAAATATCTTCCCTTTTGATTTCTCTAGCTAAAGCCAACATTTGCCAAGAGATAATCCATGCATAGCTTTGCCTCCTGTGCTTAGGAAAGTGAGCTACTGGGGGCCAGACTTTGAAATACCAGCACCCAGCAGCCAAGTATGAACTATATTGCTGAGGAATTTGTTTCACGACTAATCCTGCTGGATGTTCTGGTAGGAGGGGAAGCCCTTCTCTCCTTGGAGGGAAGGAAGCTCAGTCTGGGCCATGACTTGCACACATCAGAGAATTCGAGGGCATGGTAGTTTGATGCCACTGAGATGTACAGCTACCAGGAGTAGGGGCTCAGTTATCACTAGGGTTGAGGCGGGAACAGACAGAAGATAAATAGCTCTCCCACCCCATGTGCTGCACAGAGATCCCAGCCACATTAAAGATCTCTACAGGGTACTTTTAATCTCCAGGGATGTCACCTGCCTTGGAGCTGTTGTGGTTCTCTGAGAACCAAAGCCATGGCTCTTAGTGGTCCTTGGAGGCAGTTCAGGACTCAATATGAGTTCTGCTTCGTCCTATGAAGACATAAAAGTTCGACCATGACTTTTCTGCACTCAAAAATATTTAAAAAAAGAGAAAGTCTGAATTCATCCTGCTGCAGGAGCTTTGGGATTTCCTCACTTCCCAGCCTGGCAAAGCTCTTGCAGGCATGGTAGAGATTATCAGTAGTTGTTACAACAGTACTTATGCATTGTATTTTAAAACATTTTGCTTGAAGCATTCTGCAAAGAACCAATATTACAATAATAAGCAATTTAAAGATGATCATCAGAGTGGAAAACCAAGATAGATATAAAATAAAGAGCCAAAGGGCATCATTAGAAGGAGGGAGAGGCTTCCCTTTGGAATGCAGCCATGATGCAAAAAATGCCTATTCAGAGCTAATTTTCACCTGATCCCTCTTCCCTTTGAGGAAAATACGCATTAGAATTTAATGTTGCAATTTCTATGTTAGAATTAAAAAAACAAACACAGCCAAGAGCTTCTGCTTATTTTGAGATCTTATTAGCCCTAGTTATTTCCTCTTAGGTCTTACACATCTTTAACAGGTTGTAAAGGAAAACACAGCTCTCTTAACGGCACCAGTGGTCAAAAATGTTTTCTGCTCTTGCTTAAGTGAAAGATCAGGATTTCCATGGACTTGGGCCAGAGTTGTACTGTGTTTGACTACATAGTCCAGTAGCAGTGACACAGGAAAGACCCAGAATAGCTTGAAAGGATGATAGACACAATTTACCATGCTTCTTATGTTACCGTGACTGTACAGATTCTTACAGCAATCAAGGGTTTTCATTAAAACCTATTTTTTAAGAGAACATTCATTTTCACTGGAGGGAAAAATGCTAGAGACATATCTGTTTTCCTTCAAAGTCTGGCCATGTTCTGAAAAATAATTGGAAAACTAAAAGAGAATATTTTAACTGGCCAAAGTTCCAAGATTTAGGCTTCATACAGAAGAGGAAAAAAAATATTAAAATGTTTGGTGAAGTCTTCATGTCTTCCTCTGGGTTATCTTTACCAGGTCACTGGTATAAGCTATGTTCCTTTTCTCCTCTTCCTTGACTCCTCCAGCATCTCTCTTCCCATTTCTGCTCTTTCCCTGGAAATGCTCACCAGTGCAAGTTTAACTCCAGAGTCCCTTGATAAGCATAAGCCTGACAAAGCCCCAGATGCTGCTGATCTGTCGTGCCGTCAGCTGAGAATCATTCCACCAGTGCTGAACTCTTTCCAAGGCAGCTTTTACATCAGTTTCTATGTGAAGGTGCCCTACACTCTGCTATTTGCAGAGTTCAAGGACAAAAGATTTCATATTCTTGTGAAACTTCTTGTTTCTTGTCACCCTGGCTGAGGGTGACAGCTGTGGAGGCATCATTACCACCTACCTCCCACAGCTCCTGCTAGGGGCTACAGCCGCCTTTTTGGTTCAGTTTAGTTTATATGAGACATAATTTCCCCATAAAGGAGGGCTGATTGTAAATCCAGATGGAAACAGATTTGCATGAAATGCACTTTAATTAATTAGCTAAATGTTTGCAAAGTGCTTTGAAGATGTAAAACTCCATACAAGAGTTAAATGGTAATAATAATAAAATAACAATAATTAATTTCCCAAGGAAGTGGGTGTACAGCGTGTGCACAGAATATTCCTATCCAAGAACATAAAAAAAGTAACCCTACTTTACCTCTGACATTTTATTGAGGACTGAGTACTGCAATAAAATAAATTAATTCATTTATTCATCCATGGAGATTTGAGTTTGGCTCTAGTTTAAAAATGAAAATAGCAGCTACAGTGCCCGTTAGTCAGTGTGACAGAGCAGAAGTATCATTTAGAGCAGTTAAGCAAGACAGGGCTGTTTAGTGATGAGGCATCTGATAAGGGGACAAAGTATTTCTGCCTTGAAGTTTTCCCATAAAAGCAGTATAGCCCAGCAATAAAGTGCCTGCAGTGGCTCAAAAGCTGCATGTTATTCTGAATACATTAACTGTGGAGGAGGCAAGCAAACACCTGGGCTGTTATGGATGCTTTTCCACATTACTCCTGATTGGAGTCTGGGTAACTCTGCTCCCTTTCCTTGGAAGAAAAAGTGTTCATTCCAGAGCTTGCAATCCCTTAGAATTGATTTCTGAAAACATTTAGACAGATTTCTGCATGCAAGAAGCTAGCAAGAGGAAAAAACCATTGCAAAAGCCAGAGGATTTGCTCTGGAAACATTTCAAGGTTGCCCTGAAGGCTCTGTGGCCTTTAGAGCAAACCTTCCTTGTGCTGTATCACCAGGATTGCATTTGCTAAAGGAAACTGGGCTAGATCGTCCTCACGGTGAAGGAAGGGGTTGACAGTACAGTGCTCCTCCTTCAGCTTCATGACAGATTTGCACTTGAAATTACTCAGACTTCTTAACTTACCCGTGACATCCCACAAAACGCATCTGCTTGTGCAGGTCACCACAGAGACTGAAGGGTGGGGCAAAGGAGCTCTGTAGATGCTCTGATTTTGCCTTGCATTTTTCATGCTTTATCCAAGCACTTAGATGAGCAGTGAAAGTTTGCGTCATTAATCAGTAACTTATACCCAGAGCATTAGGGATTTTTAAAGCTGAGGAGATAATGTGACAAATGAAGAAATGATGTGAATTAGCAGAAAACTGACTTTTCCCCTCGATATTAATTCACTTCTATGGCAAGGGTGCACTTTCAGAGTGCAATCAAATTCATTAAGAGGTTTTGATGGATATAGAGAGACAGAAAAGCACCATTTATCACTTGGAAAAGCTTCATGAGGCACAAGAAGGGCCCCTTTATGGAGTCATAACTGCAGGAGATGTCATCTGCCAGGAAGCCTGCATGATGGCTCTCTCTCCCCAGACTGGGGACATGCAGATTGCAAGTGAGGCTTCAAACTTCTCTCCGGAGCCTGGGTTTAGGAGTTTGCTTTTAATCTTTTTTAGAAATAAAAACTGGAGAAGTAGGAGAGTTGGGCTTGTTTCTGCAGAGGGACTCTGCCATCCAATTCAACAACAAAGGGCTAAGTAAGATGCACCTGTCTAATTCTCCTTTCTCAAAGCAGAATTTTATGACAAAAATACCTGGTTTTTTCCAAGAAGTTATGTAGAATACTATATAACAAGAGGCACTAAAATGAGACACTTAAGTAAAACCAAACCTACATATAAGCAAATAGCTTTAGATGTATCTCTAACCCTCTCACCAAAGCAGAGGAGATACTCATTCTGCACCAGAAGTTACAAGAGGCATTCAAAAGAATTGCTGAGGGCACCCATTTTCCCTAAAGTAAATCCTTCGCTCGTTGCCAAACCCTGGAAGGATATCTGACGGTCATTAGTGTGAATTTTCTTGAAGAGGAAAGGAGTGGGCAGAAAGACCTGAGGGTTTTGAGCATGCAAAAATAAGATAACTTTACCTTGATTCTGAATTCATCCTGCTTTGGAAGAGAAGCAATGGGGAATTTTAAGTCTCTATACAACCCAAACAGCACTGACTGAATAAAAAAGAACAAGGCTGGCCTACTGAATGACCATTATTTTATTGAAAGATTCCCACCTAAGGACTAAGGGATTTGGACCTTGAAAATCCAACTTGTATTTGCAGAGCTGTTTTCTGACCTTTCTTGTAAGCCAACGTAGTCATGAGTAGTAAGATCAAAGGCCTGATGAATGTCTGATGTGAAGAGAAAAGAAAAGGCTTCAGGCTCTTTCCCTTGGAGACTGATGAACACTCATTTCCAGTTAATTTACTAGGATATATGCTGAAAAAGGGACTCCTGTATACAGTACATTGAACACAATCTCATATTTTCTCTGCCTAAGTGGATGGTCAGTTCTAGTGAGTCTCTGTCTTAGCAGATACTAAATATTATGTTTGTCAGGTGAATGTACCTCTTTGGGGGCTCAGTTTGCTGATGCTGAGTGCTCCATGCTTCAGATGTCACATCTTGATTTGGGACAGATACAGAAACCCAGGAACTTGCCAGCTTTGGGAGAAATGGAAGAGACAACCCAAGCCTCCAGTGGGGTAAACCAGCAAAGTTTAATTGATTTTGGTGTAGCAGCATTGATTGTGGTCCCTGATGATCCTAGTGCTATTCCAGACCAGTTGACTGTAGAACAATTCAACCAAGGTATGGATAAGGAGCACATTTTACAGCAGTAACACCAGGATCAGGCCTCAAGCTGACAAGCGAAACTGAAAAATAAGTTTCAAGACATGTGAACATTTTACTCCTGAGCCATCATTAAGGACTGATTTTTGGTGTAGTAACTGAGCCATGCACCTCCAAGGAGCAGGAGTGAGGCCAGAGGAGAACAGCCCCTCTGCCTGCAGTACAGCTCAGTGGAACCAGCTGGATGGTTCAGCATTTAACTGCACTTTATAACCTTCCACAGGAGACAGAGTGACAGCAGACAGCCTCTGCATTTACCTCTGCAGAGGACATGGAAGGAGTCATGCTCCTGGAGGTGCTGTTTGCCAAGGAAAGCCGCAGCAGCCGTATCTGTGCTAGCAGAGTGCTCTTCCCTCAGATTCAGCCTAGGATTCATGCTCTCTTTTTCCTGGGACTGAGACAATCCCATGTTGAATCAAACACATGTGAGATGCTACCAGGTGATCTCTGACAGTTGGAACAGCTTCAAGGAAACCACAGACTATGCCTGTGTCTTAAGTGCATGAGGATAAACTAAGAGTTTGCCATGATTACCCTCTGCAAATCAGGACTGCAGAAATTGCTCTGCAGACAACCCTGCCTGTCATGTTCCCTGCTATCACTTCATTGTTCTCTTATCCTCCATTCTGTTTTCTCTTGATTCAGTCTCAAGTTACAAGCATTTCCATGACGCCTTTTTCCCCTCTTTGGATTGTGGTAGAATGTGGCCCCCGGTTTTAAGTAACCACCCTACCCTACAGTCCACCTGCTGTGCCTCACAGACGCTTTCCTTGTTACTCAGCTGATACAAACCTTGGGCTCCAGCTCATAAGCTTTAGTTCTTTCTTCCTCTAAATCCCATTGTTAGTCTCAGTGGTAATAAATTATTGGTTAAAACACTTTAGCTTTTCATCATCCGTTAGACTGAACATCCGCTACTCATCTATTTTCCTTCTGCAGTATTGTCTTCACCAGTCTCAATTAATTGATTTCCTTGAATTGGGCGGGGTATCATGAGAAGACTAAATATTCCCAAGAGATGAAAACATGAACTGAGTGGTGTGTGTATCTGCGTGTGTCCACAAAATAGATTTCCATCGGATAAGGTGGAAGTGAGAGTTCAATGCAGAGCTACTGTTATAATCCTGGAGAGACAGAAACCCCACAAAATTGCAGACATGTGCAACATGGTGGCTCACAGAAGCTGTGGCTGCCCCATCCTTGGAATTATTCAAAGCCAGGATGGATGGGGCTTGGAACAACGTGGTCTGGTGAAAGACATCCCTGCTCATGGGGAGGGGTTTGAACCAGATGATCTCTGAATGTCCTTTCCAACCCAAGCCAGTCTGTGATTATATGGGGCCTCTTATGTAGGTAGAGAAGTATTTATTTTATAGACAAATTGTAAATTAATTATGAAAGTGAAATTGTTTGAGAGAGATCAAACAACAGACAAACTACATAATGCTAAAGAAGATGGGAATTCTGGATGTCAGTCTTGTGCTCTCCTTTCTCAACCATGTTACATCTGAACGTGTAAGATAACACAATCTACAATAAAATAAGCATCAATCATAAGCCAGTGAAGCTGAGGGGGCAGCAGGTCTCTCAGTTTTGCCTCTCAAAATCAAAACATAAAAAGACAACAAAAGTTTAATTTCTTTCCAATAAAATGCCATTATTGTGCCTGACAATGACAGATTTTGCATACACAGACACACATGCATGCACTTGCATGCAAAGTTGTTCCATAATAACAGATTTTCTGGCTTAGCCTCAAAGTTGACATAAATTAGGAGACCAGGGGCTTCTCCTCTGCTAGTTTATGGACTATGAGTAAGATTGCACTTATGCTGATGATCCTTCTATTCAGCCATTGTTCATAACCACAAAGAAAGGACACATCCATACACAGGGATCTGTCAGACAGAGCCAGCGTGTCACTCTGAACATATCCATGACCTAGCCACACCTATTTTTCTCCCTTCCTTCTTTAATTTAACCTAGTTTGCCTCTTTCCTGATTCCTTTCCCTTTTCACCTGCTCCCTTGAATGAAAACTGCACTGCTAGGAAGGAAGGGATACCAGCTGCTCTGTGACTCTCTCCATTTATCTCTCTTAGGTCCTGAATCAGTCAGGTGCTTTTGTGCATGCTGGACAATAAGCACTTGCTTGAATCCATCCTTATTCAGTGAAACATTTAAAACTCATTGTAAGCCCCACTGATACCAAGCAGAGTTAAACACAGTCAATGCCATGCTTAAAATTCAGCCCAGCTGAGCAGTGCTTTGTCAAATCCTTATATGGATAGCAATGCAGGCCTAAATGACCTCCAAAAGCTGCTTATTACAGCTGTTCATAGCAGTTAGGGGCAAATACCTTAAAGGTGCAGTTAAAGAAATGCCCAGCTTCAGGTCTTTGCCACTCACAAGCAAGTTCAAGGGAGCTGAGAGGAGAAGGTTCAATTTGCTCTCAAAAAATTCACATATATTCTAAGGAATAAATGCACAAAAATGCTGTTTTTAAAGTTCTGAGAATAGCAATCACTCACAGCTGACATAAACCCCAGACAACTTCCATGTGTTTCATTTTAGCTGTCTCAAATCTTAATTTACATGTTACAAAATCTGAAGGTAACTTAGGGATGCTGGTTTGTAGCTGCTTACCTACAATTTCCAACACTTGAAAACCCTCATCTAATAAAATGATCTGAGTGGAAACTACTCAGTGTCTCAGTTATGCTCCTGACTCATCCCAACCAACTGAGATAACTCATCACTAATGCAAACAGTTCGTGTGCACATCAGCAGCAGCAGAAATAACCTCCTGGAGGATGTACAGTGGGCTGGCCATGAGAGGGTCTATGCCAGAGTGGAGGGAGTGAGGGGTCCAAAGCGATACCTGCAGCATCCATATCCCCAGCAACATAAAAGAACTAAAACTGCCGGCTTCTGCTCTGCAGAAAATTTGTTTGAGACATCTCTTCTCCAAAAGTTTGTCAGCCAGTGCACAGCTGGAGTGGCAATGCCTAATGGGAGATGTCTGATGGGCAGATGAAGAGACCAAGCTCAACAGCTCAGTCTGTGACTATTAAAAACTGGCTTTGGTTGGGCTGCCTGACTAAACTGCCAATGGCTCAGCTCTTAGAGGGCTCAAGATCCTTCTCTATAGGTAGATTGAGGGCTTTTCATCAATTTTCAACACTCTGTGGTTCTTTCTAACTGCTATAAAATCTGCCTGATCTTTGGATCTGCCTGAAGCTTTGTGCAAGACCAGGCTAAGGCAATGAGAGCCAGAGAAAAACAATAGATTTAGCGATGGGAAACATTTAAGCCTATCTTTTATTTGCTCTTAGATGCAGACACTGGTACTGATAACACTGGAAACATCAAAAATTCTTTCAAAGTGCAAACAATCTCTCAGATCAGGTGTTACATGGAAACAGCAAGACCTCAGCATTAGCTATGTTATCTGCAGGCAGCATCTCTCAGTATCCCACTTCCTTGTGCTCTCAAAGAATTCTTATGCCTTGAAAGAGCTCCAGTGGAGCACAGTTCACCATGAGCTCACCAGAGGTGACTCTGCACCATTTCCCCTCTTCAAAATAACCACTGAGATATTTATACCTGGCTCTGCCTATGTGTGAAACTTCTCCTCAGCCAGGACCCTGTAAAAAACCTTTGTACAAGGCACCAGTGAAGCCCAAAGTGGTGAAACAGGCAGGAGGCACAACCTCCACAAGAGGCAAATCATGACAACAAAGCTTGCAAAGAAGAGCAGACACCACCATGTTCAGCCAAAGCTGTCAAAGAGCTCGTTTGTTTGAGTTCCCTGCCTTGCCTTTTTACACATACAGAATTGGTCACACACACAAAGCCAATGGAATAAACACACACATACTTAAACTGCACAAAGCTATGTTCCCTCTGCCAGTTAGAAAAAGGAAGGTTGGAGTATTTCTTGTTTTCCCTACTTTTCACCCCACAACAAACACTGGGATATCAAATAAGAACCTGTAAAGAAAAGGTAGAGCAGTTTAAAATGGACAAAAATACCTGGAACAAACTCAGCTGCTTTGCCCAGGAGGAGCTGCTATTTCACTTCCATGCCTGCTGAAGTTGTGGATTCCTCCCTTAGTCTCACAAGTGATTTTCGTTCCTTAATTAATCAATTACACATGTAACTGTGGTCCATTAGCAAGGCAGATGACTGTCTTCAGATGCTGATTACTGGTTTTGGAAGAGCTCAAAAATATTTCAGTAGGATGAATAAATTTCCTCTAAGAGGTTTTAATGAGACCATTATAATTTCTTTTTTTTAAAAAACCCCAAGAACTGAAATGGGCATAATAAACCAACTCCGCCTACATCATGCACAGGGGAAAAACAACTGGCCCCAGTTTTAGACCCTGTCTGCACTTAATTGTACTTGGAAGAGTATATAATGGAGGACTAATGGCACCTATGTGTTTAGCTCACTTAGCAGTGCAGAGGGGATGATTTCCTACACACAGTATAGCACTTTGGTTGGCTGTTTTAAAAGATAATGATCAGGACACATACATTAGTAACAGACTACCAGGACCAGTGTGTCCTGAGTTATAAACCCCAGCTGGTCATGATCAGAGTTAAGGATAATTATTAATTAATAATAACAGTAACCTGCATTTCTAAATCACATCTGACCCAAGAGCTACCAGAGCCTGTTTATACAATGTACATCCTGCAGTAAGTCTAATTTCATCTGTATATAAATATAGGGGCATTTTTCCGATGTGAGGGAATGTTTTCAGAGAAACAAAAGTTCAGTTCTTAGAGCAACTCAGCCTACTGTGCTACACACAAAAATACAGCCAGGATTTCAGTACTTAATTTTCTGACATCTTCCCATAGAATGCACAGTGTGCCTATTAATTTTGGTAAACCCTTCTTGATAAGAAGAGCTCAGAACATTGATTTAAAATCTTATATGAGAGTCTGAAAGCCTCTACTCTCCAGCAAGTGCTTGCCCCGTGTCACTGCTACTATTTTATGCTGATCTGCATTTACATATTCTGTTTGGAGGCTGTATTGTATTTGCTTTCCTCTGGGTTTTTTTTCCCTGACACTGAGGATGAAAACAGCAATCCATGGGATATCGGTAAGAGCTCACAGCCCTGTTAACTTCTTCAGCCTTTCTTAATATTTCACCGATAATTTCTCAAATTGAGAGGCTTAAGCTGGGAAATTCCAGAAAAATGTTTTCTGAACTCAAGTGCTAAAAATACACATTTCATGTAAAGCTGAAAAGAAGCCAAGGTGATCCCCACTCTACATTTGCCAAAGCATTTCTGAATTCCAAATAAATTAAACTTCTTGTTCAATCAGAGTTGCCAAGTGGATGGGTACAAACATCTCCAGTAGTTAGCAAGTACATTTGCCATATTTTGAGATTTATTCTGGTAACCTTTTTTACCAATAAGGGAGACATCTGTCTTCAAATTGTGCTGGACCAGTATCCTACATCCCTGCTGGAACATGTCCAGAGCTCCTGAGGCTGCCCCAAGCTACAGAATCAACTGGGCTTTCACTCGTCTTTCCTCTAAGGATATTCAAGCACAACCGAGGAGTGAAATGTCAGGAAAGTATGGATAAAAAATCCAAAAAGCTGGGGTAAAGGCAGTAAGAAGCAATTTGCATTGTAAAGAAGTTTTATAAGTATGCAGTCTATTAATATCTGCCTCCATTTGTGACAAATGTCACTGGGCTGATTTGAGCTGCTTTGGAGGCAGAACAGATACAATTATCTATCGCCCTGGAAGATGCTCTCAACAAATTGTTCATATCTGAAGGGTGTTGGGGTAGTCTTTTCTTTTCTTTTCCTGATGAGCAATTTCAACACGAAGGTCCTGGTTTTTAAAAGCTTCAGGCTCATGGTCACCTCTGCAGGGCATTTGCATCTGCCCAACCCATGAGCCCCTATTGCACTTTGTGTCACACAGACTTGAAAGCAAAACATGAAAAGGATCAGAAAATAATGGAGAAGATTAAGTTTGGGAATTTACATAACTTCAGAGCTATGATGGCCAAGGAAAAGCCTGCTGTGGCAACTGGAAAGGCAGGAGTCTGTGAGCCTTCTTCAGATAAAAATTTTGCATTTTCCTGGCCCTCACCAGGCCTTGACACTTAGAAGCAATTTTCTATAGAAGTGCTCTTACTGAGCCAAGGCATTTGGTGGAGAAAAAACTCCCACAGAGGCTGAAAGATCCCTGTAATTCACCCAGTGAATTCACTCTCAGCAAAAAGCCCATAAAACAGATCCCATTATCCTCTCCTTCAGCTGGGAACAAGGGGAACAGAACTGGTCACTTCCCCAGACATGACTGTAGCTGGGAACTGTCAGTCCTTGAGACAGCACAAATCATGGAAGAGAAACAGCAGAGACAACAGTGAACATTTCAGCTTCTTCCCTCTGTCCCTGCAGATACACTGGAGAGCTCCATCTCCTGCCACCTGCCAGGGGCTGAACTCCACGTCTTCAGTCATATCCTGCGGTAAGATGAGATCTTGTTGAAATCAATGGGCTTGGTTCTTTGCAGAACTTGGCTTCCAGGTAGCAGAAGTGGTCATGCAAGATGTTGTGACAAGCCAGTGTCAGACCTCACACCTATCCCAAACCAAGCAGGCACTGCCTACAGGCTTAGGCCATGTGAATGGTGTTGTATCCAATTACAAAAGCTCCAATTCCTCACTGTCACCCAGTCCTCCCCATCTCTCAGGCAGTTTAAGAGACAGTAATGGCACAGTTACCAACACCTTCACATTTTCTGTTTTGTTTCCTCCAGTACAAATATCAATTACACACTCTGACAAGGAGAAAATGAAATTGCAAAGTGTTAGACTGCATGTATTTAGTTCGGTGATTGGGCCTGTCTTTAAAACACTGTAATGACACCATCCTGGATGGATAAAAGAGAGATGGGGTATTGTGTGCATTCTTACACTTCAAATTTAAATTAAAATTTGCTGTGATTTAAGACGTTATCTCCTTTGAAGGTCTATACTTTCCTTGGGGAAAATAATTATTCTCAGCTAATAATGTGAGTGGCTAGGCTAGTGATTAGTATATTTGCAGCAGGGTGAATTTGCTTCCTATTGACAAAGACTCAGGTGTATTATTTACTGCCTAATAATTTCAATCTGGAATTAATCTTTGACTTGGAAGGACACCTATTCATTAAAGCACATCCACCCCTTGCCTTGTTTTTGCTTATGCCTTCAGTTTGGAAGGTCCATTTTTCTTTGTGATTTGCAGAAGTCATTACCAAATGCTTGAAAGTCCATCAGCCAGGTTACCTTAATAATTTCTTTTATGAATAGTAATAACAACAATGTCAATAAATAAAGCTAAATCATGCCCAAGGGAAAACAAAGTAGTCACTTGTGAGTTGTGGTTGCAAAGATTGGTAGTAAGAAGGTGGCAAGGACAGAATACAAGCAGGCAGCATTATCTCCCATGTCTCATTTTGAAACCAAATGAATCAGGCCACTAATCAAGGGCTTTATTCATAAATGTATTGTCAGGCAATTGGCTCTCCTTGTGGAATGAAATGGTACCACAAGAACTAATAGCTCAGGGCTGTGACCACCAAGCAGCTCAGGACAGAAAATTTTACTTCTTTGTCCTTAAATCAGCTCCAGGGCAGACACCAAAGTAGATCAGGAACCCCATGTGGCAAACAGAAAGATCTAGATTGTCCAGCATTTTGGCTTTAATGTTTTGCGCAGTTATACAAGATGCTTCTCAAGAGAAGGGTCATTGCAGTGGAAATCTCTGTGGTACAAACATTTCACCTTGGGCTCAGTCCTTGTCACATATGGGGAAATCCTGCCTGAGTTAAGCCTGGTGATTAGCTCAGCCCTAATTCCTTCCCTGCCACTCTCTCACAGACTGTAGGAATTCATTCTCAATGATTATGTTGCTGATAAGGGAATTCCCAGGACTACAGTGACTGAACATTTAGGATTTACATAATCTTGCTTAAAAATCAACATTTCATTTGCATCACATCACCAGATTCCAACTGCATCAAGCAAGGGTGGATACTTAGAGAAGTCACACCTAAAGATGAAGAGAAAAGACAGAAACAAAAGGAGACAGAAGGTGATTTTCCCAGATTTTGCTGTGCTGTGAGTCACCTCAGAGATCTAGTTCAGAAAGTCTTCTTTGGAAGGGAGAAAGGAACTGTCAGCTTTCCAGTGAGCTATACCACCACCCTAATTTTCAGTCAGAGAACTTGCCACCCACACCTCTGCTAGCCTGGGGCTTGTTCACACAGCAGAGATACAGGCTGAGGCCTCTGCCCAAACTTCTTGCAGTGGGACCAGTGTGGTACTGGGAGGAGACTGGACAGGTCTCTGAGAAACCTGGTCTAGTGGAAGGTATCCCTGCCCATGGCCAGGGCTTGGAACTGCATGACCTTTAAGGCCTTCCAACCCAAAGCATTTTATGATTCTATGATTCAAAACACCACTCCCATGTGAACCACATTTTCAGCAAAAAATCAGCAATTCTCCCTTACAAGAACAGGGTGTGACCTGGGAAATTTTTTCAACTTGTCTGTAACATAATTTACTCCTGCAAAACTGGATATAAACTTTGGTTCTGTCTCTCCCAGAGGGTATAAGAGGTTGATCTTCTCACTTCGCTTGATTGAGAAGCCTGAGACAGGTATCACTAGGCTGCTCAGGCTATCTGTGCACTGCAGAGGAGCAGGCAGGGATGTCAACATTTCCAGACAAGAATTTCTCCCAGAGCCAAAAGTGGAGTGACTGTGAAAAGATGCAGTGCCTAAAACTGGTTTTAAGGCCAGGTAATGGTCAGAAAAGGGTTTGGGTTTGAATTTGTTTGGTGTTTTGTTGTTGGTTTTTTTTGTTTGCTTGTTTTAATTTGTTTGCTATTTAACATCCCTTTGCATAATTTTTTTGTTTCCTCTTCTTTGTGAAATCCCATCTCTAAAGCCCATCTAAGGCAAGATTTCATCCCCAGTGGACATGGGAAGTTTGCAATAATCATGGTCATGATTTAGGGATACACTTAACTTTAGGCTTGAATTTCTCTGTGGTGGATGTGGAATTCACCCAGGATTACTTTTCCTTTTCTCCTCAACCAGCATTTATCCCACAAAAGCTTTATACTGAACCTTGACCTGAGGAAACAGGGAAACTGATTACTGAGAGTTAAATATGTAGCACTTAAAAGAAAAAGCTCCTTTAACTGAGCAGGAGAAGGGACATTTTGCAACACCAACACAGGTAAATATCAACGAAATAAGAGAACATCAGGTCATCGAATAGTAACTGGCACCCCAAACCCCTGGAAAATCTGCCAAAGAAGGTGTCTCGGGCCCCCAGTGTAGGTGTGAACCCACAGAGACCAAGAGATCTGCCCCAGAGACCAACACAAAGGTGACACTATTCCTGTCCTCTGCCAGGTAGGGTACGAAAGGGGACAAAGTTACTTAGCAGGGTCCCACAGCGGGGCTGAGCCAGGGCTGTGAACTCTTTATGATGTCTTTGGATAGGGTCAAAAGAGGGCTGTAAAGAGTTGTTCTGAAATATTTATAGGCATGAGGGCTCATTATGTAGCTGGTTTCTGCAGAGCAGTTTGTTGTTCAGGGGTCTAAGGGAACGAATAGGGTAGCTGGGAAGTTTTCAAAGCTCTTATACTAAATAAGAAAGGATAAAAGAGCTGAATTTATCATACAAAAATGTATTTTGAAGAGCTGAGTACAATATTCTTTTCCTAGTACTAAAGCAGAAGATTTCAAGGCTAAGAAAGGGCTCCCTCTAGAGAAACCTTACCAGCTTCTTCTGAAACCCCACGACTTAAGTGGAACCAGCTCCAGCTGCTGTCCTGCCCGTGGCACTCCACAGTGAGACAGGCTACAATCCTGGGAAGATACATCCTCTTTGGAGTAAGTCTCTTTACTTTGCCAGGGCAACAAAAGTGAGAAATAAAGCCACTTGAGAGCTGACTGACTCTCCTCACAATTAGCTCTGTATTACTGAATAGATGTTTTGTTTATTTTCTATGGTGAAGAAAAGCTTTCCAGGGAATTTTAAGTGCTTGGTTCTCAGAGAGAAACCACGAACATAAACCCCATGGTAGGAGTGAGTTCATAAGGCTAGGGGTAAAGCCCCACTTAGCAGGATCACAAGTCTCAGCTGGGCTCTGTGGTTTCTGTAGACAGGACAGCTGCAATGCTTCTTGGTGTTATTTGGCTAATTCTCAGCAGGCTCAGTAATATGATCTGAATCACCTATATAAGGAAGGCTTTGAGGATTTGTGGCCTCAGGTTGTTTTGGGGTGATAAGCAAAGCCCTTAGAACTACGTGTGTTGCCCCTTGACTTACCTTCCTCATATAGAGATGTGGGAGGAGTTCACAAAACCACTCTGTGGTGAGAATTCTCATTTTAATAGCTCAGATTTTAACTGTAGAAAGTTCTGCCTATGCTTGAGGCTGGAGAAGGAGGAACTCATAAGGCAATGCTGGTGACATCTTGCCATGATTAGCTGGGTGGAGACCTTGTCTACAAACCTTGTTCCTTGCAGCATCTCAGCAGGCTGCCCCAGGAGGCACTGCCTGTTCCCAGCTCTGTGGGTAAGGGACTGTCCAGTCCAGAATTTTTCTCCTCTAACCCACATTTTTACAAGGAATCTACACCTTCCCTGGAAAACACTTGAGGGCTGCAGGCTGAGAAAGCTTGAAAACCATTGTACTAGCCTACTGAAGCAGAAATTCTTATTTTCTCCCCCATAATTGCATTTGCTTTGCATCAGGTTTGCACAACTCCCATTTCAAAAGCTTTGGTACTAGCCGATGCGGTTTCTTCCCTAAACTTTCTAATCGCCACCTTTTTTTGTCATTCCCCACGCTCTATTGCCTGACTTCCCTGGGGATCAGGCTCCTGTGAGCTGTACCTGATGGCTCTTCTGCAGCACTTTGTCTGTGCATGATGTGGGTCCTGGGTGCAGATTCGAGCAGGGACCACTCTGTGTTGTGGGCAACTGCTGCCATCTCCTGGTCTTACTGAGCTAATTGCGCTCCCGAAAAACCTGAGAGAAATCAGTAAGGGCGGGTGTAATCATTTAGTTTTAGATACAAACGCATACACGTGCAAATATGTGTATGTGTGTTGATATACACACGTATTTGTATAGGTGGAAACAAGTGCTGAGCAATACATTTAAGTCTTTTAGTTTTTTCAAATAGTACTTTATGGGTAAGCTCAGTAATAACTATGTACACTTAGAATGTTAAAAATTATATATAATCCCTCTTTGTATTACCATGGGCCAAGGCAGCTGAAAGTTCTTCACTTAATTCTCCTTTCCCACTGAGAACAGTAAAAAAAGTCTGTGGGAACTTCTTAGGCTAGTTCTTTTTGTTTTACATCTGTCTGCTTAAAAGAAACTGGTCTGAGAAAGACTCAATATCAGCCACAAAGTCATACCATTTGTGCACTGGCAGAGTGCTCAGTGTCCAGCATTTTCTGCCTCAAACTGGAAAAACAGGACTCTATTTCCCAGCTACAAGGGCCTGACTAAGTTGTTGCTCTTCCCTTGATTTTCCAATGAATGTGAACTCAAATTGCCAAATTTGTTCTCTACTTTAAGTGTCCCCAAATCTGGATCTGAGATGCAGGAGATGCTCGTAAAATGATCTGCCTTTTTGCCATAATCTAACTTAAATCATATTCCCAATACGAAGTCACTTCACAGTTTAGAAGCATCATTCAGACCTATAGCTGGATTTAGTGGCTGCTGGGAATGCTGTCAATTCCAGCCTTCTTCCTCCACCAGGTAACCTTCTGTGACAGCTTGGATGAACCTGCACATCCAGGGAATCTGGGTCATTTATTAGTAGCTCTGAGAATCTGTGCCAGAAACTCCACATAGTGAGAAACACAAGATGGTCAGGGTAGAAACATCAATATGGAAAAGTAAGAACACAGACTTGAAAAGGTTTTCTTATCATCCAGCCCATCCTATGTGACCTCAGGCAGCTGTGTCACATAATCCTACTTTAAAATTCTCTGTGCCCTACTTTAAAATTAGTCAGGGGGGTTTATGCACTGTTTTTGTCAGCAACCTTGTCTGAACATTCAAATATGGGATTTTCCTGCTTACTGAGACTTCAGTTTTGTGCAGAATGCCAACTAGCCTGGAGAAAGGACAACTCGAAAGCACCTCTAAGGCTTTCAGTGCAAATCTCTGACCTTTATCTAAAAACCCACTTCGTAGAAAATGCTTTTTGATGGTGTTTGCTGAAGCACATTTTCCTACAGGCAGAACACACAGGAGGGGCTTTTAGAATATTGACTTCACAGCTCTGTACTCTGCAGTTGGATGTGAGCACTCAAAATTCACACTTGGCAGCTCCCATTTGAGACCAGTCCTTACCAGTCCCCACAGACTGCTGCTGGCTTTGGTTCACCCAGAAGGACTCCAGTTCAGGTGGGTCCTACAGGACCCCTCTGAACCTGAGCTGAGAAAAAACACCAATTTAGTCTCCTGATGATGGAGGTACCTTCTTGGTTCCTTTATTGTATTTTCAATCCTTCTGGCTCTCTCTCTCTCCCTTGAATATTACATTTAGCATGCTGCACATGCAGTGTACACGAGGAGAGGAGTAATCACTGATTGACCCGACAACCTTTCAGCACTTACATTTCTTAAAAAGCCAGAGTTGACTCAGAGTCAAAGACCTGCTGACCTTCAGTGTGTCTGGAAGAAGACACACTGCTGCATTTTATGTTATACATAAATAAATTAATCTATAAACCCCATAGTTTGGCTGCCACCCTCCATTGCTTATGCCACAAATTCTTTTCCCATACAGTTGATGTTGTCTCTATCATTGCTCTGAAAGCATGGGCTGGATAGTTAGATGTATACAAAGAACTGCAAATAAAAAGGAAGAGCTCACATCCTTAGAAATAGATCCATTAAGGGAGTATGCTGTGGTCAAATGACATGCCAAACCTCAAGAAGCAGTGCTTTTTTGGGGATGTATTCTTGTTACAAAGCAGAGTTTAGCTTTTGGGTCTTGCACAGCCTTTAAAGATATTTCATGTTTCTCCCTACCAGAAAACTTTTCAGGGTAAAATTTTCTCATGTACTGTGTTTGGAAGTCCACGGTGTGAAAGGGTTATGATAGAAGGGAGACTTAATCATGGGATTGTTTGAGAAAGGAAGGATGTACAAGTAGCAAACATCAGAGGAAGCCCCGACATTGTCAGGGTAGAAAGTCACCCATGACAGCCCTTGTGAAAATCCTCAAAGTGCACATTAAACACAAACACTGTAAGAGCCGTTCTTTTTCTTCCAGCTTTTTAATGTGACAGAGAGAACAAAAACAAAGTCCATTGGAACAGCTGCAATTTCCAGTGACAACCAGACACAGATCAAATAAAAAAAAAAAAATAAAAGAAGGTTTTAAATCAAGAAAAGGAACCAAGGGACTGGAATTGGCTATTTCACACACAGAGTCGACAGAACATCTAAATGAAACTTTCCATTAAAGCACGACACTGGGTGTTATTTACAGTGGGACTTGCAGTGTGTGTACATTTATACAGCACTAGCATCACATACAGCAAAAAAATTTATTTCATTTTGTTTCCTTCATATTTCCCAGGCTTGATTCTTCCTAAAAGCAGCATGTACTGATACAAGGGTAAGAAACAGGGAGAAACTTATTGGAAAATAAAATGTATAGGGCTCAATTCTACATAAACCTAAAAATATCCTCTTGCAGTTTGTGTGCCCTTTGGAAAGTCAAAGGGCATAAGCAGGGAATATAAATGGACCTAGAGACTCCTTAAGAGCATCAGAGTATACTCTGCTGTTGGAGCTCTCAAAGCAGGACCTGGAGGAGACCGACCTGCACCTCTGCAGAAAGCTCAGCTCCATCCAGCCTCACTCTGTGCCTTTTTGTGAACCCAGCCTTGGGGATGGACCACTCCCATGCTCAGGGAACATCCCTGAGTGCATCTCTCCAGTGTCACTGAAGGACATCAGGATGCCTAAGCACTCCCCAGTGTGCAGAACATCTGGCTCTGGGTATGGGCTTTCCAAGAGTGACCCTCTTCTTAGTCCAAAAGATCCATACATCCGTTCTATAAGTCATGTAACATTTCAAGGAATGATGTTCATATGGGCAAGGAGAGGATCACCCCACCCAGCACAAGCTGCAGTCACCACCACTAGGATGTAGCACAGCCAAAGGCAGTAACAGGAGCTGTCCTGCACAAGTGAAGTAAATAAATCAATATATAACAACCTGTTAAGTCAACAGGGAATATAAGGAGGCTTAACTCTTATTATAATACCACTTTCATAACAGTGCTTGGTGTTTCTCTACATGTCTGTGTCTGCATGCTCAGAAATTCAGCAGAGGACCCTTCCTGTGACCCCCATTACACCACTGTACAGCGGGAGACACTAAGTCACAGGAGGTCAGTTTGGGTTCCCCAGACTCCCCTTCCCCATGCCACATTGTCCCCAGCTAAGTGGCTGTACTGGGTGCCATGCATACATGAGAAGGTCCAGCTGTCCTCTAGAATAAAGATCTTTGGGATTTAAGGCAAGTCCCCTGTCTTCGTCCTCTGTGTCTCTCTTGCAGTAAAGTTCAGGAATCCATGGAAAGAGTGCTCTGCAGAGATCATCAGGGGACCTGTGGTCAGCAGTTTTCTCTGGGAATGGTCCATTGTATCCAGGACAGAGACTGCTCACTGTGGCACACGTGGGCAGGGGAACCAATGGAGGAGGCATGCTGGCCTTTGCATGGCAGATGTCATGCTGATTTTATAGTGGAAATAAAGCTGAGCCACTAGAGGAGGTGCCTGATGAGAAATCTCCCTCTGAGCGGGGCTCTGTGACTCAGGCTCAGCCTATGAGGCAGCCCACGGCTTGGAACTGAGCCCCAATCAAAGCAGAGCCAGTGCTGAGGGGTCTGCACCCACAACAGCAGCAGTGTGAGGCCTGATGTGCACCACGACAAGGACAACAAACAAACACATCGGGAGCGTTAACTCTGCCTGTTTGCAATGAGGTTGGGTGGAGGGGCCAGCACAGGTGTCACAAAGGCCAGTGCCCGAGCTGGAGCTGTTGCCCTGGATTTCTCTGTTCCTGAAAAAGCAGAACTATGCAGGGCAAATTGTCTTCAGCACGGCGTCGTGCCTGAGCATGGTGACATGTATTGCCTCTGCCTTTCAGCTGAGAATAATGGAATCCAGGGCTATGAGTTCAGCCACAGACACCTGACTCGTAGGTGTCTCAGCGAGGTGACAGGAGTTCTCCTTAGCTTTTCCTTTCTTCCTTCTCTGCTCACTGCTGTCCTTTCCCAGGCTCTCCTGTACCAGCTGCAGTGTGTGTTTACTCTCTCCTATTAGGCATGAACTCCCTGGTCGAGCCAGGGCTAGGAGTGTTGTCCCAACACATGTGCAATGTCCCTTAGCCCTCAAGTGAATGACCTGTGGATTTCAGGAGTGCAAAGAGTTTCTACAGTCATGTGGCTAGCCCAGGTGACATTGACAAGAAAATCCTATTGCTATTTACATTGTCCTAGATAGTCTATGAGGTGAGATTTAGCAACCTGTGATCCATTCTGTAAAGAGGAAAGGTTTCTAAGATTGGACAGTATTTTCTAATATTACCTTGCCTTTTCTATCTCCTCAAGACTTCAATTGCTTCCTTCTCTGAAAAGACAAGTTTTGCAAAATAAATGATGCCATTAATGTCACTGTACAATGGCAATGGAGACCTCAAATAGCTTTTCTGTGAGCATTGGGTAATATTTAACTAAGAGTGCTATGTAAAATAAATATCTAAATAAATAGGTTCTGGCTCCACAGAGCAGCACAACCAAATAGTGCAGAAAATGAAATAAAATTTTCTCCTCCTTCCCCCACAGTTGCAATGTGGTAATTGGCAAGCACAGCCCAATAAAATGGATGAAACCTAAAGGTCATAGTGATCTTTTGTGTTAAAATACATATTTAGCTGCTTCTCATCATGCAAAAGGACCAGACAGTCTTAGAGAAAAAAGCGACATTCTGGGCTGTGATTCTGAACAGAAGCTGTGAACTGCTGCCAAAGGACATAATTACATTCACTCCTACCTTAGAGAAGGAACCTTGCTGTTTTGAAGACAAATAAAAAAAAAAAAAAGAGGCCCTAGGCTACCCATAAAATGAAGAAGTGATGCATAATAAGTTCTGTTATTACAGCAGCTTGTGATTTTATCAATTTCATAAACCTCAGAATAAACGTCAAAAATCCCAAATGGCCCATTGTAACCTCACTGCTCCAGAAATGTTGAGCCCTGATTGACACAACGATAAAAGTGATGCTCATTAGAGGCTTTTGCCTCATCAGCAAGGATTTGCTGCTTGTGATCTAACCCTGCTGTGTGTCCTTCAGCTGCCCTCTGTAGCAGCACTGTGCTGACTCCCACAGCTGCAGCGCAGGCTGGGCTGGTGCCAGCTGAGTGCAAGGGACTGTCCTGTGCAGCCAAAGGTGTGAGACATCAGTTCTGCAGGATTTCAGCCTAGCTTTGCTTGGTTTTCTTAAAAAACCCCAAACAAACAAAGAACAACAAAAAAAAAATACAACGAAGAGGATCCAAAGAAAGGTAAATAGGAAGATCATCAGCAAAAGTACAAAAGAACTTTTTATGTCACAAAATACCCTGGTGTGGCAAATTCTCTGCGCTATGTGATGGTTTCTGATCAATTCTGGTCTATTGCCGAGCTTGTTGAAAGGATTTAATTAGTGTTATCTCATCCATTGTGAGCATTGGTATGTTATTGAACAGGATGCCTTTTTATTCTGGCTTCCCAAGAGAACATGCCCAAAAATGCCCAATTCACTTTGCTTCTAGGTGTAACAGGATTGTATGATAAAAAGGGCACACAGATTTCAAAACTGTTCTTCACAGGATACCCAACTAAATTGCGCCACTTAATGAAGAATTTAATGTTCTGTACAGTGAAAGCTTGCTGTGTGCATTCCCTGTGTAACAAGTTAAATGGCTTTAAGTAACTGTGCTTACAGTGTTTCAATGAGACCCGAGTATATTAGAAAATCAAGCATCATATTCTTTAAATAATATGGCTAAAATGCTGGTAAATTCACAGTTACCATACTCTAGGTATTAGGCAAAAACCCCCTATTTACACTGGATAATATGTACACATTTGGTTTGTGGAATGCTCCAACAGCATATCAATTTCTTCTCTGTGAACGTTGTAGGAAAAAAACCTACAACTAATCAATCATTATAGAAATATATATTCCCAGCCATCAATACATTTAAATATTTGGTGTCTGGCTATGAAGAATCAAGTGTCATTAAGTTGGTCATGAATCCAGATAATCTTGAATTACTGGGATTAGTTTTTAGTGTCTCTCCTAAAATCCTGTTAAGGGTGCACAAATTAAAAATTCTAAATTTTAATAGTTGATCAATGTGTATATGTATGTTTCCAAGTACATGTAAATACATATATATATAAAATTACGTAGATATTTCTCTCCCAGATCAAGAAGGTGCCTAGTGATTCTCTGTGCCCAAGTGAAGACAGTAAAGGGCTTTGAAACTCTGAGTCTTCTGAGAGAGCCAAGCATCCACCTGCACATCCTCTGGAAATCAGGACTCTCTCATTCTTCCAGGAGGCTGGGGTGGTAACCCCAAAACCAAGACAGTGGGTCACTGGCCAAGTTTGTAGCTCTTGCCCCTATTGCTGGAGCTCCCCTATAGCAGTTTGTCACCTGCCTCCCCCCGGATGCCCCTCGTGTCTGAGCACAGCTGATATGGGTTGCCAAGGAGTGCTGGGCAGGGCAGGCAGTATCTCAGAGCTCGGTAAAGGCAGGAGGGGGTCAGGGTCTGTTCTCCTGCTGGACACGCTCGCACCCACGCAGGTGCACACATGCATGGAGCCGCTGCTACGTCTGGTGGTGTTACAGTGGGATGGGGAGGGACAGGGTGGGCTCCCAGCGTAGGCAAGGTTGAACCCAAGCTCTGCAAGGGGTGTGTGGGAGCTGCATGCACCAGGCGTGGCTGTAAAATGTCAGAAACTAGAGGGTTTTTTTAATATCCCTTTGGGCTCTTCTTTCCCTCTGTCATCTCACTCTGAGGTATTGACAGAACAGTATAGAAATGATCATTTTGGGTTTTCCAAACATGGCTCTTTTTTGTTCTTCTTCTATGTCTGCCCCCCTGAACCCCTGGGCCTCCGTTGCTCACATCAGGACCTGTTCTCGGGTCTCTGGCAGGCGCAAAGCAAGCAGACCACCTCCAACCAGAGCAGAAGAGGCCAGAAGGATGGGAACCACCTTGGTTATCCCTACAAAGGAGGAAAAGATTGAGTTCCCCAGGATGGCACCAAACTTGCAAAGCCCGTTGAGGATGCCAAAGGCCGTTGCCCTGTGGGGAGAAAAAGCAGAAAGCAATAGTTAGGAGGGAGGTTCTGGCATAACTATAGAAGGTCTGGATGGGTGAATGCTCTCATGTTGCCCAGGCTATGCTCCTAGCAAGTAAAACCTGGCAGCATAAATAAATAGATAAACAGATGCTGTTGTTTTGCAGACATATGTGAATGAGAATGTCTGTGTATACTGTTTTCTCCTTTCCAACTCAGCTTCTCCCTAGCCCTAGAGTGGCTCACTCTGTCACCTTTGCCCTCTCCAAATGCAGCAGGACACAACCTGCCCTAGAACTTGTCAAAGCCCTTTCAAGAACTGCCTAATATAGGTTGTCACTAGAGAAGCAACCACAGCTCTCCTCCAAAATCCTATTTCACCCAGCAGCTAAAAGCACACTACTTTCAACATACAGTCCCTCACCTTCCCTTCTGGCTTCCCCCAACAACCTGAAAAAGGGGCTTATAATGATGTTGTAAGGAAAAATTTCACCTGCAGCACATTCTTCTGAAGTTTCCTGTACTGCCCCCTGTCCCAAACCTTTCTGCGCGCATGGTTGTCTCTGGGTTTTGGAGGGGAAGGCTGCCCTGGTGATAGGCCATGACAAGAGTCTGGGGAATGCAGTCTGAAAGCCCAGACCTCCATGTACATCAACAGAAATGACAGAGAACATATTTCATTTGGTGTCCCTGCATGGGGTTTGGATATAGATGATTTTAAGATACCTTCCAACCCAAACCATTCTGTGATTCCATGATTCTGTGACTTATCTGACCATAATTTCCATAGGCCCATGTGATCCCTGTGTACAACCCACCATTCACACAGAATTATGCTCTGTGGTGATTCCATGTAGCTCCAGAACTACACATCCCTGAAGGACTCGTGAAAATAAAATAAAATGACCACCTCCCCCATCTACATGTCTGGAGTGGCTTTTTCCATCTGGAACCAAGAGGACAAAGTCAGAGGGTGGAGACTCAAAGGAGAAATACTCTGAGCACCTTTTGTCCGTGGGGTAGAGCTCCACAGTGATGACATCCAGGGCATTCCAGGCAGCAATGCTGGCCCCGCAAAAGAGGCACTGCCAGCCAATCATTGCTGACTCGCTGTTGCCAAAAAACAGGAAGAAGCAGCACACTGCTGAGATCAACATTGAGCCACCTATGGGGGGAAACCAAGAGAAAAATGTTAGCACCAGCTTCCCCTGTCCACAGTTGAGCAAACACATTTGTTGATAAAGACTTCTTTCAAGCAATGGCATTTCACCCTAATAGGAACTCTATCTTCAAGAATCCAAAAATACCTTGATGCTGCTGATCTGTCATTCTCTGATGCTGGAAACCAGCCTGAAAATGTTCTCAATGACCATCTGATCTTGCTGATAGTCCTGCTCTGCAAAGACTCTGAAGACAGGCTTTTCCAGGCAGGTTTCCAGCATCCCAGCCTTACAGAGGGACCCAGGTGGGGAAAGGGCAGAGGCAAGTAAACACAAGTCAATGAGGGGGAAGCATCATTGTGAAGGTTTTTCAACTTGAGTTTCAAGTGATAAGCTAGTGCATTTCATATCATATTGAAGTAACTTGACACATTTCTAGTTCCAATTAGGATAATTTACAGTCACTTGTATGAAGCACTTGAGGTCTCTTTTAATTATAAGAACATCATTAGATTTCATGGTACATTTCCACAGGAGCCATAGTTTTATGAGCACCACCGAGGGAGAGAGTGAGAACACTCATGCTCAGTTAGGCACAGTTCAGATTTAGAAATATTAATAGCTACATCACTGCCTTATACCCCATTGGGAATTTTCACCTGAAAGATGCAATTTTTGCAATATCAAACTATTTTCCGCTGGAAAGTTTTTATTACTGAAATATCTCCATTTACTATCTGAAAATGAAACCATTTTCTTTGGTTTGGGGTAGTTTTTTTACTCAGTTCGGCACCATCCAAAATAATTTGGGTGCTGAACTGGAACTAAAATGCTTCACTTTGGACATCACGTTGCCTCTTGCCGCTGCAGTGCCCTGCCTATACAAAGGTGCCATGCAGGACCCCGTGTCCACTTCTCCTCCATGGTACATGGCCAAACCTCATCCCCACAGTGCAGTGTGGATGTTCCTCCATGTTGAAAATGCACAGTCCAGCATTAGGGTCATCTTGAGGGCACCACATATGCTGTTTTGTACAAGAGAATATTTGGCAAGACACGAAAACATGGAACTGAAGTCCCAGAGAGGCAAATAACACAAAAGTGAAATTCAGTTTTCCTGTTAAGCTGACCAGAAATAATATGTTCAACAGAGTGATACAGGTGGGATGCCAGAGGCTGTTTCAATTGAAAATTCCATAGTGAAATGTTTCAGAGCGTCATTACCAATTTTTGTCCTGTGCTCCTCATTTAGCAGAAGAAATAAGCATTTAGGATTCCAGCTGTCATCTCAATTCCAGGTGAAAATGCTGAAATGCTGACATATTTCCAGGATGGACAATCTCATTGTCATTCAGTTTCCTTTATTTCCCACAGACCCTCTGATTTGTTTGGATCTTTTCCAAATTCACCACATGAATGCTCATTTCCCCCCAGGTACATTCCTAACACACCGCTGGGGTCATCTCGCTCTACCTTAACCTTTCTGATGGTGAGGCAAAACTAACTAACCTTCCCTCTGTTCTCAGAGGAGAGAGAGGTGAGCTCAAGAGAGTAATTTATCCCTTACCCCTGAGATACATCCCTGATTTTAACTTCCCTTGGCTGTTCCTTTGGGTATCATTCCTATAGTAACTGGAGAACAAGGTCTGAACCCTGGAGGAAGCAATACCAGAAATTCTCAAGGTATTCATAAAGCTGATAAGGTGAGGAGGCAGAGAGTACGTCACTGTGACAGAATAGATCACTTGCTTCACCCTGTGGTCTTTACCCTTCTGCTCCTTTTGACATGGGCATGACTCATTCCCACCAGAGCCCTCTTGGTGTGCAGATGCAGTGAGCTCTTTGTAGGGTTGTGCTCCCACCCATGGCCTGCACCATCACCCATCGTCCCCGCTCACCGATCATCTTTATCCTCCCAATTTTGTCCATGAGTAATGCAGAGATGATGTTGCCTGGCAGGACAGACAGACTGCCCAGGAAGCTGACCAGGTAGATCAGAAAATCATTGTCCTCCTCGAAGTCGATGTGGCAGCCTTCCTTCTCCTTCATGAACGTGCTGTTTATGAGCCTGCAGTTGATGAATTTGTGTTCGTAGAGATCTGTGAGTGAAAGAGGCAAAGTCTTGACCCTGCATGGCTGAACTCCTTCATACAACACCAACAGGAGCCAGGATCTAACGCAATCAAAGACCCAAGAAAAGCTCCCCATCAAATGGAAATAGCCTGGGAATTTCTATTTTAATGGCAGGCTCCAGCTGTGTCCTTGGCGCCTGGTGGATGCAGGACCATACACTCTTTATTTTTGGAGTCACCTGGACCAGTATCCCCATCCCACAGGGACAGGGCAATGGAGGCTTTGACTTTCATGGCATTATGGTTTGTTTTTTTTAGAGTAAAAATGAAAAGCTTCTTCAGGAGAAATTAATTGCTGTTTTACTACTTACAATCATCAATTGGTTAAAATGATACTTTAAGCCAAATTTACTGAATAGAGCTGCAAAGTGCTGAGGATTTTGCCATTACTCTAGCCTGAGTACTGGCAAGTACTAGTCAAGGTCTGAGTACTACATTTTGCATTTCCCACACAGCAGCCAGTAACACTGGAAGCCATGTAGTTAAAATCACTGATGGAACCACTTGAAGTGTCCTTCCAAATGTATCACCCTCTTTTTTCCCATCATCACTCATTACCCAGCCCACACTCAAACACACAGATCTCTATCATGTTTTCTCCCAGAAAATAGATAAAACAGTTCTGATAAGATAGGTTTTTGATAAAATAGTTCCTAGTTATGGAGGTAACACCATAGCAGGAATCCCATTACCGGTGTTATAAAAGACAGTAGAGATGATGGTGCAGTTTTCAAAGAATGTCTCACTGGATGTCACATCTTCAAAGTAGCAATCCTCAAATAATGAATCCTCAAATTTCACTTCCTTGAATTTCATGCCAATAAACCTGTGGGGCAGGAAACAGAACTTCACTGTGTGCTTTAAGGTATTTTCTACACTGTGTAGTATGCAGTGGCTGCCTCAAAAGACAGGGCACTAATGGCAATTTCTAGGGTCATTTACAGAAAAGGTATTGCTTGAATTCTTCCAACTCCATGCTTACATATTTTGTGTTTTAGTAGGAGAGAAGGGTTTGAAGAGGTTTTTTTTAAAGAGACATAGACTTTTTAGGATTTTTGGCAGTTTCTCTACTACTCAAAATAATCACATCTAACAAGATGTGCTTCTAAGGTTGAGGGGATACAAATCCTCTCATGTTCATGTCCCAGGCTGTCTGAACAAATAGAATTTCACTCAATGCAGGGCATTTCCTTTGTGATCTGACCCTGTCGCCTTCCTTGCTCTCCCCCCTCCTCCAGCATAAATAAAACCAGATATTATCAGGAGTGTACTGAGTCATTTGGTGAAAGGTTTCTGACAGTTATTTAAACTCAGTGATTTTTTAAGAGAAAATGCAGTAGGGTTTTTGGAGAGAGTGGAGAGATTATCTGAGTTCTGCTTGTAACCATCTCTGTTCGAGGTCTATTGCTTATCATGTAATGAAAACAGATTTCACTAAAAATAATAAACTGTGTCAGGTGATTGATTTCTCCTCTGATGGGAAGCTTGACATGTCTGACCTGACTGCCTGAAGGATGACACAATATTGATTTAACTGTGAGATTTTGCAGGAGCACTGAGAAGATGTATTAGGTAATGCACGGGCATGTTTGGAAGATGTAAGGAGCTATTAAGAACAAGCATTATTGCTCTAGTTAAAGAGGCCACGACTGTCGCCAAATAAAAAAACCTTCTAACATATACTCAGAAGCTTAATTGAATTGAGCACTTACAACAATGTGGTGTGATGGCTGTTTACACCTTTAAATGAGCACCCCAGGGCTTCTTCACTAAACCTACTAACAGAAATTATTAATGCACAAAATACCACAGGAAGACTATTCAAGTCTTTTGCTCCATGTAGAAGGTCTCATAGGTTGCAACAAAACTGAAAACTGTTCTGCATTTGCCCAGTAATAGCCTGTGATGTATTTACTCCCAAAGACTGTTAAAAGCCTGTTTTTCCTGCAGTTTGCTTTCTTAACATCCATCTTTAAAAGAGTCAGATAGCAACGACCTGGTGATCCATGGGGTTTTAGCTCACAGCTAAAGGGCTGGAGAGAAAACACAGCTGTAAATCATATTGAGATGCTCTCTGGGTATTACTGGAATGTAGCCTGATCAGATTTTGAGTTTTAGAATTGGAGAGGGCCATGGCAGGAGCACAGTACATCACAGTCTTATACCTTCATCCAGTAAGGTGCTGAGCATTCTTAATTTTCAGTGAAGTTAGTGAAAGCTCAGCATCTCCTCTAGGCATAAGAAAAAGGTCCGCATTCCCTAAATTTGACCAACATCCACTTATGACCTCTTTCTTTTGGGGAATAGGAATTGCAGGGCTAGGTTTGCACCATCATGCACAGCTCTTTGCTGCGAGGAAGGTCTCTGGAAGGACTTGAGGACACATGTTGGGGTCCGCCACCGGTGTCTATAAAATATGTACCACTGAAACAGAGACAAATAGTTTCTGAGGAGAGAGGAACAACCTGGCTAGGCAATGTAATGTGGTTTCAGCTGTGAAGATTAAAACAATGAGTGCTTTGTGTATCATTGAACACCCAGTGGGAACTCTCCACATGGTGGAAGGCAGCTGGAGCAACATCCTGTTAAGTCTGGGGCAATGGGACCTCCACAGAAACGACACAGGAGTATTTTTCCACTTTTTAATTGGGATTTTAAGAAGTAGTAAAAGAATGGCTAGGATTTAAATCACTGTGGAACATAAAGTGATTTGGGTCCAAGAAAAAATACCAAGCTCAGTCCAAATAGGAGAAAAAAGGAATGAAAGCAAAGATGGTCTGCTGGAGAAATTTCACTGACTTCAAAGTACTAAAAGAGAAGGTGACACACTCAGCTGTGGGGAGATACTGCTAGAGGGGGAGAAGCACTACAGTATGGCCATGGCAGAGTTCACACTAACGGGCTGCAGGATGTAGCCTGCAGTAATTCATATGGAGGACTTTAAGAGAAAATAGCTTTTTATTTTGGAAATAGAGCAGCAGGGCAGTTTTATTACCAATGATGCTCTCTGCTGCCTAAGCCCAGTAGATGTCAGTGTGGGCTAAGGAAAGAGAAATCACTTCTGCATCCAGAGCTGCCCAGCCCAGTCAGGTGGGCAAGCACTGCCCTGATCCCAACAACGGGCTGCTGGAAGCAGGATTGCTCACAGGCATCCCCAGGGTCTGGAGGTGCCAATGGCTGAGGTGGAGTATGTGGAAAAACAGGATAGAAAGGATATCTGGTCTATGGAAAACTGCCTTTGGGATTTGAGGGATTTAGACTGTGTGTCCAAAAGAACAACAGAGAGGTTCAAGCTGATGAAAGAAAGAACTCTCTATACATTTATTTCAATTTGAATACATCAAACCAAATTCTGTTCACTTACTTGTCATTCCTGTATTCCCCATTTCTATGGATCTGGTTTTCCAGGGTGAAATTAAAGGTGAAGTGGGACACTTCTTCCTCATCAAAGATCTTCACTCGGGAATCATATGCCTCATCTTGGAGATACCGGATCATATCAGGGAACCAGACAATAAGGCCATAGTAACTAGAGCAGGATGGGAGAAGTACATCAGAAATACAAGATACTTCCACTGATCTACTTCGTGACTTGTAAATTTGCTAAACTCCTAATGCAAATGCATTTCGGACAAAAATTCTTGCTCAGCTCTGACACAGGACTGAGCAAAGTGTTTCTCCACATTCCACCGATCTCAGAAGAATGTTGGTTCATTCCTGTTTACTTAAAGCAGGACAATTCATTTAAGTTCCCCTGGGTTGAGGAAAAAAGTAATGTACTATCCTTGCTGCCCAAGAGACTAGTAGAGCAGTAAGAAATTTGGCAGATTTCTGCAAGTCTGAGGTTTAAATGAGAATCAGACAAAATTCACCTGTAGTTTAGATTTAGACTCACCCAAATAGTTTTGATCTAGACTAAGGAACATCTGAAAAGCAGGCAGGGTTGTATCTTTTTTGTGTGTATGTGGACAAGATCGAATGAAAGATCTAGAGGTGAGAAAGTCAATATACTGCACCAGCGACCACTTCCCAAGTCCTGATTCATTCAAAGCACCTTCTACCTCATATAAGCCATCAGACTGATCAATATTTGTAGGGGGGCAAAGCTTAGTACACAAAGATTCTTTAAAGTAAGATCAGGATTAATTTTGTAATAGTTTATTTAAATGTGTAAATAATTATTCAAACTATGAGAGCCCTCTATTTTGCTGAAAAAGAAATACCTTACCTTAAGGCCATTGTAAACCAAACCACAGCCAGCATCAGTGTGTTCATCCTGTACTGGGCTGTTAAACAATATAGCACATTGTCCCAGACCTACAAATCCACAAGAAAGAATTAGCTGTCAGGACACCCTTGCAGACACTCAACAGATTAATTTCTGAGTGCATCATAAATCTAATGTAAGAAAAATGGGTTCATTAGGGGAAGGTCAGACATTATATAGGTTTATATTCTGTGCTTGTTCAATATTATATTTATTGAGATAAATGGCTTACGAAAAGGTCACTTACCCAGCTCTATGCCTGGGTTTTTGATCTGAGCCCTCTGTAATGTGCTGGAGTGTATGACTAGGTCTGGGCTGGTCTGGTGCAGTGTCTCTCTTGTGTTATATCAGTAAATGTGGATATGAGCTTTTTCTCAGACTCTCTGACAACTTTATCTTTTCAAGTATATGTCTAGTCTCGGGGGTGCTTTCAGACCAAGCTCCAAAGCTCACTGAAGAGCAAAACCCCAAATACAGCTGGCACTTTGGGAGAGGTAAAATGAACTCAGGTAGGGAAGAAGCCCAGCAGAGCAAGAAGCAGACCAAAACTTGCTCCTCTTGACCCATTTCAGAAAATACTACCAGGAACATGAGGGGCTGTAACTCCTCATGCTCTTAACTTGCCACATAAATATAGTAATAGTACAGCATCTGCATTGCAATTAATTAAGAATAACTTTCCTTTACTTTCAGGTCATCCTTTGAGGCTAGAACTTCTAGCAAGGTGTTCCACAAAGTCCTACATGGACTTAGGTGAGCAGCATAGCACGGTGTGCAAGGTTAAATTAGCCAAGGAGACAATATAACATTGTTAGGAACTCAGTCTCAGCAGGAACAAGAGCAAACGCTTCCTGAATCCACTGCAGGTGGTAATTTCACTTAGGCTTGGGGAGAGGGAATCAATATTTATCAGCTCAGGCAGAGCCAAGTGCTTGGGGCTGTGGCTGGTCCTGGAAGCTCTGCACTGCTGGACTACAGTGATGCTCTCAGGGGCATTTTGGGGCCTGGCTGGCAGCGTGGCAGAAAGTCCAGTCAGATTACAGCCCTTTGAAGAAAAACAGTCCGGGTTTCAAAGCACAACAACCTGAAGCAATGAGGCACTGCAGTCCAAAGCTCAAAAACCCCTGTGTGAGGTTTTTTCTTCTCTTTACCTGTTTTAAAGTAGTCGTGATTCTGACCATCCACCGCTGGTACCAGGTCCCTGTTGAGCTCTGGATTTCAATAAATTCATCTACTTGCTTTGGAGTTTTGATATAGGAAACCTGGAGGAAAAAAAAAAAAAGAGAGAGGGAAAAAAAATTGGGCTGAAGTTTCTAGAATCAGTCTTGGGTGGATTTAAAATTCCACTGTCTTCTGGGCAATATTTCCACCAGATATCCCTTACTATCTTTTCCTTGATAACATTAACAATTGAGTTAATTGATTTAATTACAGCAAGAAACTATTACAGAAATAAGCATGCCTTCCATCCTTTCTCTCTCTTCTTCCGTGAAATATTTTAAGTGCATTATGTCCACTTCACTCCTTCATTTATTTGCTAATGTGCATGTATATGATCTTATTTCTCTATCTTTAGATTCCCACTAGAAATTAGGACTAGGCAATTAGAGCAAAAATTATCTCCAAGATCAGCCACTTGAATCCAAACTGTGCCCTCAGGATCTCTTTCTTCTAAGACAACTAGCAGGAATATTTCACATTCAGCATCTTTTAAATACCACAGGCAAAACTTCTATGACAAATGAATGTGTGGATGGGGATCTTTGCAACTGAAGATGCATCCTGCCATCAAGTGAGCCCACACCACGAAATCAGCTTGCTCCACCAAAACAGTCTGCTTTTTCAATGCTGACCACCCAAACCCACAAAGAAACTTTAGAAATGGTCCCCACATAATATTTGCTCAGTAACTTTAAATGAAGGAAATATTCAAGGAAAACAAATCTGTTTGTAAACACAGGAAGGAGGTGAAAATTTGCTGAATAAATTTCTGGGTGTGAATGAGCGCCTTGGCTCAACTGTGGAGTCTCCGTGTTCCTCTTCCTGGCACCGTTTAAATGTCAGATCTGGGAACTGTCCCGGTACCAGCTGACTCACCACAAACTGCCAACTTCTGGCCTATCAGAAAAACACAGAACCTGACAGTTTGTGCTACACCAGCCACACTGATCACCCGCCTGTGCCAACGGTTGTCAGGACATGTCGATTCAGCCAGCACGCTGCACCTCGAGGTGTGAAACTGAGATCAGCTCTTGCTGCAGCATTCATGGCACTGTTGGATGGAGTAACAAGCACTAATGGGTGCTGTACAGCTGCTTCTTCATTCTCCTACTCAGCTCAGTCTCACAGTGACCTACTTTGTGTGATATAGATAGATAGATATATATATATATATATGAGCTTCAGTCTCCAGTTCAGTGTTACAGAAAAGACAGCTATGGATTTAAAGAGAAGGTTACTCTCACCTTTGCTATCATAGTTTGCATTAGTCAAACGGTTGGTAGTCAAAAATAATACATGCTCATCAAGTTCCTCTCTGAAGCTGCACACAGTTGTCATGCTCAGATACACAACTTTGATTTCCTTGAAGGATCACTCCTGAGGGGCCCAGTTTCCTGACAACCCTTCTGAACATGAAGCTTTGCTCTCTGTCTTGATCAAAAATATATGTTTTACACTCAACTGTATCTCCTTTTCTCCATCCTTTATTAGCACAAGCCCTCTCATCTTTAAAAGCGTAAATCAAGAGCTCTTCCTGGCTGGCTCACCACGAATTTACAACTGAATTACAGTAATTTGCAGCTAACCCTGACATAAACCTTTTCTCTGATTTTATTATTAAAGAATCCGCTGGTGTGACTGTTTTCACAACAAGCAGCAGACTAATGAGTAATGGCCACTCATCCCACTTTCCCTTGGAGAGATTAAAGACTGGGTGTGAGGCAGGTGGAGTTTGGAAAGCTCATTAGAATGTACATGAAGTTTAATCAGACTTTGATTAGAAGCCAGAATGGAGAAAGTAGTGACTCAGGTCTTCCACATGATGAATATCTCTCTTACTTGGTTTTAGTCTCTTAAAGCAGACCAATTAAACATGTGTGTAATTGGAAAATCACTGGTCTATGCGATGTGGAGTAACACCAGGAATGGTGAGTACTGCCTGCAATCCACAGAATTCTTGAAAACACAGACTGGCATCTAAGTTTAAACGTACAAAATATATCTCAGAGTCCTTTTTCCGATTGCTGGGAGAGATTACATTGAAAGACTCCCAGGGAGCAATAAAGTGGTGCTGTGCTGCACTGCAGAGGGTTATGTCCATCTTTCCTTTTCACACACTGATGGCTTTGTTAAACTCACCGTAAATACCCTCTCTGGCTCTCCCTTGGCCCGCATGTTGGTGTCATGAACTTGCTTGAGGATCATCCAGGCTTCATCATGTTTACCAATCTGAAAACACCAAAGAAAAGGAAAACAAATGTTGGAGATTCCAGCTCTTTAATATATCGAAGCACACAGACAAACCAGTTCTAGAGTCCAGGACAGTGGAGAAGCACACAGACAGCACTGGCTGCACTAAATGTGAAGAGCTGAAAGCACGGCTGGTATTCACAGAGTGCAGCATCTCTGTGCTGGAGAAAGGAGCTGTCCCAAAACTGTCTGAAGCAGAAAGGGGGTCAGAAACAGGGCTTTAAAACCAGACAAAAGAAGAGGAAATGGGTGAGGAGACCTAGACTCTCATCTGAACTCTGCTAAAGACTTGCAGGGTTAACTTGAACCTAGGTATTACTACATTTCATAACTCTCAAATGGGAATACAGAATAACTTGCTTAACATTTCTGAGGTTTATGTATTTTACTCAGTAAAACGTACTCCTTCCTTTACTCTTCCACTAAGACTCAGTAGTTCCATGCCCAAACTCTGTGAGATGTTTGCAAAGTGCCTTTGTTGGACTTAGGAAATTCCCAGCCATCACCATGTTCTTTCTGAACTCCAATTAATCACTAACCATCAGTGATTGGCCCCATAGTCTGTAATCTTTGGGGTTTAAGCAGTCTGTGGAGCTAGTGTAGACATGTAGGAGTCGCTTTTCGTCTGAGCTTGTGCTCTCTGTGTTTGATGGGACAAAGAAAGACAGACAGTGACACATTAGGGACGTATTATCCTCTGCTGATATCTGACTGCAACGTTCAGATGAATCATCTTACCTCCAGCAAAAACCGTGGGCTTTCAGGCATGAATTTCAGTGCCACCAGGGAGGCGATACAGGGCAGAGAGCACACCAGTACAAAGACTCTCCAGCTGTGGAAGTGGTACTTGGTTCCCATACTGAACCCCCAGCCTGGAAACAGCAAGAGTCAACAAGTAAAAATACTGACCAGGCATTCTGAGTTCTTCTCTCCTAAAGTAGCTCTGAACTTTACAGCTCTGTATGACATGAAGACAGGTTGAAAGTTTGCTATTTTTGGTACTGATGGCTCAATAACATGCTCAGTAGATAGTAGTGAGTTCATGTGCATTACAGAAATTGGAATATGCTTGGTATCTTTCTTTTAAAAACCTTCTTTTATCTTCGAGTTTAGAAATCACCCAGTGATAAGAACAGCTCCGTGCAACTGTAGGCAAGTAGGGCTGGGAAATGCTACAGGAGTAAGGGCCATAATTTATTGCTGCTCAGTGATGTTACTCAAAGTTTACAAAGGTTAAATCTCTGATCTGAGAGGCACCGTAGATACTGCTCCTTTCCATCTCCTACATCACATATGAATTTCACATTTCATGGAAGTGAGCTAGGAAAGCAAATTTATTCTTTTCCAGACCTGCTAAACTTGAGATGGGATTCAAAATTAGAAGAATCAAAATCCTAATCCTGCATTTGAGATTCCTCCTCTCCTGCTTTTTTCCTGGTGTCTGATCAGGCTGGGTATTCCCCTGCTAAGGACTGGAAAGTACAGCACTGTTCTTATGTTACTCTAGTTACTTTCCCTAGGCTCAAATCTCAAAAGGAATGTTTAATTCATTTTTTTCCTATAAACATTTTTATTCACATAATAAGAAAACCATTAAGCAATGGCTTTTGCAGAGATCTCATCTGAGCCAGTCATGGCGTTCTAATAATTTGACAAAGTTCCAAAATAGAAGGTGGAACATTGGAAATTGAAAAAAGAAGCTATAAAAACACAACATAAAAAGGTAATCTGAAAAATAATTTTAATGAAAATACATAAGGGCTTTTTAAAGAAAATGCAGCTTCAGATAATAGAATTATTTCTACCTGAAAACACTGCAGTGTTTGCCCATTTGTTCCAACAGACTGTCATATCAATCAGAGGCAGGAACATTTCTTTATACTTAATATGCTTTAAGCATGCTAAAAATGGATTGATAAATAGGTAAATGTTAGTAGTTTTCTTCATGGTTTTTATGGGCTGTCCTATTTTCCTCAAATAGGCTTTTGCAAACAGCTGGTGTCACTGAATACTGAGGAAATTAATCTTTTCCAGCAGATATTTGCTTCTGATGTTTTCCTAGGTTATTGATGAATTACAAGGAATTCGATGTGACGTGCAAATTTTGCCCCTCAGAGCACAACTGTGTTTCAGTTTACACCCATCTACTTTTTCATTCCCAATTCCAGCCTGGGCAGGGAACCCATTCTACTCCTAAACCCCTTCAGGTGAAGTCAGGTGTGACTCCAGCCCGTCCCTTGTGGGGCAGATGTGTCACCAGGTACACAGCCCTGAGAGTCTGACACTTGGCTAAGGGAAAGCATATCTGATTTCCTCACTGTCATCATTCATAGCAACCAGTAATTCCCTGATTAAAGTTACTTATTTTTGATAACTGGATCAATTTTTTTAATATGATCTCAGTCCATTTTTCCCATATAGATTAAGAGCTCAGGCTTTGGCAGTGTAATTCAAGGGGTGTGTTTGAAGCTTTTATGGAAAGCAGCCCTCATCAGTCCTATTTACAGCCTTAGTATCAATCAGTCAGTCATGCAGTCAGTTTGTCAGACCTTTTGTGCACACTTCAAGTATCTATTATTTTCAGTGGTGTTTATGCTGGGATGTGTAAGGACTGACTACCCATACCCGTGCAGGGGCTTGGGGTAGTGTAGTGATGCAGCAATGTGGTGCTGTAGAAAGTCAAAAGCACAAAGCAATTACCGTAATGTGGGATGATGCTCCAAGCCATTGCTGAAGCATAAATGCCACCGATCATCCAGAACATGCAAAGCCAGCTCAGGTGTTCCCCCCTCTTCTCACGAGACAGGAATTCAGAGAAATAGGCAAACACGATGGGGAGGGTACCCCCAATACTGAGGAGAAAGAACAGCACATGGGAAGAATAAGAGTCTCCTTCAAAGCCTTTGTAGTTAGGACTGAACATATCTAGAGGGGAGGTCACACTCACAGGTGTGCTGCTCAAAAGTGAGACTTGCAGGAAAAATGACAATCTCTCTTTGGCTGGGCTAAGTCTTGGACATCAAAGATAAACAAGTTTCTTCTCATGCTCTAAAAGCTGAATTTCTTGTACAGTTTGTACAAAACTGGTGAAATGCCCAGCTCTTCACCTAGACATCTTCTCTTTTAATTCTGTGATCACTCATTTTAGGGAGGCAAAATACAGGCAGGCAATGGGAACTGCTGAAGGTCTCACTGGAGCCCTTGGCAATCAGGATTGTAAGTTGAGGAGGGCATTTATCAGTCTCACCCACCTTTCTGTGCAATTTGGGCAGTACCAGAAGAATGTCGATGACCAAACTTTCCTACCACTAATGCTCTAAGGATCAAGAGTGAGGTAACACAACCACACATGCTAAACACCAGTGCCATCCCAGCTCAGTACCAGGGATGTTTGTCATGAGCAGCCCTCTTTCTCCCACCCCCCACTCCCAAACTCCCCAGCTGTGGTGGGACTCCTCCAGGACAGGGGATGGGTTCAGCAGTTACCCACCCGAGGCCTGAGATAAGGCGGCAGAAGAGGAAGAATCCATATCCCTGGACGAAGGAGGAGAGGAAAGCAAAGGCAGCATTGATTGCAAGTGATATGATGAGGCATTGCTTTCTTCCCAGTTTATCAGCAAGGCCGCCGAGCAAGACAGCCCCCACCATCATTCCTAAGTAGACTATCAAGCCTGCAAGTGAGAGAGAGAGAGAGACAGTGAGTTTGGTAACCAGGTGCAAATAAGAAGCACATAGAAGCAGATTTTAAAGTGCCCATCTGGCAGCTGATGTCGTCCTGGCAAACTGTGCAATAAAGTAAAGATAACCCCATCTCCCCAGATCTCAGATGCCAGAAACTGTCCATTGGTGGAACCTAATTTTCCCATCTCGTGCCCATGAGCTTGCCTCACTCCCTGCTGCACCTCAACATGCAATATAGTTATACCCTCATTTGACCAGACTCACATCTTTCTTTCCCAACCTCACTGCTCACATATCCCCTGCACGTAAGCAATGGCCAGGCATAAGCAGCTTAGGATGCACGTGTCCCAGCTGTGTGCCACCAACAATACAACAGAAGTCTGATGTCTTAACTCCTCTGACCCCCCTGAGTGCAACAGGATGGAGGATGTGCAGGGAGAGGCTCTGTCAGGCTGCTGTTTATGTTCAGAAAGCTGTGAGAGCAGAGGGACTAGCGAAGCACAGCTAAATCTCTTTGCAGTGTTTCATCTTCTTCTCTCTCTGCCTTTCCCAGCTGTATCTGAAAGGATCAGTCTGTTACTAAGACTCAACTTGTGCAGCACAGCTACTTCCTTAGTTACTGAGCCAAGATCTGGCATCTAACTATAGGACATCTTGCTCAAGAGTGCAGTCTTGACCTGAAAATTTCAGGAGAAGGGAGAACTTGTCTTGACAGTTTGCTCTACAGATTTATCACTCTGACATTGTTAGAAAAAATGGATTCTTCTTTTTAACTTCATTTGATCTTCTACTATGCAGTCCTCAAAGGACAGTCTCAGTGATTCATTTAGTTCCAGGCTGAATAGAAGAGAATGGGTTCCTTCTGCAAATAGTCTCCCTGTACCCATCTCACTGTGTGCTTGCCTGGAGAATGTGGTGGTTGTCCTTGGCTCTCCTACTGCCACTTCTGCCATAAGGGTCAGAGTTTATATTGCCTTTTCCTTTATGTGGGTACCAATGTAAATTAATAATGCTCAAACGTTCAGGAATTTTTATATTTTTTTTCTCATTTATTTGATCTACTTTCCAAATGCAGTTCAGAAGAAAGTGGTGGCAACCACTGTGTTTCCTGGGGAGAAATGAGGTGCAAGAACACCTCCTGTAACATCTCAGATCCCATAGGCAGAATTAGTGTCTTTGCCTATAGGCTGCACATCCTCCAGTGGAGATCCTGATGGAGACTGATCACAGCTGGATGTGATCCAGATGAACTTAGCTATTTCAGGATGGAGAACATCTGCTTTCTGGAAAGAAGAACTTGCAGTGCAGAAAGTTCTTGAAGGAAAAAAATTATGCTTGAGGATGTTCGGAGACTGGGGGCATGTCAGGTTCAAAACCCAGCTGAGTAGGGGTTGAAGTAAAAGCAGGAGTGCTCCCTGTGCTCCTGGGCCCCACTGAAGGCAATGGATGCTGCCTTAAAAGGAAATATTCCTATGCACTGACTGAAGAAATACAACAAAAAGAAACATTTTTCAGGTACAATTGACCCTTTGGAGGGTCATTCCTCACCTTGAACCAAGTTTGACTTCTTTGGAGGGCCAACACCTGCCCCAGGTCTTGTTTTGTCAAACACATCACTTGGGAAACAACGCAGAGATGCAATTCATTGTTTAAACAAGACAATCAGTTTGGTGGCTGAAGGCTGTTCTGTGCCACTCAGAAAAGCCAGCTGAGGGCTAATGCAGAGAGCTATTTGGCAGCTGATTCTGTCTTTTGATTGCAAATGCCTGCACTTGATTTAAAATGCATTACTAAATTAAAAGCTATGCTGCAGAGACCCATTGCAGCATTTGGAGGATGCTTGTCTCACATTGATCAGAAGTGGAAAAGTTGGGATTCTGAAATCTCCCTGTTCCATAGTGGAGTCACCTCTCTCTGAGTGGTTCCCTCTTTTCTATCCACACAAAGTCTGATGGGCAGTCACAATTTTGTGGGTCAAAGGCAAAAAAAATCTGTTCTTGCCTATTAAAAGCCTTTGTACCAGAACTGTGGCACCGGATTGTGCCAGCCCAATTATACCTCCACTATGAGCATGTGGCTCTGTGCAACCAACACCTGCACTCCCTGTCCTACCCTCCTGACCAGAGCTGTCCTTGTGAGGTGATCTGAAGGTGTGTAAAGGTTTCAGATGCTGATCTGAAGGTGTGTAAAGGTTTCAGATGCTGAACTCAAGAGAAGATACATTCACATCTGAAAGTCTGGGATCGCTATTAACTTTGACCTCCAGCTTGTTCACTGCAGTGCAAATTACAACGGTGAGCCAGAGCAAAAACTGTTTTAATCCAAAACCTTTCTGAAGGAAGAATCTTAATACAATGCTGTAAGGCTTCATGCTTTTCCCCTGGCTCCAGAGCTGCATTTAATGGAGCAGCTCTGATGGCAGCCAGCAGACAGAAGCGATGATGAGCCCTGTATCTACTCAGTGGTGCATCACAGGCACCCATCTGACAGTGAGCCCTGCCAGCACTGCCAGACCCTGATGGGGAAGAAAAAATGATCTGCCAAACTTAATTTTCTTTTTCCAGACAAAATCCCTGGATGGCAGATGTTCATCCAAATCCTCTTAGTAATAGAAAACGTCCCAGGTCAGGAGGAGGTGGAGGAGATTGTCGCTGTGTTCTAGCTGGTGGTTTGTTGCAGCTGAGTGCTGTGACTGGTGCAGAGCAGCCTGCTCTCTGGCCAGGGGAAGAGTGGAGTTAGCACAAGATGTGGCAGTGCTTGAAATAAGACATCAAGAAGTGAAGTGAAGCTGCTTTTGTAGGTAAACCCCAGGAGATTGTGACTGTGTAGCCCAAACTTGTGATGGAAGCGAAGCTTACACCTCTGCAACACAGCATCCATCAAACAGTGAGCAGCATAAAACACAGCAGAGCTGTTAATGCCACAGACTCACTCAGAGGATGTTGCTCTAATTAGTTATCATATATGATAAACCAATTAATGCATGGTCCCCAAGAAATATAAAACAATGAAAATCTGTAGTAAAGGAAACCTCAGGGACAACCAGGCACTGTCTGCTTAGCTTGGTTCTGAGGGGAAGGATCTGGGTTATGGAAATGTGTATTTCAGGGCTGAAACAAAATCAGAAGGATGCTTCTTTATAATGGAGAAGTCCTTTTGTGGGAAAATTGCATGTTCTGGCCAAAATAATTAAAATTTTTTGGGCAGCTGCTATAAAACACTCCGTCAGCTGATGGATCTCAGGACCCAAACTGTAGAACAGTGTCTGCTTTGCAGATTTCTGTGTCCTGGAGCACTAAGAAGGTGGCAGCAACCCAAAGAGGAGCAGCATAGTTACTCATACAGTCTCCTTGAAGGAGAGACAGTCTTCTGGAGAACACAGTGATGATTGTTGCCTCTGAAAGAGATCCAGTTCATGTCAATGTCAAGTTTTAAGGAGAAGTAAACCAAGAAAAGTGAGCACGAAATGGTATTTCTTTTGCTGGGTTACTTCCATCCATCAAACACCCTGTGGCACAACATTACAATGGCCTGCAGCAGAATCCTGACTTCTAACCTCAGCTTCAAACCACACAGACCTAGACTGTGTTAGGAGGGCTCAGCTTCCAAATTGACACATATGGTGTTAAGGGCAACTCTGAATAAGCCATCATTTGCAGAGTATTCCACAAGTACTGGAGGATAATGAATGCCTATGGGAAAGTCTGCAACAGACTCCTATAAAAGTGGTGAAAAACCAAGGAGCTGAAATTTGAAGAATAAATTTTGGGTTATGACTCATCCAATGCTGAAGTTACAAGGAAAATATGTGACCACTGACTGGGCTTATTCCCGCTAGAAAAGAAGTAACATATTCAGCATTTTCACACTAAGAAATGTATTAGCCTTTACTGAAGTTGTGTGCTCCATGTTAGACAGGAATTGTGGACTTAAGAGCTGAAGTTCTGGGTATAAGGAAAGGAATATATTGCAGATACAGTAGATGGCTATGTGTCTGCTAAACTGTATTTTTACTATTTCAATATAATTAAAAGTAGATTCCTAAGGGTTTCAGAAAGAAAACAGAAGATCCAAGGTTTACCTAAATCTTCATAACAAGCATGAATTGAAAATAATCCCTTTTAAGATAGGACAAGGACTTGTGGAATAAATAGAAAATTTAAGCAAAAAGCCCCAAACAGTTCAGTGGGAAGAATTAGTCCCAGAGTTGTTGGGGCTGTCAGGAAGGTGAGGCTGCCTGGGCCTCCTCTGTTCTGCAC
>JAWWMO010000019.1:6743619-6810556 GCA_035047845.1 Dendrocincla fuliginosa
TCAGTGGGAAGAATTAGTCCCAGAGTTGTTGGGGCTGTCAGGAAGGTGAGGCTGCCTGGGCCTCCTCTGTTCTGCACAGAGCCAGTAACCACAGCAAAATGAAAGCTTCTACCTGCCTTCAAATCCCAGGCCACTACCAGTACAACCCTACAGGGAAAAAAAAAGGCTTTTGAAGAGGGAAAGCATTTGGACAACAGAAAAAGATTAGGACCTTATATGTCGCAGTTCCAACTGCAATAAAATGCAAATCCAAATACTGTAATACTGGTGTAGAATCTGTTAGGCATGCTCCTTATGGACACAAACAAAATTTTATCAGTCAGGTCTGGAGAATGTGGGACATGGATGCAGCAAGGCATAGGATCCAATTACTGTAAGTAACTGAAAGAAAAGAATAAAGCAGGGGTAGTCCTGAGTCTCTTGTACCATAGTGATGGCCAGGGTGTCCCAGAACAGGGGGTGGTCTCAACAGAGGATGAGCTGAAGGCTGAGTGACCTTTCTTCCCTTTCTTCCTGCAATTTCTAATCTGCTCTTCCTTGTAGGCTTATTAGTGCTTTCCCCATGAATGAATGTGACCTTGTAAATGGAAGTCAAATGAAAGGCTTGTCTCATTACACTTGCCTTGTAGATTAGTACCAGCAGTGAGACTTCCACAGCTAATGGCTCTGACACTGAGAAGTGAATCACCCATGGGAAAGGCAGCTTTCCATCTCCAGAGATCTGCGTGTGGGTATTGGGCGAACCCGGCCGCTGAGATGGAGGGGATTCTGCCCACTGGGGCCAAAGGTGGCCGGGTGAGCCCACGAGTGCTGTGATGCAGCACAGGCGGGACGATGCCCCCCCGACGCTCCGCGCTGCCAGCACGACGTGGGTGGCTGTTTATGCTCAGACAGCTTCACAGTCTCCCCACAGGACTTGCCCATCACCACAGTACTCATGGGACCATCTGGTTCTCCCCACCCAACCCCTCTGCTAAAGCTAAGTTTTCAACAGAGGAAGCCAAACAAACGCTTTGCTGTTCAACAAAAAACTGTTCGTGCTGGGACTCGCCAGATGAAATTCCCACAGCGTTCATGAGCCGGGATGCCATCCCCGTATCAGACCTGCACAAGGTGTGGGGTGTTTTCAAATCATAAAAGCACCATTTTTTTTTTTCTTTTCTCTAATATGTCCCTGCCACTAGAAGTGATGATGCTTCTTGGGCTGCAGGAGCATTTCTGCCCAAGATCAAATTTGCAGCCAGGAATCTGTGCCTGATTCTCAGGACGTGGACACAGGCAGGTCTCATCAGGGTCTTTCTCTGGCTCATGTGTTGGGGGTCCGTGGCTGTGGAGGAACAAAAGAGGTGGCAACGAGCCATGGCAGAGTGAGGGAGCCATGGCTGGGCTCGACTATGCTCAGCCAGAGGAAAAAAAAAGAAGTGGAGAAAAGCCACTGAGCCCTGCAGAGGGGATTAGGATTTACTGTCACATCAGGTGAATTCAGGTCAATGAGAAGCTGAGACCAGATTTTATCTCAGCTGATACTGAAACATCCTCTTCACACAACTAAAAGCAGGGATGTTGTTACACATCCTATTTAACCTGAGTCACACAGTCAAGCTTGAATTGCTACATAAATACCGAATTACCACTAGGATCTTTCTTGTTAGTTTCTTTTAATCCAACATTGTGAGGTTAAGAGTCTGTAAGATGATATTCTCCTTAAAAAAATTATTATTAAATCATAAAAAGGAAAAGGGATCTGTGTGCCTGAAAAAGCAATTTCATTCTCAGTCTTGGTGTGTCTGTTTTACAGTTATGGGCAAAGCCCTTAAAAATTTCCTTGTCTCAGTTTACTGAGCTGTGAAATGACAATAACACAACTGCAGCTCTGGGATCTGGGAGGGCTGATGCTTTAACTGTGCCTTGAGTTTTTTACATGCACGATGTGAAGTTTAAAACATTACTTTTTCACTATCTTTTATAACTGCTGTGTACTTACTGCTCTGTGCTAGCAAATATAAAATTTAGTCCTATGAGAGGTGATTTATAGTACCTGAAGATATATATTTATAAAATGTTTCTCCAAATAATGATACTGTATACCTTTCAGCAAATAAGTAAATACAAATTTTGTGTCTCTTATTATCCTTAGAAAATAAAAAAAAAATATGTTTAGCCTAGGCTATATCATGCTGACAAGGCATATTCTGTTTCAGTATAATTAAGAATGTAATTATTGTTCTGACTGTGTTTGGTGAAAACTCAGCAAAGCAGATTTATCAAATGAGTATGTAAAAATAATATTGTTACATGTTACCAAACTTATTCTTAACAACTACTGTTAAAAATTGATTAAATCAAACTGCTAAACTATATACAGTGTCGTTTTGGGGTTTTTGCCATTTTTTTTTTTTTGTAATGTCCCTGAAAGCAGCTTCAAAATAGCATTTCTCACAACAGAAAAGCTCCAAATATATGTTTTGTCCCACTAGGGATATTTAGGGTGAAAATAGCTGTTAATTTGCATCTGATGGTGAGATGTTTATTTTCAGAATAAAATGTAAACGTTTTCTAAGATGTGTCATATTCATTTCACACATTTCATGAAACACTGTGGGCATCTGTTTATTTGTAATTTTTGCATAATTTGGCCATAGTTTGCTTGATATTTCCCCATGGCTGCTTTCCGAGGGAAGAAAAATACGCAATATGCAGAGTGTTTAAAGCAAAATATCCTTTTAACAGAAGCTGAAATTCACTGAATTGGTCTTTAGGAGGCATCTACTTTATCTCTTTTATTTGTCGCTTCCTATTTCTGCTGGAGTTTGATTACTCACCTGACTTATTTCCCATTTTTTCCCTCCTGGCCTCTTCTGTTATGGCTGAGACCTTCTCATGTGTTTAAATGTTAGCAGCTGCCTGGAAGCAACCTTAAGTGCACCTGGGAAAATCTGGTTATGTTTCCTTAGCAAAGATGTGGTGAGATAAATGGTTGCCTGGGAATAAACACAAGCTTATCTGTAGACACTTCTTGATACGTGGGCATAAGGCAAGGGTAGTAACTCATGAATAAATATCCTTGCGTCCCTAAAACCTTGTGATAATTTGAGGGAAAGCTGTGCCTTTTCTTACCAACCCCTGTTAATTCTGTGCAGACACACCCTTGCAAGACTGTCACCACACATTAAGCAGATATTGAGGTGACGAGCTCTTTGAGTGCCACCAAGTCAACCCCTAAGTGCCATTGAACCCTAAATGCTAGCGAGGTCAGTTTGCAATACCACAGACCATGGAGGGAACGGTGTCACAAAGGGAGATGAGCATGTGTTGGAGGCTCTGGGCTTTGGGCAAGATACCTTTTTACTAGTTGCAGGTGGATGGGAGCTGAAGCTAATGCAAGAAAGATTCTGTTCTTGTCTCCAGCAATAGTGTCCTAGCCTTTCCCTTCAGGAGCTGATGCTTGTCTGCCTCTATCATGCCACAGCTGCTCAGAAAAAGGAGGAAACCTTCTTGCAGGGGCAGTACTTGGGACATCAGGCTGTGCTGCAGGCAGGTCTGCACTCATACCTCATGTCCCTGCACTGTCCTGCAGTCTGTCAAACCTCCAGGAATCTCTGTCCCCTGCTGCTGTCACCCTTTGTCTGGCTGAAAGCCCAGACCCAGAGATCTGCATTGCTCCCTTCTCGTGCTCTCCAGCAGTCTCAGACCCACTCCAGCCTCCTCAGACCCTCACTTCTTGCTGCCTTCCACATTCATTACTCATATCAGTCTCTGTGCAATCTAAGGCTTTCTAGGCCATGCTTGATTCATTTTCACTAAGAGTCACCTCACAAACCTCAGACCCAGAAGCAGAGAAATATCCAGTAGGCAAAAAAGTGTGTTTAACAAATAAGATGTACTGAATCAGAGATCTGCCCCATGTACATCACCAATCAGTAACAAGTGAATGCTACCATAAATATCCACTTTCCTCCCTGACTCACACTAACATGAACCTACTTTTATTGTTTTTAGGAAAATTCTTTTTCCCCCTTCATATCGAAGCCCTGAAATAGTGTGAATACAGGCTTTGACAGCATATTCCCCAAACAAACAAGCTGAGGATGGGAGATGTTGTTCTCCAAAATCAGGTTCTCACAAGTTGTCTTTAAAAGTGGGCAGGAAAGGCAGCAAGAAGAGTTCTCTTCCCCTCATTAGCAGTCCCAGATTAGCTTGGTTAGTGCGAGGGAGGCTGGAGCTGTGATTGGATATAGACCCAAATGTCTCCTTATTTATTCAGAGCTTATCAGAACACTCTGAACTTTCAGCCTTGCAAATACTGAGCTGGAAAAAGCAGAACGAGCCCTCTGGGGAGATTTAGTGTTCATTTTTACCTGTGGCAGGGCCAGAAATACTTCAAAGATAGATTTTCTTGTGACATTTGAAGTTTTCTCATTCAGGTGCCTGGCAGAGCTTGAGCTCAAGAGATAGATATTTATGGGGTCAGAGTTTTGGATCTCAGCTTTCATAGAGTCACCAAAATAAATGACCTGCTTTTCAAAAAAGGTCTCAACACTGAAAAGACACCAAGCCTGGTGTACCACAGGAAGCTGGTGAATTCTGAAGTCCCTTTGAAATCAGGATTCAGTTGTGAACAGTTTGCTTTCAGGTATCTGGCCTGAGATATTTTGAGTTAGACTTTTTAGGGGCTTTGTGAAGCAAAAATAGTAAACTCTTTAAGGCTAAAACTAAGTACAAACCTAGCTAATTATAGAAAGAAACATCCTGATCCTCAAGTTCAAAGAAAAAGGAAGAAAAGTGTCTATGACCTCAGAACACCAGGTCTATATAGGGATAATTACCTATTGCCTTTGTCACATGAAAATAATGCAAATGGAATGGAGTCAAGGGCTGGGGTCTAATCCCAAATCTGCATTTACCTCACATCAGACAGGGCTTCTGGGTCAGAATGTGTAAGCTACAGACCCTAATGATTCCCCTACAATCTCAGTACATGTCCCTCAAGACGCACTCTCTTCCTCCTAAAGCAGTTATTCCAAGAACTACTTTATTTTCCTTCCAGATGCACTGTACTATTGCGTGACTGGCTCTCACTATGGGCCATTCCTGGTTCTTAGAAATGTGGGAGGCTTTGCTGTCTTTGGCTTATGGAATTTGGCTTGCCTATTGTTCAAGGGAAAAAATTGTTCATCCAAACGTTTCCACCCAGTCTCACTCCCAATAACTAAGCCTTTGTATTTTGACCACAGGGATATGTCAATAGTGATGCAAAAGGGATGTTGCCAGTAGCCTCAGCCTTTAACTCATATGCAGCACTTAAATTGCACTCCACAGACCTAAAAAGAAACTTCCACTGGCTACATCTGATCCAGGACACATGAGCAAAGTGCTCTAGCTGGGAAGTTAGCATGCAGAAGGAACTGACTGCACAGCTGATTTGCCAGTTGGAACTTTGGGCTGAAGGAAAGGGAAACCTGTACTTTCTAAAAGCTTCGAATTCTAGATCCACCTTTAACTTTTCACTTACTTGTCCTTGAACACCCTTTTGAGTTTTGCCCTGTGGACCTGCAGACTGTGAGCTGCCTTGCTCAGCTCCAGCACTGGACCCACAGCGCATTTGATACAATTCAGCTGCTCTCTGAGCAGCATGTGAACCCCTCTCGAGTCAGATACACCCAGGAATGACTGTGCATGATATACAACACAAGAAGAAAGTCATCAGAAGATCCTGAAATCAGCTGGTCACTAGAAAAGATGCTCCAGCTGTTATTTACTGCATTAGAAGAGCTTTTTGCCAGCAGCACTTACCTAACATCCCTTTGTTTGAACTGGATAAGCACATATCCTTCTCAGCACTGGGGAGAACAAATCCAACCACAAACACCTCCACCCCATCTGCCATCAGTGCCAGCCCTAAAACAAAGAAGAGGGTCCACTGGAAGCGTCCGTGGCCACACTCTTCAATGATGTTCTCATACTGGTGGGCAAGTTGCTCCTCGTCCTCCATCCTCTCAGCCATAAGGTCAGCACGGTCTCTGTACTCATCAGCCACGGCAGGAGCTCGCTTCTGCTTCTCTTTAATGTCATCAGGGTGTGGGATCCCTTGGTACTCCCCCTCATAGACCTCATCATCCTCATCATGGCCTTCTGTAACATCACTCTGGGCATCTTCTTCTTGAGCAGGCTCATCCCCGCCACGGTAGTAGCCATCATTGGGAGCATCATAGTTACCATCCTGGTATCTGTAGTCATCTGAGACTTGGTTTGCCTCCCTTCCCCCTTGATAGAGGTTTGTGTTTCTATATCCATCATCCATTCTGAATGGAGAATTCTAAATGCTGTAGATCACAGTGTGTAGAGACTCTAAAAGACTTATAGATTTGTGCAATTTCCGGTGTGGGCTACTTGAACATATCTTCTCTCTGTTCTTTGGAACTGATGGGCTACACAGCTTCCCAGGCTCAGAAAGAGAATTACTATATAAAGGTTCTCTTTGACAGAGTCTCACACAGCTTTTGATAATGTTTCACTCTTCAGCTGTCATTTGTGACTTGCTGGCTTCTGTGTTTCGGGTGAGAAGAGCTGCTGTCTGGGGAATAGCAAGGGAACAGCAAATTGCACGGCCAGGAAACTAAAAGGATCTGCCACGTTTTTCCTGATTCATTGTGGTGGTGAAGGTCATGTCCTGAGAAAGAGGAAACAATAGCAATGAGACATCAGTAGGCTTGCAAGCACACATGCACTGGGTTTAACGCCCAACATTTGGAATATATGCTTTTCCATTGAAAAAATATGGCAACAGAGGAATGTTTCTGCATCATCAAAACCCAAGGCCTCAGAAAAAAAAGAGCATTAAAATGTACCAAGTTCAGTGGGAACTCAAAGCAGAATGTAAAGTACCATGTGGTCCCAATTTCTGTCATTCCTAGAAATCCAGCCTCCCACATGTGGTCCTGGTTTCCACAGAGAGTAGAACAGCACTGGGCTGGGTTGCTGGAACAGACCTCTCAGACTGATAAATATGTTTCTATCCATCTACTCAGAGTACACTCATCCCTTCTCCCTACAACTGACTAACATCATAATGAGACAAAATATGAGCTTGGTTTTCTTTTTCGTCCAGATCCCAAAATTAATTTTATTCATTGGCTTCTTTTTTCCCCTAGTGTCTCTCCATCTGTATGACAGATGCACAACTTGCACGCAGTGTCTGCCAAGATAAAGTCACCAAAAGTCACAACAACCTCTGTTTTCCCCCTATCTAACCATCAAGAGGGGATGATTTTCACAGAGAGCAAAAAACAAAGCTAATACAGAATCACTGCTCTCTGCAGGGAGAACCAAGGGAAGCCAAGACACATCTAAACACATACTCATTTTGGACACCTGATTTCCATTATTTTTCAAGCCTTTTCCAGCCAGCTGGCTCTCTGGTGTTCCCCTGCATTTATTGCCACACACAGCTGTAGACACGGAGTTTGAAAGGAGACGCACGTGGGAAATGGAGTGGAGTCACGCTAGAGGAGCCAGCACAGCGTAGGCATGCACAGAACGTGGACTTTGCTTTAAGCTTTGAGCTGCTTGCCTAAATAAAGTGTAAATGAGCTATGGATTGACATGGGCAGGCACACGTCTGTGTATACGTGGGTGGTGTTACCTACACAGTCAGTTGACCTATAGAAGCGCACACAAACGCACGCACTGTAAATAACAGTGCCATATGCAGCTAAAATGACTTTAGAAGAGAAATTCAGTAGCACTCTCACAAAATGCTCAAAAGGGCATCGCTCATGCTGCAAATGCTGTGATTTTCTGGCAGCCCAAGCGCTCAGAAAGAAGGAGCAGAGGCTTGACTTCTCTGCATGGATTAATGGCCATGCCTTGCCTGTGCTGTTCATGAGAGCTGCTCCAAGGAACTTCACAGAAGTCTCCTCTCCATTTCTTTTTATCTACTAACGTATTTATGGCACATAATTACAACACAGCCTCTGCAGACCCTGCCAGAGCATCTTCCTTTACTCTGCCCCTCTACTGTTTGTCACAGCATTCAACATGCTTCCTCTTCTCTTTCGTTATGCTGAATCACACCCCATACATTTTGCATGAAGTGAAAAAGGCAGCAGGGCATTCTTCCAGGGCTTGAAAAGAGCAATCAACAAAGGAAAACAAAATTTAAAAAATCCCAAAGGCATTCTGATCATGTTAAAAAGATCAGGAGTCTACAGTGCAAGGAGCAGTGAAGTATTTGCACTGGGAATGGAGGTGTTAATGTGCAGGGGAGTTAATACATCTGAGAGCCATAAGAAACACTCAGGTGAGTTCTACAGCTCTTGTTTCAATGCTGGAGTGTCACCTCAAATGGTTATATAATCCAAAAATACATTTTGAGTCTCAGAACCTTCAAGTCTTAAAGATACTTACAGACTTGTGCCATGACTGAACATCATATTCTCCAAGGTAGTAAATGTACTTCCACAGAGACATATTTTCTTTTGAAAAATAGGTGAAAGAGCATTTTATTTAAAAAAAAAAAAAAAAAAGAACAATATGTGCTAAGGAACATTAGGCCTTGGTTTGGAAGTCCTTAAATATCATCTGCTGTCAAAGTGACCTCAAATACCAGAACAGGAAGTACAATGACCTCACCATATTTGTCCCTTTCTGGTTGCTACAGAACTAGATGGAATACTCATCTTAGGAAATGAAGTGATAATAACACTACTGATGAATAACAGAACTGATCAGATTCTGAGTCTTCACAGACCACATCATTCACCTTACACCTCCTTTTTCAAAAGGTGAAAGTATGCTCTTAAAGACCAAGCACTGGAAATCTTTTTGTATTCCATTAAAAAGCTGCCGAGGCTGGAACGTGGGCTCTTTGCTTCCCACAACAACTGGACCAAGATCACAAACTTAGGTAAAATCTACTGAAGCATCCCTGCTCTTTCACTGACACACAAAGATTGGTATTTATGGAATGGAATCACTTACATCTTGGGCAACCTAAGAAATAATGACATGAGCTGATGAGTCTCACAGACCAGTGACAGCCACCTGTGTGGGGAAGAACATGTAATTCAGAGAAAAGGTCATGGCAAACAATAGTCACTTGGGCTCCCATCAGTTTGTACGATGGATATTTTTCTGGGATCACTGCGGGAGAAGGGGCAGTGCCCAGAGGCAGACTGAAACTTCAGACTTTTGAACGCTATACTTTCATACTTCACACCACTTGTTTCCTTTCATTGCCACATATGCACAGGCTGATTCACTCTAGACCCGATTCTTTAACACCCTTTCACTCAAGCTGAGCTTCACTCACTCACATTAACAGCCCCATTTAGCATTTAGATGCGAAATCATGATGTGTCATAGAGATGGCAGGCTTGGATTGCTATAATTACCCTTCACAGTGATGCATGAGAGCTTGAGACAAATATATACATCACACTGAGCCTATTGTAGCAGGGTGGGTGTCAGTCTCTTCTCCCAGATAACAAGCAACAGGACAAGAGGAAATGGCCCCAAGTTGTGCCAGGGAAGGCTCAGACTGAGTATTAGGAAAAAATTCTTCACCATAAGGGCTGTCAAGAACAGGCTGCCCAGGGCAGTGGTGGAGTCACCAGGCCTGCAGGGACTTTGAAGATGTGGTGCTTAGAGACACAGTTTAGTGGTGGGCTTGGCAGTGCTGGGTTAATGGTTGGACTCAATGATTTTACAGGTCTTTTCCAACCTAAATGATTCTGTTACAACCTTGGGACATTTTAAACTGGCAATTCCCTTTCTGAGACATGCAAGTGAGGTTTAAACACACAACAAATGTCAGGCTCCATAAGGCAGAGTCTGCAGAGGAGGGAAGGCAGAGGCAGGAAAGCCTCGTTCTGGGTCTCTCCAAAGTAGTCCATTAAACTGAGTGTTGGAAACAAAAACCTGGAATACACAGGAATTCAGTTCCTTTCCTCATTTGCAATTCTCCATAGCACAGTATTTTTTCTCAATATATTACCTTGCTTTTTCTTCCCCTTATTTTGCACTATAGCTTTTAATCTATATCCTGCTTCACATTTAAACTTAACTCCCCACCAAACAGTCCATCACATCAGTTGTCATGATGCTACAAGCACCCTTCACTTAGCCCTGCATCCTGAATACTTGCATTTATTTAACAGCAAGTCCTTAAAGCACACTATGCACCATGCAGTTTTCTTGCACTCCTTAGCTCTTTAGTCAGCTCAGATGTTGCATACTTAACCAGGAGTACAGTCATTTGAGATGTGCAACTTAAAATAGTAGCCTAAAGTCTTGGATATCCTCCTAATAGAAACAGTACCTACCCTAGGAAAAGGGATGTTTAAGAAAAGCAGCTTAACACCTGCATTTTCCCCTGTGAGAGAGCATATAAGGTAGGTCTGGTATGCTGAGGTGATAAACTGGGGGCTGAAGGGCAGCAAAGCTTGGAGGGGATGGAGGGAGGGGTGAGTTTCTGGTACCTGGCACTAAATGAAGAGAGCCCAGGGCTTGTCAGAGAGCTGAGCTCTAGCAGAGAATAGACATCATGGCAAATTAGTGAGCAGAGCAGATATGAAGTGGGGATTTCTTATGAAACACTGAACCTTGAGGCATGATGGAGTTTCTGGAAAAGTAAAGAGAGAGAGGTTGTTGCTTTGTGGGAACATGAGCTGAAAGGAACCATGGGTGCATATCCATGATACATATGCAAGGGGCAGAGAGCCAAGCCTGGGAACTGCTGTCCAGGTCCTTTCTCTTTGTGTGCTCAGAAAGGGAAAACTCTCAGTATCAACAGCTGAAGGGAAAGGTTATTTGAGCACTGAGGAGAAGGAGCAGTACAGGGTCACTATAAAAATGCTTTCAAGGGATCTTTAGCATTCACCAGAATAATCCCTGTAAAACAGATGGCAGAGCAGTTTAACATTCTGCCTGAAGGACAACTCCTCTTGCAAAACATCCTCACCCCCAGAGCTGCTTTCTGCTGACAGCAATGGGAAGATGCCCAGATCCTACAGTGACCATAAGGACACTCTGCAGTCACAAAGCTGACTGTAAAAAAAAACCCTGAGCAGAGATTTCTCTCCCTAAAAGCAGAAAGAAAACAGTGTAGATAGGTTTCTGTGAAGTGCCAATCTCAGATTCTTAATGAGGATGCAATTAATGGATCCATTTGTACACACAAAGGGCCAGATTTTTAAGGTGCCTAACAAATCACAACTTCTAGGGGAGCATCATTCTGGATTTCGGGCAGTCAGCAATGACACCAATGTTATCAGTCTGAGAACTGTAGCAATGATGGATAACTGTTGCAGGCTGAGCATCCTCAGCTCTGCCCCTTGTGTTCTTAGCATCTTTGTGTCCCTCAAGACGCACATCAGGACAGCACAGCCTTCCTCTGGTGGGAATTGCAGATCTGTTGCTGAAATCCCTTGCAGCTGTGGCTGTATAAATAGATGGTAACTTGTGCCTCCAAAACCTTAAATAAGCCAGAAATTGGGGTAAAGTGATCCAGAGTCTTTGTCAGGTTTTCACTGAACTCTTGCAGTCTAGCTTTTTTTTTCCTAAGAAAACTACTATTTTCCCTCAGAAGCATTTCAAAACTTTCCATCTAACCAGTATAAATAACAACTTTTTAAAAATCTAAAAAATTAGTCTGCAATCAAATGATTCACAAAAGTAATACTTTCTGATCAGATCGATTAGAAATGTTTCATCTTAAACTGTACAAGGTTGCCCTTTTCATTGGCAAAAAAAAAAAAAAGCAGGTGCATGGAGACTTGTTTCAAACTGAAGCCAAATATTTCATTTAAGAAATACCATAGTGTCAGGTGCTTGATCCATTTTTTATTAGAAACCTTTGTTGAAATCGATTTTTCCCCCTAAATAAGTCCAGTTTTAAAAAAAAAATATTACATTTTCTTATCAATTCAATTTGTAAAAGGAACTCCAATTTTGCTTTCATGCATGTAAAATTACCAATGCATCTTTAAGAAGGCAATATAGAGAAATATAATATAGGAAAAGTAATCCTGCTATTTATATGCATAGGACCAAAAGTATCTGACCTCTGTAAGGCAGAAAAGGGCTTTTCTTCCACTGGGCTCTGATTTCTTTTCTTTCTTTCTTTCTTTTTTTTTCCCCCTAACATTAAAATTGCTGCTGCAGCCACACAATTCAACATCCAGAAGAGAGCTGAGCAGTATCATCATTTTCCTGGACAGATGGCAATGCTGGGTTCTTGGCAAGGATCCTGCAGAGGGAAAAGCAGCAGGCTCTGAAGAGAATTTATATGTGAGGAAATCAGTAAAGGGAAATGAGGCAGCTTTGAATGCAGAGAGGTAGAAACCAAGTAATATCAGAAGTCAAGGAGCAAGAACAGGGATTAATGGTCCAAACTGTGCTCAGAATAAATGGGGAAATGGCCAGGGCAAGATGGAAGCCCTGACATATTATTGATCCAGAAACTGTGGAAAAAAGATGACATCTACTGCTTTGTAATAACAGTAGATCTTGCCTTCATATCCAAGGATTACAAAAGCATCTTGTGCCATCTCTGTTAGAGCTCAGCCCTAGGCCTTATCAATTTTTGCTAACTTTTTGCATTTCTCTTTCACTGCCAAAATAACAGGGAGAAAAGCCTCAGAATACAGGGCTCCAAAACACTTTTGGAAGAAGGTGGCTGTGGAGGACTTCACTGGGTTGAAAAAAACAAAACAAACCAACAAAAATAAAACGAAACCCAAAACAATTATTTACCATTATTTAAGGGGGTGGTTGTATCAAAATAGATCACATCTCTTGCAGGGCTTCAGGGGTCACTTTCCTTACTTTGCCTTTCCATCAAATATCCTAATCAGATGGAGGTGATGAGCAGTGAGTCCCTGGGGAATTTCCGGTAGGATGTTCTCAGATCTGAACACTGGGCAGTGAATCAGTGTTGTTTAACCAGCTGAAGACCTGGTCTCTTTTTTTTTTTTTTCTTTTGGAAATACACATCAATACAGGTCAATACAGTTTATATATGATTTTAGACCGGTAAGGGAGAACTATATATATATATATCACTAGGGAGAAAAATCCTTCTGATTCCTCTCCCATCTTATAAGATTGGAAGAAAAATTTGTCCTTGCAATTAATGTCCAAAAGTAACTATGGTCATTCATCATTCTTGAGGGAGGACTGTATCACAGTTGCAGGTTGAAAACCCCTTGCATCTAGAGGAATATCAGCTTCAGATAGAATTTCTGAGGTCTCTTTTCTACTCTTGTACAGAAAAATCAAGGCAGGCATGTGAGTTTTCTAGTTCTCTTAATCAGTGACATGGTAGCTGGAAGCAAACAGGATCTACTTTGCCATCAAAGACTCCAAGATTACATGTGAGGCCATGTCAATATATATTGTTCAGCTATAAAACTGTGTTAATGGCTACAACAATCAATTGTGCCTGCAAACACTTACAGGAGGCTAACTGGGTCTGGGCAACAAGAGATTTAAAAATCAAAGTCTGTAGCAGAGCCTGCCTTATAAAGAGCCTGTTTGAACTCTGGATAAAGAGCTGTCTTTTGTTGTAGCTTCAGAGGAGAGCACTATATTAAGCGAAAACTAAGGATAAAAACTAGTTTCTCCTGAGACTTTTTCTATTATTAAGAAATTATTTGATAGATACGTAACACAGGTTCAAAAACTCTCCATGGAGCTTATTAAAGAAGCTATCTGTGCCACAGATTCTGTAAAGAAGAGCAAGATAATTGAAAGTCATTGACTTGAAATCACCTGGTTCAAAGAATTGACTTTCAGCGGTACAGATGGCACCTACTGATTGCTCCCCTGCAGCACAGGTAGGACACATCGGGTAAAAGTCCTCTGTTCAGTGTAAAAATCATTGATTTGCTCGAAGATGCTGCCGGGGTCTTGGGACAGGACTCATTTATTCATTTTTCCCACACTGCAGATTGGAAGATTGGTGCTGACGCAGCCCTGGTACGTCGAGAAATGCAGGGAAACCAGAACTGGAGCAATTTACTGTGTTACCAGCAGATCTGATTAATTATTTATCACAGAAAGCATTTTACTTCAAAATTCTGTGTTACAGAGTCTATTGAAGTTGCCTTACAGTTCCTGGATAACCTGTATTGATCTGTGGTGGGTTTTACGCATTTCTGGGCAGCTGTACACAGTGTATGTTTGTTCCACCAGGACAAAACACCTACTGTGTGATTTGCTCCCAGAGTCCTGCATTACTTTGCTACACAACACATTCTTCTCTGAAGGGAAACTATCATGTTTGAAGATGAAGCATTTACAATAGCTCCTGAATTTGGCAGCAGATATTGATGAGGTATGAACAAGAATAGTTCGGTTATGTTTGATTGAACTGTCCTCATTTACGTTGAGTAAGAATCTGGCTGCACTGCTCCAATGCCATTACATTTTTTCATACTAACCCATCCCACTGGGAGAGATTTCTGGTTTCCAGCACACTGGACACTAAAATGCCTTATCTGATGGTGACTCTCATAGCAAAGTGGCTGTGGGCTGAATTCAACTTGTAATTCACTATGGTATGATATGAACTAAGAGACAGAAAGTCCCTCAGACTGTTAGACGGAGATTATACCCTGAAGTCTGACACTCTGTTAGTGCAGATACTTTAAAGGTCATATCTAAGACAGTATGTGCTGCAGCAGATGAAATAAGGAACAAACATCATTCAAGCAGAATACACAGCTTTTCTTAAGTTAGAGACACAGACTATCAAGTTGGAGTGTTTGTGAGATAGATACAGAGAGAAATGCTTAACAGTAGGAGTTGGAAAGCAATGGCTTAGCAACACAAAGCTATATAAGGAGGGACAGACTACACATTAGGATTCCAGAGAAAGGCCATAAAAGGTCAATTTGACAAGCTGAATATGGATAATGAGTTGAGACAGATGGTGTAAGAGTATGGTAGCTAATAAATAATGAACAGACTTACTTCAAGGAGGAAGCACAGGGATAAATTGCAGCTCAGAGCTTAGTCAGAAGGGAGGTGGTGAAGAGGAAAAGAACAAAACCACTGAGGATGGGGGAGAATCACAGCAGGAGGACTGGTGGGAAAGGAGTGTCTAGTTTGAAGTGCTAGTTTTGCGGAGATGATAATTTACCCACAGAAAACTTAGAAATACATATGCCTGAACTGGAATTTGCCCATCTTACCGAGATTAACAATCTTTTAGCTAAGAAAATAATCTCTAAAGTTCTTCCAAATATCTATTTTCTCTTTTACTCTTCTCCCATTATCACAGCACCTAAGCAGCCTACAGTACCCACAGCTCCCATGAAAGGTGGGGAAAAGTTCCTACGTTTGTTTCACACATCATGGCTCGAGGCAGAGAGAGACTAAAACTTAATCTGAGCACTGATAAGGAAGCGTTGTGAGCTGTGTCCCATTCTCCCAGGCACCTGTGGACCACCAAGCTAATTCTTTACTCCTGCCTTCACACCCAGCTAATCTTGACATGATGTCCAGGATAATGGTGAGCTCTGCTGCCCCACAATTCTTTTCCTTTATGTGGAGCTGAGGCACAAACTCCAACCTGGATGCCCAGTAATATTCAGAGGGGTCCCAATGCAGATGTAAATCAAGGAGCTTTCCCAAGATCACCTGGGGGAGCAATATCAGTGCCAAATATCCAGCACGTGTTTCTGTTATGTCCTTGTCCTTTTAAATATCATAGTAAGCTAGAATCTTTGAGGCTTTATTGCTTATTAATAAACTAACCTCTCTATCAGCATTGCACCTGGCAGTATAAACCAATGAGTAATTTGGTGTTGATTCAGAAAAAAACGGTGCCCTGGTGCCCTTTAATGAATTTGAGCATTTCTACCTGTGTTTGCCCTTGGACAGCTTATTAGGTTTAACCTTACTGGGCTTGGAAGACCTGACAAGCTCCCAGAGAAGAGTGTAAGCAATAACCTTGGAAATAAACTGCCTGCAATTCAGCAGATTGTGCCTGTGTCACACAGCAAACATCCTTTATTAACTGTAAACTGCTTAGCTTATTGGCAAAGATGTGCCTCTGGTGATGAAGGAGACTTTTATTTCAACACACTTGCAACCTGAGTTATTAAATAATGAGCTGCTTAATTAACTAATTCATTAATACACAGCTGTGATGAATAGATTTGCTCCAGTGACAGAGTCATAAAAGCAGACACAACCCTGAGTGATTTCTAAGTACTGCTTTCTTTCAGAAGGGATTTTATTTGAACAAGTATCTTCATTAAATACCTAATTCTTCCTACTGTCTCTTCCTAACAGAACAGAACAGCATTGAGGTCTGCTGTGCCTGTTTTCTCCCATCGCTCCCTGCTCTTGTCCTTCCTTCCCTTCTGCCTTGCTGAAGCCTTTCCTTTGGATCCACACAGCCAAAATGTGTTCATTGTGTTGTGCCACAAAATGACCCTTTGCCCAGTGTTACCAGAGTGCTCTGGCCGGGATGTCTCATCATGTCTGATCTCAGATGGGAAGTGACTGTAGTGTTTCAGGTACTGAAAAGCATCATCAGTTTTTGTCCACGATCACCTTCCCATTGCTGGGGGACCACCGAACCTCCCCACAAATGGAGACAGAAGGACAAACCATTTACTGCACCTCACAGCAGCCATGGCAGGGTTGTTTCCTGTTTTCCAACACGGTATCAGAGTGTGTTAACAGAGAGCTCTAGCAGAGACATTTCCACAGGCTGAGAGATCTCCCTGCCGGAAACCACTCCTGCTATCAGGAACTGCTCTTTCCCCGCCCAGGATGCTCTGTCTCTTGAGACAGTTGCTTGCCAGTTCCAGTGAAGTGTACAAATGCACTGGTCATGCCAGAATTCTTGCTCATTCCAAGAAATCCCCCTTAGCCTGTCACAGGGACAGTCAACCTTATGCTTCCATCATGCTCTTTAATTGGTTTGATCCCCTTCGGGACTGTCCAAAGATCAAGCCTGACAAGCACAGTTATTATGGTGCTGAGATTGAGATCAAATAAAGGGGGTGGCTCTCAAACTAAATCCACCGTCTTTCTTTTCCATGTAAGCCCTCCAATACCACTGTTTTGTGGCCTCAAGAACCTGCAAAATTGCAAATGCATTGTTCATTACGCACCTTGCCTGTGGTAATGCAAGTGAAAGAAGAAGCAAATTTAAAGAGACATTCAGTCTGAGACTCCTTTCAAGGTTAAGTAGCAGGGAAAATACTGGCAATTGCTTTTGCTTCATTCAAGTTCATAGCATTTTGAATAGTTTGACCTTTTTTTTTTTTATATTATGTAAAACACTGCTGGGGAAACCTGAATGTTGTAGCAACCATGATCATTCAACAGATTCCATTATCTAGTTATCAAATTCACTATGTGCCCCGCATATATCACTGCAGCACAAACATACCCACGAAGTCATGTTTTCTTCTGTAAGAAGGCAATTTGCAAAGCCTTTTTTAGCTGGGAGGATGTACCTTGAATATCTCAGATTTTCAGATCTTTGAAGAACCTGCTTTTGAAACCAGCATCTTGAATAATAAAAATAGACTTTTATCTTTTTTTTTTTTCTATTGACTAGATGCACAAACTAAAATTGCCAGAGGGCCTGGAATATGTTGGCACTGACTTAACAGCAACATAAGACCTTGCATATAGCAAGTCTACATTTATACTTGTGTTTTATACCCATAAAGTATTTCAACTCAAAAGAGTCCTCAGCAGCTTTTTTTGCACTTGCAAAGAGGAGTGTGGCTAATTTGAGCACATGTGACGGGCCCCTTAACATTATGAAAAGTTGGAATGCTTGGCAGAGTTTTTTTCCTAAGCATCCCACATTCCTTTCTTGTTCCTGCAGGAGTCTTTAGGACAGCTCTTTGCAAGAGCAGCTCGTTTACACAAAGCCTTGAGCTTGGGCAGTATCTTGACAACCCAAGGCCACGTGGTTTTCAGCTGTGCCATGGGTCATCCGCTGTCTCACAGTCTTTTGAAGTGAGGCTCGTGCCTCTCTTGATATGGAAATAAAGGAGGAAACCACTGAAACAAGAAGCCGATACTGCAAGAGCCAAAGAATGAGAGAAAGCAACAGCAGAGCATGAGATAAGAAAGGAGGTGGGACAAGGCAAGTGACATGAAGGTCAGAAAGGAAGGGAGAGGAAAAGGCATAATAATAGCTGGAGTGCCCAGTCTTGGAAATTGATGTTGCCTTGAGCCAGTAAAAGGAAGAAAACAAACAAACAAAAAAATAATTAGGCTTTCCACTTCACAGCACTGAGAAGGCTCTGCATTTGCTTCCCAAACAGCCTAATAAATTCCTGCGTTCAAGTTGGACATTAATGATGAAAAAGCTTCATCTCCCAAAATTAATAGCTGCAATACATCATCAGGCTACAGCACTATAGCTCGTGTGTATGCAGAGAGAAAATCCTCAGAATCACCTGTCGAGGCAGAAGAAGGATTTAGCTGTTACTTAGTGCTCAGTGTGACTCATGCTTGTGGGCAGGGGCGCGACAGTACAGATGGGAGTTAAAGTCAGATTGCCGTCAGGGTAATTTATGCCAGGAAAGTTGAATTCAGGCAACTTCTGTTTATGTTTTCCCTGGAATTCTTCTATAAAATATGAAAAGGGTAAAAATTAAAAAAAAAACAAAACAAAAACAAAAAAAAACAAAACAAACAAAACAAAAAAAAAAAAAACAAAAAAAAAACCAAAAAAAACCCAACAGTTTAAAAAATACATGCCTGTGCAAATATTTGTTAGGACTCAGACAAGTTTGGTTAAAGGAAAGATGGTTTAGTTTCTTGGGCAACATCAAGAATTCTGTGCTGCAATGTAATTTTCTGTAATGTCACAAATGGCTTGATTAATGTTAGACAAGACATTTAGTTACTCTTAGGTTGCATTCTTTGTCTGCAAAATCGCTGCAATAACTTGTTTTCTTTACCTGTCAGGGATTGTGTAGGCAAAATACATGCATAACTGAAAAGTTAATCTTATAACCATTGATAAAGAGCTCAAAAGTCCACCTTTATGGACTTCACTGTGCCCTTGCCAAGACCATTGTGATCTCTAAATTATCCTGGTAAGGACAGAGTCTCCTGTGAATGACCTCCAGTGTGCTATTTCTAATAAGATTCAATAATACTTCCAACTTGTTTCATAGTTCTCCTTTTGCTCCTCTTATTTTAGTTCTAGCCAAAGAAGACATGCTAAGGCTACTAATAGTCATCAGACTCCCAAAAAATGGGAAGGCAATGGAGGGAGATCCTGAAATTCTAGCATCCTTATGCAAAGGAGTTGCTCTGGCACTCAGAGGGGGAGGGCAGGTATCCTTTGACTTATCCTCACTGTCCCTGGTCCCAGTGTGCTCCTTCCTGCAGACTCTGAAATGAGGGGAATCCCTCTACCCACTCCCAAAGCCCAGTCTCCTTGACTCAGCTCAAGCCTGCCAAAGGGGCTGTATAACAGAAATTCCAGCTCTCATCTCCCTGTGAGTTTAATGGAAGAATACGGCTTTTAGCAAAATTTATGCAATAAGGAACTTCAGCATCTTCCTTCCTGCTGGGAATCTGGGACCTGCCTCAAGCACATGTTGGCTATTCTCTGCTTCTCCTGAGCCTGCTTGCAAAATGTTATTTGGTACCAGGACACTCTCCCTCATGCCTCTCCACACCTGCGCTGGAACATGGTTCTTCTTGTCAGCAGGCACACTGAGGGATACCGGTGGGCAGCTGCACATGGCCAGTTCACACCCTGACAAGCTGAGATCAAACCTCGCCAAGCTCCTCAGGGATGTTTTGACTTCTCATCCTTTTGACCGTCATTTTGATAGTTGTGAGCTTCAGGAGAGCTGGCTGTGCTCTGTGTGCTGCAGAGCCAGGCACAACAGGCCTCAAAGAACATGGAAATCTATCCTTGAAAAGCATGCTAGGCACTGACTGCCAGGATTGAGGATTCAAGTGGCCTTCCTGTTGCCAACTCTCCCACAGCAGTGTCCCTCCACCTGGCTTCCAATGAGCAGATGTGTGGGATCATGAAGCGTGGGCTTTCCTCCAGCTTCTGCTTTAACCAGGACTCACAGGGGAATTTGGCAGTGTCTGCATCTCAGTGTAGCCTGAAATGTGTTGCTCACACTTAACTCCTACTGTTGATGCTGTTCCTTCCCACCAAGCTGCAAGAGATCACGCCCTGAACCCCGGCACAGGGCTCTGTTTTCATTCCTCGCTTCAACCCCAAGTCAGTGAGACACCTTGTCAGAGCTGGCTGAAGTCACCCACTGGCAGATGGCTCTGGTGGCCACGTGCTTGCCAGATCAGCATCTGCGGCCAGTGTTGAGTGGAAGGAAAGGCACGATGAGGCAACAGGCTTCTAAGGGGTCTCCATGCAGTATCTGCCTTCCTTACCCTCTGTGTGGGCTCTGTTCCCAAGCATGTTTTGGGACACAAAAACTATCTCTTGCCATGGGGAAGGAAAAAAAAAAGGCTAGTCTCTTTGTCCTACAAATGTAAATGACATGAAATTGTCCTACAAATGTAAATGACATGAAATTGCAGTCTCATAATAGGAGACAAAGGAACATTAAGGAAATCTGAAATGCAAGAGACAGAAATCTTCATGAGGAAATCCCTACCTACACACTAACATGTGGGGCTCCTGGGAATAAAAGGTAAGGCCTTGGCACCACTAAAAGAAGGGCTTGCATGTATTTAAAGGAAAGAAGAACGTGAGTTTCATTTGAGTTTCCACAACATATTATTTCTATTGGGAGAAATAAGTTCTTCTTCCAGACATCAAGAGAACTTTGCTTTGGTATAGGCTGTTCTGTAACTGTCTACCAAGATATTTTCTTGGATGTATTTGCTGGTGCCAACTGATAGTGGGGATCCCAAACTAGAGGGTTCCCTAGGCAGTCAGTCCTGGGTAGCTGTAACAGGAAGGCTGTAGAATGGCTTTCCCTTAACCAGCTACACTGGGACTTCTGACACAGGAACGACACCAGAAGACAGTGATATCACAGCAAATGGCTTCTGCTGCCCAGGGGGAAGAGAGAAGTACAGTCTATCAGATCCAGAGTAAACCTAAGATAAAATAAATTCAAGACTTTTGCTGGAAGGAGAAACTCTGGATGATATATGGCAAAAGGCAGGAAGAAATGGAGTGTGAGAGCAGGTGTCCTCCAGATGACAAGCCTGGGGGGATTAGCTGGCAAATTTCAAGGGGATAACAAATACTTCAAGGCAGATCATGCTAGTGCCTCTTCAGGGGAAAGAGGATAGAATATCCCAGGTAAAGAAAGCAGCATGAAGGAGGTTATGATCAAAAGCTATTTATCAAAGTGTAACATCACACTTCCTTGACAGGGAGCCAGGGAAGGGCCGGCAGACAGAAGGTGGATATCAAGCCTTTCAGCTAACCCAGACTGGATAGGCAAAAAGCTCCTTTCTGATGGTGTTTTAGTGATGAATGTAAAGCCTGCTGGTGGCTGCAAAATCCTTCTGGCTACCCAGAAATAAGCAGCCGGTGCACTGAAGCCCACAGTGCCAAAACTGCAGGAAAAGATCCTGTCACTCCAAGACAGGCAAAAGGGGCAAGAAACGACCAGTTTCCCTCTTGCTCGCATGAGATCTCTGGAGAAACTGACGGTAGCAGAGGAATAAGGACCCATAATTAACATATCAATTTTAGACATTTTGTATAAAAAATTCTTTCTCTGCAACAGAATTTTTGTAAGGTTCTGTGTGACTGCTGTCTCTGCCTCTATTTCCCATTTGGGGAATGGGATTGAGTGCTTTCTACTTTCCAAATATGCTGTGAGGTACTTGGGAACAGAGGTAGACAATGTTGTATCTCAGCTGGATAAGGGCAGCCAAAATGCTGTTACTTGGGAAAACTGGTATGTTTGTGCTGCAGAGGATTTTGGTTTTCAGGGCTGTACAGTTGGTACTTTGCCTAAACACTAAATTCACTCATCAGTTTTCTTCAGCACAGATATGAGGCACAGATATGAGGAGTCCAGGTAATGAATATGGAACAAGGACAGCTCTGAGTCTCTGCAGTTCCACAAAACACAGAAAATCACAAACTGATCCAAAGATGGGCACAAAGCTGAGAGCTAAAGGCATTGACGTGCCTGTTATGTTTTAAACTCAGTGCTGGAAGAGGGCCAAGCACTGCCTGCCTCTATTCCACACTAAATGGGTTTGCTGCTGTGATCGGGATGAGATGGGTTTTAAAACTGGTCTGTGGAAGGATCTTTTATTTCCAAATAAAACATGTTTTTCTATTCCCATGTAGAGAAGCAGAGGGTCAGACATGCCTTGGATAGTGGCAGCTGCCATAGTTACTGATCAGCCACAGCCAGGGCTGGGCCCTGCCCAGATCTCCACGCTTTGTGATGCTGGTGCATGCCTATGGCCCTTAGTGGAGGTGTTCATGGGCCACCTACCACAGCTGTGACACATGGATATTCACTGCTCACTGCTTTCCACAGCCACATGATGCTGTGCAAGGCTGCTCAGCACCACACAGGATCCATGTAAAGCATTTTTTCCACTGAACTAGAGAGCAAAAGGCCAATCTCACAACTAACCCAAGCCAGGTACAACATCCTCTAGGTGAGGCATTTGGTCCATCATGGGATTTTTATATTTTTCATAAGACCTTATCACACAAAAGTTGGTGTATAAAAGCCATGACCACCCTCTAAAGAATGCAGGTGACAGCTTTACCCACTTCATAAGTGTCACTTGCACAATTGTCCTCATCTAGACTCTCCTTCCAAGGCTGGTGGAGATCCAGGCTCTGGAGGAAGTCTCTGTTCAACATCATGCCTGAATTTGGGGTACCAGAGTTTGATGCAGAGTCAAGCAGACTGCATAGGTTTCCTGTTTGCAAGCAATGCACCTTGGAATCTTACTGTGAGATGAGCAGGATTTTCTCTGGGAAATAACTCCCCCTAACTGATTAGAAATTACTGCCATCACTTGTTGGAAACTGAGAAAATGTCCCTTCTTGAGGGTTCCCAACCTGCTGTTGTGTCCAACTGATGCAAATCCTGTGGGAACTCCCCTGTGGTCAGACTCGTGTGGCCAGCACAGTTTGCTACTCAGTACAGTGTATTGCAAACACAGGAACCCAAATTCATCCCTGCTATTTGCCTGCTATAAACCCAAGGCTGCCTCAGTGTTCCTACAGCCCAACAGCCACTTCTGCCCTGCTCCTTCAGGGTACCCACTTCCCTCTGAGAGCCTGTCCAAGCTGACATAGCCCCCAGTCCAGGCAGGGAATTCTTTGCCTGACTTTTCTACTTCTCCTCTCTCTGCTGCGTTGCAGAAGGGTAGAGTTGCCTGTGGTCTCTGCAGCAAGGGGTTCCCCTGCAGCATGACATCATGCAGAGAGCTCCCTTGGCTCGTGGACAGGGCTGATTTCTTCTGGTAGAGTAATCCTGGCTGCCAAGTGAAGGCAAAACTGCTGATCCTTCTGCACAGAACCCTCAGCACCTGCTCCCAGCCACAGATCAGCTCCTTCTCAGACTCATTTCAACACTAACCCGACAAATTGCCTGCTGTGCTGCCACGGATTGCTGAGGCACTGCTGACTTTCTCTGCTCAAAGGTGACAAAGCTTTCCAGCTTTCCTGCCCTCCCTGGCTCCTTTCTAGCTCAGTTATCCTGTGTGAGTTATTTTTTTAACACATTCAATACACTTTTTAGGAACTTACTAGAGATATTGGCTTGTGCTGCTGGACTATTTGTCCCCAAGCTCTGGGATGCTGATGAGCAGTGTCTAAACTTCAAAGGATACTAAAAGTCACCTGTGGTTTACTTGCTGTAGGAGACTGTGTGAAAAGAGAGACAGAGAATCCAAATCAGCCCCTGAGCTGATCAGCTCTGAGAAGGGTAAGATCAGAGGATATTTAACTAGATTCCTAATTACAGTGGTTATTAGCTGTCATAAAATCACCTGCATTTGGATCCCAGAGCAATATGAGCTGGAGATTTCAGAGATATGCATTGCATGGATAAACAATTATTCCTTTGGCTTGATCCCAACTGCAAGAGAATGGAGCTGCACTATCAGTGACTGAAGATTTAACTCTGATATGTCATTTATTCTTTCCACAATAAAAAAAATACTAAGAAATATAAAGAAATCACATAGGCACAATTGCATTCAAATACCATGAAGATCCACAGTATTTCAATCCTAAAGTAAAATCAAAATAACAAAATAAAGGGGATCACCTTTGGAAAGCCCACATATCACTTGAAGAAAAAACCTTACCTCTATCTTCTGCATCTCTTCTAAAACTACAGCCTTGCTTATAGGAACAGACATTGTTTCTTCCACATGATTCTAAGAGCCCAGCAAATGGGGATTCTACTAGAAACCAGGGGAATAACTTTGAAGGTTAAAAAAAATTAATCTGAATTATTTTCTGCTCCTTGCTTGTCTATTTGTTTCATCAGACAAAGCAGGGAGAACGAGTCAAGAAATAGACTTGTTTTCTATGAAAAAAGAGATGCTAATAAACTTTTCCTTCAATTTTTATTGAAATTTTGTCAGCTTTTCCCTGAGGATTCAGAATTCTGCAGTGGGTTCAGTTATTTTCAGTGAAAATGGACAAAAGGAAACATTTGCTTCTCAAACATTTCTAATTTATCCAGAACAGATCTCTTTTCTTTTGAGAATAAAAAGTTTGGATGAACATTCTTTGACTAGAGGGAAGAAACATTTTTCTCTAAAAAGAGAGAGAGCTTCTCTTTTCCATTAACCCATTGGATTCAGTGGAGATTGTAAAGGGACTGTTCAGTTGGACTCAGCTGTGCTGGGGCATTTGCAGCAGATGTGAAAGCCTGAAATTCACATCTGATGCTGAAGTTTAAACAGAGATTCCTGACAGCAACATTTCTAGGGCTGAAGGATAGGATCTCAAGGGGAAAGAAAGAAACCTCACCAGTAGGGGTTGCTGAAAATCAAAGACAAATTGATGGCAGCGACCTGTGAGTGTGGGCCTGTGCTGACTGTACAGCTGAGCCAGAAGTTCTAAGAGATCTTGCTTTAACCCTTCTATTAATTAATGTATTAATAATTAAAGATGGAAAAGGCACCAGAGCTTGTCACAAGAGGGTTAGTGCTGTTATTGACTTTCAACCCACATAAGGTGTGAGGAGCAGGTTGGTCCCTACATCAGCCCAATGGCAGGTATGTTGAGCATCAGCTGGTAGTACCTGACTGCTGGCAGGCTCTGAAAGAGCATCCAAATGCCACCCCACATTAAGGGCATAAGGCCAACGCTGCCAGGGGATGTAAATCCAGAGAACATCATCTGTCAGTGTGTTTCTCTTGAGTCATCATTGCTTTTGCAGTGGGGGAGACCTTTGCTGCAGGCAGAGCAGAGTGCTGCAAGCCTCAGGGAGTGTTGAGACTCATGAAATATAGATGGGACCTAGGCAGGCTCCTCAAGCAGGGTAAATACATGCCTGGTAATTAACTTCTTCAAGCCAGAAATACTTCACATAAGGATACAGAACAGGCTTGTTTGGTAAAGTTTGATCTACACAGTTGACTCAGCAATCACTGAGGAGAAAAAAAAAAAAAAAAGAAAAAACCCTCCTCTGCTGAGTAACTGAGTAGTAACTAACAAGTAACCCCATTTTCCACCTTTATCCCTTTTTACTCCACCTTTTGTCCACCACCCACTCAGATGCTATCTCTTATGTCCTATAGAAAGAGCATCTGATGAAAACAGACATAGTACAGATGCAATAACCTGATACAAACCATTCACAGTCTCCATAACGCCTCCAAAGAAAGCATCTGTCTACCTGGAACCAGCAGGAAACAGTTGCTGGTGCACAGATCATGGCATGGTGACAAGCCAACGGCTAAGTGGTTACTCCTGTCATCATCATCATCATGGCTAGGCTTCACGAACAAAGATTTATGAGGGCTCTACCCACGCTTGCTACAAGCACACTGGTTGCTAAAAAGGCCAATGCGAGATAGGCAAGTCCGGTTGCAAAAGGCACTGCAATGAACATTTGTTAATGACTCTTTTCCAGCTGCATGGACAGGACTTCTCACTGGGATGCTCTGAGTTTGTGCAAACCTGAGTGGCTGCTCCCTGTGAAATCACTAAAGGCTTTGTGGGTCCTGCTGTTCCTTCTGTATCAGCTGGATCCAGAGGCATCTCTGCCTCTACATGCTTTAACCATGCATGGCTGGTCAGAATAAGCCTCTGCTTCTGCAACACAGTGTATGAGTTATTTCTAGAGGCCTCTCATGTTTAACTGGATCTGACCCTCTTAGAGCAAGCAAGATTCCCCTTTGCAGTCAGAAGATGAAACCTGAACGACCACTCCTGGCAAGGGCAAGGCAGTCCAGAAATGAGTAAGCAGGGCCAAATGGGTGCAAAATGAAGCCACATAGGAAGACTCTGTACTGAAATTTCATGTAGGTTTAACCTTATGATGGAACCTCACAATGGCAACAGTCAAAGCATCTCCTGCTCAAACACTCATTTTGAAACAGATCCTGAAAATTATTTTCACTAACAGCAGGGATGAAATTCACCCCAAATCCACTCAGCTCCATGCTGCATTTGTGGGCAAATTAGTAATGCCTAGTATCCTATATCTGCCCACTAATTAACTCAGCAGCCACTGCCAGAGTTAATCAGGGAAGCAGCTCCATTATCCCCTGTACCCCCACAGGGCAGGGATCCACCAGCTGTCACCTCCCACCTGGTGTAAAGGCAGGGTAAGGAGCTGCTTGCTCGGCTGCCTTTGAAAGGCCCTGAAGCTCCCACCAGCTCCCTGGTGGGGTGATGGATGTTTGTGGGTGGAGAGCCCCAAGCCCTGCACCACCGCTCCTGCAGCCGCAGAGCTTTTCCATGCAGGAGGGATCTCCCCACAGTGAATCCCTCCCACGCACTTTACACTGATAGAAAGGAGGAATTAAAGGAAGAAGCTGAACAAGAGTAGACTTACTCATAGGAAGAGGATATAGACTGTCTCCCATAATTCAGCCTCTGACAGGGGTCTGAGCTCCCATCACCTGTCCCTGAGGCTGCTGCCTTCCCAAAGCATCGAAAGGGAAAAACCTCTCATTCAGCTAGTCTTGGGCAAAGAAGACACACAAGGAGATCAAGACCCCTGGGAAGGGTCTGCTCTGAGCTGACCTCTTTACTTGGGGAGCTGAATTGCAACTTTTGGGGTTGGTAGACCCAGCATTACTTCCCACCCGAGGGAAAACCTGTGCAGCACAGACATAACAGGCTGTGTTTCTTCCTTGCTTGCCGTACATTTCGGCTGAGCCACACCGGCTCCGATGTTGTAAGCCTGCCAAAATCATAGCATTATTTCATGGCATGTATAAGGTAAAAAAACCTCCAACAATGGTTAATTAAGTAATTACAATCAGGTCCTGCATTTTTCAGTACACTTCTGGGAGAGGGAAATTCTGGATGGTTTTTTTTAATCAAATTGCTTATTTAAATCTAGAAGGAATAAAAATCTGTTTCAGAATTTGATTTTTAAATATCAATGGAAATATTTTCTTTTGGGTATCTGCCAGGTGGAATATTTCTCAGTGCAAAAACTTCTTTATAACAATTAGAAAAAAATAATTGAAACTGAACAGCTACACTAGATGCACTGAAAGAACAAAAAAGATACCAAAAACATATTAAATAACTTTCACCATGAACATTCAGCCTATTCTCATAACACCAGTCTGGATTTTTAATTTGATTTCAAACATGTTATGGATCACAACCTCAGGGCTGTACATTAATGCAGATTTGCTCAGCTGAGAATCCATCCATCAGCCCTGCTGTGACTACGTTCTTCTAATGAAGTGCCATTAACAACTGTCATGAAACACCATTTAAAAAACACTTAGGAACTGATCAATGACTATCATAAGCTGAACTGATTCATATAATTTTTGAAATCAAGTTTCAATTAGGTCTAAAGATAATGAAAATGTGAACTGTAAATTCTGCTGCAGACATACCATCTTATTATGGGCAAGAAAGATAAATATGATCCCTTTTTCCTTACCAACTGAAAAAATAAATGAGCTGCTAAATTCCCTGTTTGGCACAGTTCACACAGGCTGCAAGCAAGCAAAGCTTTGCTCGTATGTTTAGTCCCAGGCATTTCTACAGACTTCTCTTCCATAGGATGCTACCATCAAACTCTAGAAATATATATTAAAATCACAGGGAATTTGATTTATAGATAAAACCAACAAGAAATCAATTATCAGTGATAATTATATATTAAAACCGATGCAGTTCAATGCAAGGACAAACTTCCCCTCATAGGAAGGATGGAAATCCTGTCTCTCCTTTGTCTGAACCTCTACATGACCCAGAGGGACAAGCAGCTCTTCACCCAGCCTGTCCTGTTCCCTCAGGCTGGATGGCTTCCCTGCCTGCGGGGTGGTCAGGTGCTTTTAGGACAGATTATCCTTCTTTTGTGCAGATTACAGCAGCACTGAAATCAAGTTGCTGTATTTTCTCTGTTTATATTAATTGAGACAAGAACATTTTCCCAAAATTTTCGCTTGGTCATAGGACAGATTTGCACATCTGTTTCAGACACTTCAGAAAATGAGGGGAGCTTTCTTTTCCATCTCAAACATGTCTTCTCTTGACAGCTCAAAGTGACTGAATGTCTCGGGCCAAGCCCTTGTTGCTGTGCCCACTGTGCCATTACCTGCATCCTCACTGAGGCTGCAGGCAGGAAAGAAGCAACGTTGTTTAAAGCCATAAAACCACACATGGATGGTTACTAGTGATTTCGGGACCTCTGTGAGTGAATCCGGTACTCAAATTATCCAGAAGCTCAGTTGGGGTGACTGGAAATCTTAATCACCCACCACTGATGGGGACCCTGAAGGCTTGTCCCTTTGGTGCTCTGTCAGGGAGGTACCAAGACACAGTTTAGGAGACTCCCACACCTGTGCACAGCTAACAAAAACACCCTCCATGTCCTCTCAGAAAATGCAAATGTAACAGGGGCCTGGATGGAGAGCTCTTTTTCTACTTCCACCTCAAAGTGACTCTTCCTTGTCTATATTTGAGATCTGGCTGTGCCACTAGTCAGTACAGGACCTTCTGCCTCCACCCTTGGCTTCCTTTTCCCACTGCACAGGTGGGTGATTTTCCACTGACTGCTCCTGAAGAACTCTGTGGGCATTTAAGAGAAGCCTCCCAGAAATGTCAACTCTCTCAGTCTCTCCCTCTGCACGCTTTCAGCCCCTACCTGTAATCCCAGCTTCCCTCCTGCCTCTGTCTGATCCTATAATCCCTTCTCCCTCCCCTCTCTCTGCCTGCATCTCAATCCATCACCCTCTCCCCAGGGTGTTGGGGGAGTGTGGGAGATGAGCTTGGAGCAAGGTTTGTGTGCACATGCAAACCTCAGGTGTTGGCTCCCAACACAACCAGCCTCTGAATGCCACAGGGTCTCTGATAACTCAGCCTGACCTCCACCCCCAGTACCCACTCCCTGAGCTCTCCCACATGGCTCTGAAAAGGACTAACTCAAACCCACATCCCAAGGATGCCTTTATGTTAAAACCCACATAGCTATTTTTGGTCTGTTTACGGTCAGATGTATTTAAACAGAGACTAATTGCACCAGCACAAACTTGTCCTCACATAACTTCATTTTCATCCAGACAGAATCTTTTCAAGCAACAGCAATGAAACCCTTTCAATATTTAATCAGCTGCGTGGCCTGGAACAGCAGGGACCAGCAGCAGCTGCTTGGCACAGAGCAGGCGAGGGGGGTGAGGGCTCCCACCCTCACCAAGCCTCTCTCCATCCTGAGAACTTGCCTCCTTCATGAATTTGCTGTGGAGAAAGCCAAGCAGGAACCACGTTTTGGCCTGCTGTTTTAGCTGTGACAGCTTTCAAACAGCATGACTTTGAAGCACCCTATTTTTCATTCCTCTCTTCCAACTTCTCAGCTGCTTTCCAGGTGTAAATCCTACTTTCTTTCCTACTGATGGCTGGGAAGTTGCTGTGCTCAGCGCCCTGTAATTGTGAGTCAGCAGGATTTGAGCTCTCTCCCACTTCTGTCTGGTTTTAAAGCAGGCAGGGTGTAAGCCTTGGCTGCAGACATGGCTTTGCAGGACTTGCAAGGGGTGTGAGTGAGCAAAATTAGGCTTTTCCTAATCTTTCCTCATTCCCTTAGTGCCTGTCCTGTCTGTGTCAGGGCAATTACAGAAGCTGAGAGGACATCCTCCTTCTGTGGGCTGGCTCTGCAGCATTCAGGGAACACTCTGTTGGTAGCCACCATGCTTAAGGAGGGTTGTTTGAAAATAAAGCCTTAAGAAGGAGACATCAGTGACCCACTTTTGTCAGTGATCATGCCTGGCTTCTCAAAAACACCAAATGCCTTCTGGTCAGAAATGGTCCATGAGTGCTCCTGACTACAGCCCCCAAGCCCTGTAACCTCTCCAGTCCCCCACAATCCCCAGCAGCCCAGCAAGGCTCTGGCTTCTCCCTCTCCTGCTGCTGGGCACCCTGGCCTGGAGGTGTCTGTGCTGCCCAGCACCCCTGGGCACCAATCCAGGCACAGCCACAGCACAGGCAGCATCTCTGATGGTTTGCAGTGCTTGAGCTCCTAAGAACAAAGGATCCTCTCTTGCTAGAATTAAAAAATAGATACTAACAACCAATCCTAAACATGCTTGTCTAAAAGAAGAAAAAAGCACCAAAGCATATTCAATTAGTGATAAATAATAAATACAAGATTAATTAAAATTACTCTGCTCTGAGAATACAAAAGGTACTCCCCATCTTCCCAAGGGTGGCCTGACATCAGAGCATCACCAAAGTCCCCAGAGGGCCAATGAATGGCAGTGGTGATGGCAGGATTCCTCATGTACGTGCTGGCCCCACTGTTGAGCCTTGGCTTACCAGGGAGGCTCAGCCTGCACCAAGCTCAGCAATTTTGAGTCTGTATCACAAGCAAAAAGGCTCCTCAGCTCCTCCTAAATTCCAGGAAGTAAGACTTTTCAGCAACGGCTACACATTCAGAGAAGAAACTACTGGGATTCCTCAATCTGGGTCTGTGTATAAATCATTTAACATCTCATTTACACATGCTCATGATTAATGCACACTAGATCTCTGCAATGAGACAGTCCTGATAAAACATCTGTAAATTTGGGCTGCAAGTGCATGTGATGTGAGGGTGCAGAAGGACAAATGTACTCCCCCCCACCCCGCCAAGAAATGGCTGGTCTCAGTGGTGCCCACTCTCAGCTTCAGTGGAAGCAGATGAAAGGAATTTGGGTCAGATTTCCTCCTCTGAAATGGGCTGAAAGCATCTGAGAACCACTTGCCGCTCTGTAAAAAGCCCACGCCTCTTCTGGCCTCAAGCAGCCATGAGCCCAAATCACCTCTTCTTGTCCTCCCTCCCACTTATCAAGGCAGAGAGGGCCCTGGACTTTGTGTACTGAACAAATGATCATTTTTTGTGCTTATTACACCGTGAGGAGCCAGTTCCCCCATAATAGCCTATATAATATATCTTATTTTGGTATAAGTCCAGAGGAATTTTACTTATTTTACTGGATTTACAGCCCTGAGACTAACATCAGGCTCCAGTCACTAAGGAGGTCGCATGTAAATATCAAAGAACTTTTATCCATTAGGATGAGTGCCTGGTGCAACAGATCCTCTGTGCCAAGTACAGCTGGAGAAGAATACCTCCATTCATGTCCCCTAGTCATCCTCACGGAGGTATCCAATGCAATCTGCCCCTAACCTCATACTCTGGCTGTGCTAATCCCTCTGGGAGATGTCGCTGGGCTTGATGGAGGACCATCACTACTTGTAGGATTGCAACATAAATAAGTTCCGCAAAGGAGTCACCATCACCTCCTCTATGGGGTTTTCCTCTGAGTTCCAAGGCAGAGGAGAGATACCAGAAGAGGCCTGCATGTCTCAGAATGTCATGGATATGAGTTCAGGTGCTCAGGAACCTCTAAGCTGCAAAAATTAGAGCAGTTAATCTGCAGCAGTCTGACCACCTGCCATAAAGGGCAAGAGAAATGCCCCATGGAGGAGACAGGTTTTACACTGCTGCCTGGAGGGATGTGGTGGGAGAGATGCCTGAGATAGTCTGTGACCACTTGTGTCCTGACAGAGGACCTGTCTTCAATTTACCACTGCAGTACCAGAGCTCAGTCCTTGAGAGCAGGATGGGTGTAAAGTGTATCACACGCAGGAATAGATTGGCTCCCATAGTACTTCTCCCTGGTCAAAAATCTCTTTCAGGGATTCTACTCATGCTCTCATATTTTACAGAACAGGCCAGGACTGGGAAAGCCTCTGTTTCAGTGGTGCTCAGAGAACACCACTCTTCTCACTTGCTGTCAACCTGGGAGGATTGGGAGGCCAAGGAGGCACCCACTGTGCTGGCAGTAGAGGGGTAACCAGAGCTTGGACAGATCTATCCATCACCCAAGTTGACAGTGGATGAATTCCAGCTTCCTGCAAACCCATCTTCCACAAGAGCTGCTGTGAATCACAGCAAAACACTGAGTTCAACTGGAAACATTGAATCACTGAGAACCAGCTGTCACATAGTTCTGCAGCATCTCCTGTAGGAGCCTGTCCAGCATCAGGCTTGCTGCAGTCCCCACACAAGGAGGTATCCTGGAACTGTATCCAGAAGAACTGTCTTCTACTAACCAGTTGTGATATTGCCTGGGTCTTGGACTGGAAGAGATAGTCAACAGCCCTACTGTTTCCATGTCATTCACAACTTTGTAGATCTCTGCCGCATGTCTCTATATCAGTAGCCATATCTCTAGGTTTGTCACACCATGGTGAGCAGAAAAGCTCTCTGAAGACCTTAGTCCCTTCACTTCAATGAGGCACCTTAGAATACCTTAAAGTACTCACACATTTCAGCCACCTCCAAGCAAGAAAGGCCTTACTTTCTCCTACCTCCCTGGCATTAGGGCAATAAAGCACATACGCATGTGAGCTATGGCACCTTACAGGTGGGAGAGTTTATGATGTCCAGTTGTAACGACTCCCCAGGATAGTACTAGAAAATGAGAAGAATTGTCCTCAAAAAGGTCTGAGCTTCCCAGCAACCTTGACCCAGCTTAATTCTCTTTTATAAGAGGTTCTTACCTCAGTTTTAACCCAGCTCCTCTTTCGAATTCAACACAGCCAAGGGAATCTACAAGGCCACCTTGACCCCTCTTCCTTCTACCCCCAACACCAGTGTGTTTCCACTGACGTAAACGTGATCACTAAGTCGTGACTGCACAGGAAGAACAAACAGGCTGAGCAGATGGGTTGTGCGGGAGGAAGCCCTCATTTAAAACGCAAATAGCTGGTGGTAATTTAGCAGATGTGGTAAGAAAAATCTGGAGAGACAAGCATGAGGTGACTGGATTCCAATTCCCATCAAATAATGTGTAAGTCTCCCTGGCAAGGAAAGGTTTCATCTTCTATCTCCTTGATTACCTTTTCCAGAAGAGATGATGACACTGATGCCAAGTGCCATCACAGGAATTATCTGGAGTATTCTTCAGAACATTTAGGATCCCATATGACTCCCTGCCCTCATCAAATGAATTTTTTCACAAGAGAAATCCATCCTTTATAACCCAAATGTCCATGAGAAAAGACTAAAGTTCAGTTAAAAGTCATAACATTAATTCTGTAGCGCATTCAATTCTGTTTCTTTTCAGAGACAAAGACTTAAGGATCTGTCCTTCACTTCCCCAACATCAAATCAGGATCTCTCAGGAAATAATTCTGGACATTATAAAAATGTCTACATCCAGCATATTGTAAGATTCATTTGGCCCTAGAATTTCATCTTGGCAGAAGTACCAAAATTAACACAGATGGGTATGATGATTTTCTCTTTATAAACATTACAAAGTCATTAATTAAATGGGGAAAATTAACCCTTCCAGGCAGCACTGCAGCAGGGACCAGGAAAGCAGAGTCACCACTGGCCAACATCCCAGACTGAATGTGGAAGAAAAGTCAAGTGCTCAAACACCAAACTGACAGCAAAGATACTCTGGCATCAGCATTATAGAAGGTTTTAGAAGATAATTCAACAATAACCCCAATTTATAGAAATTTCTGGTGCTCAGAAATAACATTCCAGAAAACATGGAATGAAGGATTTTCAACTTTTTGAAACAAGCCATAGTGTTTTGGTTAAAGGACATGAAAGGTGTCCTCTCTAGGAGGATTTCCTCACAGACCCAATCACCAATCCCTCAAAGATAACAAGCTGGGCAATTCCTGCACTCTTTCCTTCTTGCACAGTGCTGGGTTTCAGTCAGGCAAAGCCCCTTCCATTTTGCTGTGTTCTCTCCACCCACCATTTGCCAGACACAGTTTCGGCACAAAAGATTGTCACCCTGAAACACGTGTGAAACAAAACCCCAAGTCAAAACTTGCTGCTCAAGAGAGGAGGATCTTTCTTTTCCTCCAAATTTAATATAACTCAAAACTTCAGGGCTTCTCTAGAATAAGCACAAAACCCAGAGTGCCCCACTCTCAGTGTCACAGTATCTAACATCAAAGAGTAGGAAATGTGTAAGATTTTAGCAAGCGGAGGTTTCTGTATGAATACATCATGAGAGTAATATTTTTATAAACAAGTCATCTCAGCAATGTTCTCCAGGAATAGTTTTCAACTCTGCCTGTCATAAATAAATCCAGTAAAAAAAAAAAGACTTTGGTATCCCCAAACCATATTTTGCATCAGTTTTTGGGTAAAACACAGGTCTGTCAAGAAGGTCATAGTTTGGTATTTGTCAGAACAATTGCCAAAGCTTACCACTGTATTTTTCTTTTTAAAAAAAAAAAAAAATTATGTACAGACCTTTGCAGATTCAACATAGCCAGATTGCAAAGGCTGCTCTTAGGTTTATTATTCCCTGATCCTCTTTAAACAAGGGCCCTAAATTCATCTCTAGTGTAAGAGCTCTGCTGTCACTCAGCTAAGAAGTAGGATGCCCATTTTGAGAGTCCTGTGAGATTTATTGACTGGCAAACCTCTCCTTTAGAGTAAGCCAGTGTCCAGGGCACCAGATAGCTCATGGTCCCATCAGAGTGTAGTCCAGGGGGACCTTCTTCCTTCCAAACATCTTTACTTGCACCTATACGTAACAGCTACTGGTAGAACCTAGGGGACTGATTTCAGTGAAAAATTCATTTAGACTTCACAATGGAGAAAGTTTATCAGCTAGAAAGGTTGAGAGAATTTATTAATCGGCTTAGGGGCAGGAATTTATGAATGACTTCCTGTAACTCCTGAAGAAACAAGCACAGGATAGAAAAAGCAGCATCCAGGTAGCAGCTCACCTAAGACTACCTCATGGAAATGATCAGAGTAAGATGGAAATCAAGTCGGAAAAAAGACACAGTGTGAGCAATGGAACTGCATGTGGGTGAGAGCTGGTCCGGCTGCTCAGGCACACACATTGATCTGCTCAGTTCCCAGCCTCTCACTAACAGTAATTAAATGTCTTTGATGAGCACTGACCCCTGGAAAAGCTTCAGTACAAACCAAATGAGCTTCACTGTTTATTCTGTCTTTTTCTGCTCCCCTCCCTTTGCTTTTAACCCCTTAAGTCTTATTACTTTTGGAACTGGACTGATTGCCCAGAAATGGACCAAAGAGAAAAGCATTATTGCTTACCAGCACAAGGAAATATTTCATCACAGCCATTCACCAGCCATTTCCCCTCTTTCTAGCCCGTGGAGCTGCTCCTGGAAGGGTCACCCCTTTCTGCTAGGATGTCACAAGCCGGAGATTAGAAGTAAATGCTCTGCAAGCCAAGCAGATCATCCCGCTGCGACCACATCCAGGTACTGAATCACGAGCAATGGAAAAGTCCATCAGGCAGCAGAAAACACAACCACACACCCCCAGCTACAAAGCAATAGGAGTGGAGGGAGGAGGGAGAGCAGATGGGAGGGGGTGGCTGGGGGAACCAGGCAGCGGGCGACGCTAACGTGACAGATGTGTTGACTTTAAGTTAAACAGGAAATTGAGGATGTTCGATGCAGGGTGGAAAGACATTAGCTCACGTTAAAAGCAAAGGCTTTCCCTGGTCTTTCCCTTATTTGCTTTCCCTCTTCCATCCAGGCTTTCTCTGGTGATTTCTAGCTATATCCTCACAGGCAGAAACAAGCCAGGGTTGACACTGAGTACTTGTCTGACTCTATGTCTGGGGAAGGCAGGAGGTACAGGGCCAGCCACAGAATTTCCCATTCGAGCAGTGAGTTTGGAGACTGCTCATTTATTCCCTCTTCCTTGACATTATTTAAACAATATCCTCCAGATGACGTGAGTAAAAGAGAGAATGCTGAACAGCAGGGTGAGGCTTTCAATTTGTCCCAGTTCTGGGCAGGGGAAAATACAATAGGGTCAAAATCCTCATTTAGGGTACGTAGGGTAAGCAGCAGAGAGTAGAATAAATTGATGTAAATGCAGAGAAAATAAAATGCCTTGGTGCACTTAACTACCCCATGAATAGCTCTGACTTTTCTGCAGTCCAGAAAAAGGGAGATTCTGGGGGATGGCAGCTGTACTATAAGGGTCCATAGGGTTAAAATCCAGGGGATTGCAACTCCAGGACAAGGTTGTAAGATATCCAGGCAGCAGTAGAAGACAAATTGAATGGGAGAAATCAAGCCCCTGCTCTGATTTCTTAGTTAAAGCCTGGAAAACTGAGAGAAGGAAGACAAACTATATTAGCTCTGAGCTAGATCCCAGCTTCTACAGATGAACGGAGGAAAAAAGTGGCTGCACCACAAGCCCACAGAGAGAAAATCAGAAATGCCAGCTAGCTCAGTCTCCCACACAAGGACTCTGTTCCTGCTTCACAAGCAGGTCCTTTCCCCTGGCTTTTTCCACTGCCTTTGATATGAGAAGAGCCCCTCTGGCACCCCTGATGGGTTGGGTGTCAGCTACAGCCCTGTGCGCATAGCTGAGCCTTTCTCATTCATCTCCCCACCAAAGCTCTGTCCCAAGGTCCACAAGCAGGGGTGACAAAAATGTCTCTTCTATGGCATGTACAAGCCCCCAGTACAGGCCAGATTAGTGACAGGACTCTTATGTGTTTTGGGTTTTTTGTTTGTTTTTTCCTAGCAGCTCTGCATTAGGAAAGGACAAAAATCTGTTATGGGTACTGGCTCCATAACTGAGTGAAACATTCAGGTTTTGATGCAATCCAGTCTGCCTTCCCACCTGCATCCCATTCCTCCCCACCCCCTCCCTGCCCCTGAGCTGTGCTGTTGGCTTCCCTTCAAGATTTTAATGGAGTATTGACAGTGATCCATTTGCACTCCAAATAGATGAACCTGACTTGCATCCCCAGAACCGCATTTGCAGAGCCAGCCTGAGCAGGTGGGTTTGGAGCATCTCCTCGGATGTATCAGCTGCAGTTCCAAAAGCATCCCCTTTTCTGGTTAGAGAAACAGCTTGGAAAAGTCTAGCAAGGATATTACACTTTGGAAAACTGCTGCTTTGGGTCTCTTGTCCCTCCTCCTACCTTCTGCCAACTCCCTCATCTCTGCAATTATTTATAAAGCTCTGTGTTCTTTCCTAATCAGGATGTTCCCTTTTGCCTTGCACGTCACTCGTGTGTTGCTCTGCGTCTGGGCCTGTGGTGACCTCTTGGAGTGCCTGGCAAGACTGGCAGCAGCCAAACGAGTCATTAACAACCTGCCTGCACCTCCCTCGCTCTGGCCATTGCTCCCCTGGCTCCCACTGAGCTCGGCTGCAGGCGGGGAGACCTGGGGGAGTTTAAAGCTGTCTAATCCCCTGGATAATTCATGGAAAGAGGATTACCCATTCTGTACAGAGCCCTTAACCTAAATATAGACCAGCCTTCCCCTTGCATTGTAGCTCCTGTGGCATAGAGACATTTTCCCTGCACTGCTTCTCCATCCCATCATCTTCAGGGTTAAATCTGCTCTTGCTCAAAACTGGGACAACCTGGTTCTAACCTATGGACTTACAGTAAAACCAGGGTTAGTAAAGCAGAGGTGAGACTGTACTCTGTGAAGACCAGCAAGATCAATGCAGCCTCATCTCCAGAAATGCACTTTCTCCTTAATAAATGCCAAACTCCTTTGGGGGGTGGGGGGTGGTCAGAGAACATACTGTCTTACTGTATATTTGGAAACCAGTCATGGTCCCAAACTACAGAGCCTGACAGCCATGTATTGGAGGGTGGAAGGGAAGTGCTAAACTGAGATAATCCCATGGCAGGTTACAGCAGCCTGGCCGAGGACCTGGGAACAGTGACCTGTCTCTGCTGCCAACCCTGGGGGCTCTCCGGGCAGGTCACCAGGAGCTGGGTTATTCCCCCTGAGGGAGGGGACAGGTATTTGCCAGAGAGCTGGTGAACAGGGAAAACAATAGTTAATGCTAGGATAATTTTCTTGCTTGCATCTAAAGGTAGAGGGATAAAGTGGGGAGCTGCAGAAGGTATTCCTGATGGATTCAGCAGCTTCCTGGGAGACCATGAACCTCTCCTCACCCTCCTCTCATTTTCTTTCTCCCCTCTGCCCCAGAAGGTGAAGTGAGGTCTGACACAGCCACCACAGGCTCCCCTTTCCTACGGCCTTTTTTCTTTTTTTTGGCTGTTAAGGTCCTTATGGGACTTTAGTCACCGTAACATTAAAGCATTCATTAGCACAGGAGTAATTCCATAATCTCTTCAGAAGAGAACAATTCCAGAGGTTCAGCTCATGATCTGGAAAATCAATTTGCTGGCTTGACAATGCAGGAAGAGGATTTTCAAGGCTGGCTTTGGCTTTCCCAGCAGGACTGTTATCAGCCCTGGGACTTGGTGGCCAGGACAGGGCCACCCACAACAGCTCTGAGGGGAGGAAGGAGGACCTGGGGGTTGTCTTTTGGCTCAGGTGAGAAGGGAGTTGGGCTTATGCTGTGCCAGTTCCAAGATGAGCCTCAAAACCCAGACCTGCCTCACCAAGTTTTGCCCAAATGTGTGCTGTACATGTGGGACAGCATCACCACAGATTATGGGGCATTTTCCTGCCTTTTTCATCTCTCACACTTCATTTCACCGAAAGTAATGCTCCCAGCTCAGAGCAAGAAAGGGATGCATTTTCATCATTCTGCCTTTTCCCTGCAAGTATAGGCTGATCATTTCCTGTTTTAAAACTAAACTCCTGCATCCCCCATACCAAGCACCAGTCCATGTGCTCTTCCTCTCCTTGTGGGGATTTTTCACTTCCATTTTGACTGCACTGTCAGAAGCTGGGGCCCACAGCCTTCCTGTAGACATGCAGTCAGATTTGCAGAAATCATCTGCAGGTGCAAGGCTAACTTTTGGGAAGCACCCAGCTGTGATGATGCAGGTTCAGAACTGCATCAGAACCTGAGTAGGCTTTCACCTCCAGCTCAGGTCCTTCAGAAGATGTCAGGTACCAGAGACTTTCATTTAAAGATGCTACAGAACATAAATGAGTGCATATTGCTACTTCATGGAACAGACCTCTCAGAACTGGGCAAGCTGAAGTGAATGGAAGGCTGTCTCCTGTTTGCTCTTTTTTCTGTCTATCATGGATGCTACAGAAGGGTTCCCCCAGCACTTGCAAAATCATGTTTGGAAAACCTAAGGTGTCATTGTACATCTGATGTTCAGCTGAGTTCATCTAATAGCGGTGGACATGCCTTTCACAACACAGCCACGAAGAGGGGAAAGACAGGGGGGTAACTAGGACCTCATGGATCTTGACACCTGGGATCCACATGTAAGTGCTGCTGCCTATGGAAGCTCTCTTGCAGTGAATGGAGATGTTCCCCTCCTCTTTCTGCTGGAAGATGGGAAGAGGAATCAGAAAAAGCCTTGCATGCTGCCTTTGTTCACACTCCTTCCTCTAGATTGTCCTGTAGGACACCCTGACCATGGACAACCCACTGCATCAAGTGTTAGGGCCCCATGCCATTTAAGGCAGAGGCACTAAGGTATATTTCCAAAGCAGCACCAGACATCCAGCTGGATGCCTGGAATGATCAGTGCGGCATTATTGCATATCCAATATCTGGCTAAGCAAGCCAGAGAATTAACCCTTTTCCTCTCCCTTCCCCCAGATGGTAACACCAGGGATACAGCAGAGACATGAAACAGCAATTTTCACGCCATGTCAGACACGTGATTTAATCTCATCCTATCTAAAATTTCTACTCTGACTCCACATGGCAGGAGACCCCTTTAAGCTCTAGTATGCACTTAAAAGTGCCTACCTAAACACAGTGAGGGGTCCCCCTCGGCACACAGAGAGCACTGCATGCTCCTCGCCTACGCATTATTATTATCAGGCTGTTACTATTCTCCTTTTTTTCCTGAGACAGGTCATTCCTGACAAGTAACAGACTCGCAGAGCCAGTTCTTACCAATTATTTTTAATGGCATCTTGGTGTTATGGATCATATTGCTGCAGTTTGACACAAGTAATAAAAATTTCCCTTGAACAACACTTGTCCTTTACAAGAAAAATAGTCCCTGCAGGGATGTGTGCCTGGATGTGTTACAGGATGTGCACATTCAGGGGAACTTCTCGCCACAGAACCCGAATCCCGCGACAGCTCCCAAAGCGCTGCCTTCTCTCTGTGGGTTCATTTAACCCCTCCTGACAGAGAGGTTAGGAAAAAAACTAACTGCAGTTTTCAGCTTTAGCTGCAGTTAAGCTCCCCTGGCGTCTGGGGAGGATGATGAAGGCAGGACAATCACAGTGGATGCGATAACCAGCAGGGAAAACGGGGCCGGCATCGGCGGGAACCGGCACACCCACACACAGCCCTGGGGTGCCAGCACCCACACAGTCCCACACAGCTCCGTGGGGACACGGCAGTCCCTGCCCCCAGGAAAACACCTTCTCCTTCTGCCCCCAAGTCCACCGCGAACTGAACGCACACCGGGAGCACTCTTAAAAATTGCTCCAGCCCAAAGTTAGAACTCCAGAGCGCAGCAGCTCCCGGGCTGCCGACACAGAGAGAGGGCAGCGTAACGGGGCTGGTTTAAATTACTCGCTCTCGACTGCTCTGACCCTCCAGTCTCATGACGCTGAGTCCCTGCAGTTCCCACCGATCCATCCCAACTCGGACACCGACTCTGCGCCCTTGAGCATCTTCGTTTTCAGTGGCATCTTTTGTTTTAGTTTTCCGCAGAGAACGTTCCCCTGCCCCTAGAGCTGCCTCCCCGGCACCGAGCCCCCAGGGGTGCCAGTTCTCACCCCTTTTCCGCGAAGAGGAGGGAGCGAGCGGCTCTTACCTTGGGCACCCCAAGTTGTCGGCGGCGCGGCTGCCGGGGCGGCGCAGCGCGGCTCTGCGCTGGCATCTCCTCTAGCAGTGATGCAGTCCTGCCAGGAGCCGCATGCCAATGATGCGGCCCCGGGGATCCCTGCCCAGGAACCCCAGCGCTGGGAGGGAGCCCAAGGTGCGTGTCCTGCCTGTATCCCCACCGCCCCCAGCCCCGCTGCGGAGCGAGCGCGGAGGCTGCCAAAGGGAAGGGGAGAGAGCGAGGAGCTGCACAGCAGGCTGAGAGAGAGGGAGAGGCAATGCTTGTGTAATTGCATCGCGGTAATAAAATCCAACCCAGGGTCTAAATGTTGCAACTCTCTGGCAGAGTTCTTCATTACATAGGGGATTTTTTTTTCTTCTAATTGCTGACATACAGGAATGTTTCTAGCTGTAAGTAGAGGGGAATCCCAGCATGACTGGGCATCCTTCATCTCTCCTCTTAATATATTCAACTATTGCTGCGTTTGAGACCCCTCTCCCCGGGATGGCTAAGGAAGGGACATGTTTCACGGATAAATCTACCCTGGGATCAGCATGTTCTGTTTAAAATCCCCTTGTGTTTATAATTTAGGAGCTCACTGCCAGAAGAGTAGCAGGAAATATCCTATTGTCCATGTAATTTTGTTCTTGAAAGAGACCCTGTGGACACAACAGCATGGAACATAGTCTGCCATATAAATCCATTCAGATCATCTTGTGTTATTAAAAGAGATAACCAGTAACATGAGGAGGTGCCTTAGTAAAGAACAAAGCATGCAGCTTATAACCAAGAAAGCCTTGCCAGTACACATGGGGGGCATGTTCACACCCTACAACATCTCTCCATGCAGAGATGCCCAAATTAGTCCAGATAATGAGAGCAATAAAGATTTTCATTGCTGCTTCTGCTAACCTAAAACTGAAGAGGAACATGGATCTACAGGCTTCTCAGAAAAGAAACAGAGATGAATTTACAAGGCAGCACTAACCCCTTATACTTCAGCAAAGAATTGGAACCGAAAGCCCAACTACCCATCCTGGCCCTGTCAGCGGGTGGCATCTGGAAAGCTATGATCCCACTCTGTACTTCAGTTTCCCCACCTATAAGACAGCAATGGCACCACTGGCTCCTCCAGGCTGCATAAGCACAGAAGGTATCGTTCCTTTGGCTGTTTCCAGGGCCCTTCCAGACACATACTTCACCCTTATTCCCTGTCCTGTATTTCACAGTTTGATTCCCCCTCAGCTCACCTGATCTGAATCTTCACATTCTGATCCACCCCCTCAGCTCACCTGATCTGAATCTTCACAATCTGATCCCCCTCAGCTCACCTGATCTGAATCTCCAGCTCAGCTGTGCTTGTGCTTGTAATTATTGACAGCATTCCAAATTGGGCCTGTAAATTCTCTCTTTATCCAATGGCTTGCTGATACAGTTACTGTGCTGGTGGCATCAATTCCATACGGAAAATGCAGCAGGTGATTAATGCAGATTTTTTTTTTTTTTTACACCTACTCATTTACAAATTGGAACTTAAATATAAAGTTCAGCTTTATTCTCCCTCGCACAATACATTAGCTTAATTGCATTTTGTGTTCGGTACAGTGCACTGATCGCTTTGATGTGGGAGCACTTCAGAAGTCAAATTATTACCGGCACTCCTGTATGCTACAGGCCAAGTACCAAGGCCCTGGCAATGATAAAAAGAGCCAGTCTATCACTGTGCACTAAGCACTGCTTGCTTGCCTGTCACTGGTCCTCTAGCTCATTAGTACTTCAAATTCTTCTAATCATAGGAGTTCTATTTGCAGGTGTCAGATCCATGTGTGGGTCATGCTCAGGAAGCACAGCACTGTCCATATTATGTTCCCCTGGAGAGAACTTGAGGGACTCCTGGAGATGCTCTCCCAGTTCCACCCCAGTTGCTGTTGAAAGAAGGCTGATCTGCCTCGTGTCACCTTTCACTTGCAGGAGAGATTGGAAGCGAGGAAAGATGCAGCAGGCTGGACAAATGAGCACCCCAGTGTCCCTCCTGGGCTTTTCTCAATGCCCAGAAATGTCCCTGCATCCACTTAGCTTACTGCTTCCCATGCAGGATAGATCTACTCCGGGTAAATTTATATTAAACCTCAGAGCAGAATGAACAGAGAGGGAGGCAATAAATCTGGGAAGCATTCTTTGCCACTGCATTGTGATTATCAGTGTTTCTAATTACCTCTGCACCCTACTGTGCTTCTCTCTGTTAATCACTGCTGCCTGTATCCAGGTATCTCAGCCAGGGAGAGCCATTTTCCGTAGTGCCATATGGTGCCAGTGGGGAACCTGAGCCTCATGGGCTGCCTGACATCCAAGGCAGTAGGATGGGGAGGCATAACATCTTTCTGTTCAAAAGAGCACATTAATGAAATCTGCAGCAATCCAACTGTTTCAGAGCTGCACAAAGTAAATGGGAAACAAAGCAGAGCTGCAATGAATAAGGGACTGGAATGGAGATGGATGAAATTATGTAAGCTCTTAAATCCCAGGGAAATAGGTGCCGGTGTAAAGGCTGATCATGCAGGTGTAGTTATCAACATGGTTCAGCAGGCAAAGAGGGCTTCATCTAACCCCATAGCTCACTGAACAGCCCCAGACCTCCTGGGGGGCAGGGTGGGATGGGAGATCTGGCCCATCCACGTGGATGGAGCAGAGCCCCACAGCCATAATCAAGTAATTTTCCTTTTTTATCCCAGCTACAGCATCAGGGCTTTCTCTTTTGCCTCCTGACATGAACAAGACACCAGAGACTCTTACAGTGAGGTGCAGACCTGGACGAACTGGGGTACCCTCCTTCAGCAATGCTCAGATGCTGTGGGGAAGGTGTACAAGGGAAACTGAAGCAAAACAAGAAATTAAGTGGTGATGGAGCAGTCTCTCCAATGGCTTGCAGGCTGTCAAGTGAAAGGAAGATAATCAGAAAAATGTATGACTCTAAAAATACACAAACAATGCATATTTCATGGTTCTGCCAGAACCATCACTTACACACCAGGGCACTTGCTGTGAGAGGCACTTGTTATCACAGGGTGCTGAGTGACCAGTGGATGGTCAGGACAGGGCTTTTTGGCTGGTTTTCAGGGTCCCCTCCACACATGGGCACTCACATATGTGTGTGGGGGGCACACGCTCACATGCACACTCACGTGTCCCTCTCTCTCACCCTGAGCCCTCATGCACAGTCTGCACAAGGAGCCCCAGCAGACCTGACCCTGGAGGTGCCCTTGTCCAAACAGGAGCCAGGACAACCAAGATTTAACATCTAGCAGGGGTTAAATATGTCCAAGGGATGTAATGGAAAATCCTTGAGCTGACAGGATTTGAGGCTGGGGGATGCAAGGTGATGGCAGTAGGAGCTGGCCATTGCCACCTCTCTAAGATGTGCAGTGGTAGGAGGCTGGTGGCTGCTGCTCTCCACTAGTGACAACCATCCAGCCAGAAACAGCCCCTGCCTCCCTCTCCCTTCACCAATTCTGCTAATGAAATTTTGCTTACAAAAGCCAGAATTGGGCCAGAAGGGAGAATCACAGGCGACATTTGATGGCACTTGCTATTACACCTGATAAGCAAGATTAGTAATGCAGGTAACGTATGCAATGTAAAGAGCTATACAGGCATTAAGTCTAATTATTGCTTTTGCTGCCTGCTTGCATATGGAATCAATCTGGATGTCAATCAAATAGCTGTCCTCTGTGCTGCAGGTCTCACTGTAAAGGGATAGCACTGCCAAGACCCACTAACAAATTAGGAGAAGAGAGCACTCAGCAAAGGGGGTAAGCCAAGCCATGCTGCATTCCCTCCCACCAGAAGGGACAGGGTTGTTGCTTGGTCTGGGTAAATGGCCAGCTTAAACATGAGAGAAAAAGGGGTTTATATTGAATACACTGCAGCATGAAATCATGCTGAGGTTAGGGTTTGGGTCTGTGAAAGCAGTTTGGATGGGGTATGTGTATATATACATAAACACGTATACCTACTGGATGGACCATGCTGGGTCCCTTGCTGGGTGCTGTAACAGCTGCAGCACGAACTTTGCCACCCCCTGTACCAGTAAAGGAGAAATGAATTACTGAACAAGGAGAAATGGGGGAAAACATACCAATGCATCTTCTATTTTCATCCAAAATTCTGAGCTCATCTGACTAAGGCTCAGTTTACAAAAAGTATAATAATACCTTTTTTCCTTAAATTAGCTTGTCACTTTCTTCTTGATACAAACTCCTGATTATTGTAGTAACCCAAATGGCTGCACAAAAAGCCAGCAGCTCCTGAGGAGGATAAGGGAACCCCAGCACTGCGTGTGCTGCTGAATACTGGCCCTGTTGCCTTCTCAGAAAGGTGAATGATGAGCATACAGGCTGTAAAATATGATCTGCACACATCCAAGGCAAAAGGGTCCTGAACTATCTGAAACCCACATGGCAGCACTGAAATGGACATGTCAGGGCAAAAGTGCACGATCACTGTGGCAATATCAACTTACCAGAGCCAGAAAGGTGAGCTGGAGAGGCTGTACCACAGTGGAAAAACAGAAAACTAACATAATAGCATGTACTTTGCTGAAAACTATTTGTGGCATAAAAGCTTCAGCTTTAAGAAGAGGCACTGCTCTTAAAAGGTACCACTGGCAGGTGCTGTGACAGGCCAGGAGATGTGATGTCAGCAGATGTCCTTCAGCAGCATCATGGCCTGTAAGTGCTTGAATGTAAGGAGATGAGGGTGCTTAAATTTCTCTAATCTGGCAGAAACCATTCTGTAAGACAAGCTTGAGTGGAAACACACAGGGATGTTGGCAGGTCTTCGTGTGAGGGCCAAGCTGATGACACTGCAGGACCTGGGCTGACAGCATTGGACTCACTCAAGAGTGGGGATATCGCTGTCTCATGCAAAGCTCTGCTGAAGGTAGTGCATCACCTAACAGCTGCATCTTCCAGGATCACCTTAAACATTACCTTTTCTCTTTTTTCCCCCCTTTCTTTCCTCTTTCTCTAATGGTTCTGTTAGTCTAGGTTGAAAATCCCAAGTGCAAGTGCAGTGATCCATCAAAGAGCAGCTCACACACCTCTTTCTTCCCTATTTTCATCTTTCAAAATGAAGGAATATACTGTCAGGTTACCTCTGACTTTGCAGAGCTCTAATGAGTTAGGCAGAGTTTATTTATGTGAAAAGGATGAATGGTTCTCTACATGTTAATAGCACAATCAGCAACAAACCCCTCAGCATTAATATTTAACATCCTTTGTTATGTACATGCCTGGCTGTTATTCAGAGGGCTGAGTCAGGAGAGCAGAAGCTGCTGGGAATTGAATAAGCATTATTTGTGGGATTTCTCTGAGTGGAAAATGGAAAGTAGAAAATACATTGTTTTTATGTGTGGCAGCCCAATTGTCAAGAAACTGTGTATTTCTCTATAGTGCATAATACATGCAAGAAATTACTGCAATGGAACTCTGTGGCTTTTTGCACCACATGATTTTTTTAATGTTATTGCCTGCTTATTCTTGCCTTGTACACACACACAGGTATTAATTTTATGAGATAAGAAGGAGAAAATCTAATAGATCAAAGCCAGCATACAACCCCTGCAAATTCATGATTAGTCATGTAACAGTAGGACATGGACATCTCAGATAAAGGCCAACCTTGCACATCCATCGCACAGTCTATCTCCCCTCTTTTATCCAGATTTCCTATGAATTAGACAACTAAGTAAAATAAGAATGTGAATCCTACATCATTAGCACTTCTTCTCTTTTATATATACAGACAAATATATTTATTCTTTGTAAAGCATTAAATAAATATTAATCTTAAATCTGTTCTTCCTCTATCATCATGATGCAGCTGACAGTTATAGATGATTCCATCCTGCTTCCCTCTACAGAGCAGATTATCAGCATTGTCAGTAGTTTTACAGATACCAGAGCTATGGCTGTTTTTCAATTTCAATTGTCCATAAATGCTACACTTGCAAGGCCATATTTCCATGATTACTCTGTAACTATCACAAATGGTCTAAGCCTGGTATACAGGCTTATTTCATCTGAGTGATTTTTAGGAACACTCTGTTAGATGTGGGCATCTAAGGGTCTGGGAAAATGTGCTATATTACATTACAGAGGAATGAAATACAAAGCTGTAATTTCAGATGCAAAGGTCTAGGTTGCAGCTTTTTTCTTACTTGTCTGGAAGACCCTTTATTCTTGAAGCTGTGCTTTCTGGGGAATTTCCTTGAGGGAAGCAGAGGGGCCTCTCCCTTCTTCAGTAAAAGGTAGAGAAAAAAAGGAGCTTTGGTATTTCCAAACAAAATCACCTTAGCTGTTCACTCATGTCCTTGCTTCACATCCTGTGCACAAGGCTGCTCTAAGCTGTATCAGAAGGGGCTTTAGTGATTTTAATGTGCACAGGACAGGAGCCTTGTGGGCAGACGGCACAACAGCCAGGCTGCTTCCCAGCAATGCATGTGGACAGGGAAAGGGATGGGGAGATATTGTCATAGAAAGCAACCGGAAATTGTGTGATAAAAAAAAATGCTGATGATTCTAGAAACATTTCAGGTATTCGCACCACTGGTTTTTAACTTTGTGGTATTATCAACCACCCCTGAAGCTCGACGTGAACTGGTCGTGTTTGCACCAGGGCAGAAACTAGGTATAAAAATAGAGAGAAAGGGGAAAATTTCACTGAGTAGAATCGAAGAGGAGGTGAAGGAAAACAGAGAGAAGCGTCATTATGAAAGAGAGTGAGGAGCCGGCGCTTGCGAGCAGCTGCAGTGGGGACCCACCTGCAGCAGGTGGCAGCAGGGAGCTGGGATGAAGGGAGGGAGGGAGGGAGGGATGGATGGACGGACGGACGGACGGACGGATGGATGCATGGATGCATGGATGGACGGATGGATGAGATGCTACTCTGGTCAAGGCAGATGGGACTCCACACAGGCCTCAGGGAATTTATCAGCCTCCTAATAACTTCTGTCCATCAGCAAAACCGCAAAAAGAACAAAATCTACAGATCACTCAGCATAAAGAACTGAGATAGCAGGTGGCTGATGTGCTGGAAGCATCACGTTATTAAGGCAGCAGATAAGCACTAGCAGTTATTTTTTATTTTATAGTTATTTCAGTAGCTCTATCCTAGTGCCCAGGTGTCACAGTCCCCTGGGTTCACCCTGGAAGAGATGTACTTGCTTTCACAAAGGTGAAGGTACCCATTAGAAGGTGAGTTCTGGCGAGGTGCAGGTGGGGCTCTGCTGAGGAGGTCAGCTCCTGCCCCAGATTTGCTCATATTCTGAATCATGGAGTCATAGAACAGTTTGGGTTGAAAGGGACATTTAAAGGCCATCTAGCCCACCCTTCTGCCATAAGCAGGGAAATCTTCCACTTAAGCAGGTTGCTCAGAGCCCTGTCCAACCTGGCTTTGAATGTTTCCAGGGATGGGACATCCATCATGTCTCTGGGCAACCTGTGCATGTGTTTTACCAATGTTTCTGTTTGGACCAGACTGACTGGTGCAGATGAGAACATAAGTGTTCAGCTGCAATTGTGGGCCAGCACATGAGCTGCTTTGAGGAAGAAAAGGGAGATTTGCTTTCCTACTTTCAGCCTGATTTTGGTATCATATTTGTGCTATATAATATCAATGTTACATAGAAACAAACACAATGATGATACACCCATATTCATGTCTGCCATTCCTGTTACCTGCAGGTCCTTCAGGAAGTCACTCAGATGCAACTCTGCTCTCCAAAACCCCAGATTAACTGACTGCTCCCTAAACTGTGTTCCTCCTCTCCTTGGGATCCAGCTGGATGCCAGTTGCATGTGCATGTGTGCCTTGCAACAGGAAATCCTTAGCAGGGATTAGATAGGACTCCCCTTTCATCCAGCCCTCAGGGTAAGACAAAAAGGAAACCCACAAGCTTTTGGTTTTGCAATGTGTGTCATGGCTCTTTATTGAAGTTAATGAAGAAAACACACAGTTTAGGAGTTGCATGACTCATGTTGATGTCCTCTCTGGCTACATGTAAAACCATAGTGTCAGAGGCTCTCATCCAACAGTGTGACAGGTCAGCATGTGACCACAAACACCACTGCCAAGACACACAGGGTTTGATCTTCTCAGTAGGGATGGGCACACAGGCTTGCTTGACACTAATAAAGATGCTTTTGTCTTGTCCAGCTGGAAGCAGGAGTGACTGGATACCCCATGAGAAAGCTGGCTCTCATGTGATTTCCAGACCATGTTCTTCATATCACACAATCTGACATGCCATTAGAGATATGGCCCAGTCCTGCACTGAGCTTCTGGGGCATCCACTGGCTTGCTGCTCCTGGCCCAATCTCTGAGGACAGTCCACTGTCAAGTAGCATCATGTAGGTGGCTTCTCTAAACACAGCTGTGCAGCACCACTGTAGAACAACAACCAAGTATTCATGTTTAGTGGAAAACACAGAGCTGGAACTGTTAGCAGCATGCAGAAACCTCAACACAGTAGCTGACAACACCTGAGTACCAGTTGATTGTGGTGGGCTTGCCTGGGCACTGCAGATTCAATTCCTGGCTTTCTTTTGAACACCTACTTGTACAGGTTCATCTCTGCCCAGTCTCTCTAACAGGCTGGGAGGCAGATTGTGCATCAAACTCACACCTTTACCCCCACTCCCTTAATTATCTTCCTCCACCATGTGTGCAGCTGTCCAGATGTGTACTTGCTGCCTAGAAGTTTTACTTCCAATGCACACAATTTCCCAGTGCTGCAATCAAGTCCCACATCTCTGTAGCCATAGCACTTCCTCACACAAAGAGGAGAGGGGAGGTAAAGGAGAGGGTTCCCATCCCACTTCTTGAAATCACTGCCTTGGAGTTTGCTGGCAATCCTTGCAGTGTGTCATATCCACACACTGGCTCTTCTTCCTGGACCCTTTTTCTCCCTATCTTGGCTGCCTGAAGGTACTGCAAAAGAACTGGAAAAGCCAACCCTGTGCAAATAATGAGTATGTTTTAATTGTTTTCTTTTTTGTGAAGAAAAAAAACAAAAAGGAGTTCTGACTCCAAAATGCCCTTGTGAAAATGTGACCTTGGGTTGGATCAACACACCAGATCACAAATAGGTCTCTGGTGCCTTTTAACAACCTCTCAGCCCAAAACACACACACAAAGCTGGACTGGATCAGATGGCAACACTGAGCAGGACCCACCTGCTTGCTCAGAGACAGGATAACCTGCAGTCTGTCAGGATCCCTCCAGCAGCAATCCAGTGATCAGAGAGGTGGAAATCATGCTGCAGAGCAGAACAGGGGACAGAGAAAAGATGGCTGATGCTTCCCACCATGGGCAGTGCCCAATGTCCTCATTGCACATATATAGCCAGGAGAGAAGAGAAGAGAAGTGAAACAAGTGTAAACTCAACTTCTTTTCTCCTTTGTTTTCCACTGTAACTGCCAAAGCACCAGTTACCTTCCTGAGACTGCTGGGTCCCTGGATCTGGAGATGCTTCCTCTTGCTGGAGCAGCTGCCTGCTGAGAGCTAAGACACTTGGATGCTGCACCCCTCAGCAGAAGGAAGAATCTCATCACTATCTCTAGTAGGGATGCAGTGCCAGTCTGTCAGCAGCTTCAGTTTTTGGAGTCCAGCCTCGTCCCCACTTTGTTTGTTTCTTCTCATGGCAACGGACAAGCTTCAGAGGTTTTTCACCCACTCCTTTTACCTGATAACAGCTCTAAACCAGCATCTGTTTGCCTGGAGGCACAACTCCTCACTGCTAGTTGGGACCTATTTCTTAGGAATTGTTGCTAAATGATGTCACTTTGGAATGAGCTCCCATCGGGCTGTGTCTGCGCTACCTAAACTCCAAAACTGCCAAAACTTGCTACTGCTGATGTCCAGAGGGTACGGGGACAACCAGAGATGTCAAACACCTGGGATTCATCCCTAACTTTGTCCAAATGGCACTAGACAAGCCTCTTCTGATTGACAGCTGTCTGCTGATGGTCAGATGTTAACGGGGACCAAAGTGCAGCTCAACCATGACAGTGGCAAAATGGGCTTGGTGAATAACAGGATTAAAGTGGGGCTGTGTCAGAGTAGTAGCTTGGTCACTGCAGAGACAGGGCTGAGCTGCCGGCCTGGGGCCGCCTGCCCCTGAAAGGGGGGATGCCAGCCCACAAAAATGTCACATGGATCCTGCCAGAGATGGACAAGGGGACCTCAGCCTGCCTAGGGGAAGCAGGCTGTAGTAGGGGAAACATTAAGGCCCTTCACAGTGTGACTTTTTTTAAGGTCATGCAATATTTTAAGATTGGTACAGAGACCAGTTAGACACAATGGACACCCTTTGGAGGTCTCTGGAAGTGTTCAAGATCAGGTTGGTTGGAGCTCTGAGCAACCTCACCTGGTGGAAAGTGTCCCTGCTCATGGCAGGGGGTAGGAACAAGATGATCTTTGGGATCCCTTCCAACACAAACCGTTCTGAGATTCTGTAATTCTATGATCTATGCTCTTGCAGATGTGATTCAGCACCTTTACAAAGCACCGAGAAGGGCTCTGATCTGGTCACACTTGCCTATCCCCAATTTTCAGCACAACACAGCATCATGTTTTAACTCTTGGCTGGACCAGCAGCCTGTCATTCCCCCACACTGGTGTTATTGTAATGTATGCAGAGTCACCTAAATTATAGTACCATTTTTAAACACTTCTCTGATACATTTTGGCCTTGTCCATGTTGGGTGTAGGACCCAAGACAAACACACAATCATGCACAGACACACAGTCCTATGTGTAGACACCTTTTGCAGCCTCATGTTTGTTGCTGGCTGGTGAACAAGGGACCAAATGATCTGAGGGAATGTAACTTAGCACCAGGACCCAGTGCAGCACAAAATCCCATCTGGTGCCAAGGACTTGTGATTTATGCTTTTGTTTCTGCAACAACAGACAAAGGCATAAAAAAATAATAATTAAAAAAGGGCTTTGCTGGATTTTCCATCCCCTGCCAAGATGTGAAGCCGAATGGCAGTCAGTATTCCCAGCAACACCCACGGTTAAGCACCAGTGCTGTTGCCAACTCCTGCAATCTTATCACAAGCCCCACAGTGTTCGCTTTCCTTTCTTAAGCCCCAGCTCCTGGAGTCATGGGATTAAGCAGGCAACTCAGCTTTTGATTTTAATAGCAGTTTTTATCCCTCACTGTTAAGAAGAAAAGCTTGTGAGTGGAACAGGTTCAAACCTACAGAGAAAATAAACAAGTGTATCTACTTCAACTCTGGTAATTTTTAAGCCAATTTTATTTGGAGAAAGAGTTTTGAATATTTTAGAAAGCAGAACTTTTTAGCAGCTAAACACGTGCTTCAAAGAACTAATAAAATAGTCTCAGCTGAGAAGATACTGCAGGAAGAAAGTAGACTTGGGTTTCCATGTCTTTATCCTGTCAGAAAGATCAGCAAAGGAAGAACATCTGGATTCACTAGCTAAGGCAAAGCCCATTCTGTGTCAAGAGCAAACATTAAAATTCAAAATATGAAGACTGAGACTCCCTAGAAAGAGAACTAAGCTCAGCAGATAACCCTGTCTCTGCCCCAAGGTTAGACCATGTGGATGGTATTGATCATTGCTCTAGAGAAGGAGAAGCAGGATCAGCATCTTCCATCCTGCAATGCTTGCTGCAAGGAGCCTTGTGTTGGAGTTCTACAAAACAGAGGGATGGACAGATGTCCCCAGCGCTCACAGCCCCCAGACTCATACACATTATCTGTTCTGGCTCTCCTGTTTCTATTGCAATGTATTTAGATCTGGAGCCACTTCAACTTTTTGTTCTATCAACTGCTGAAAGCAACTTCAGTGCAAAACAAGTAATTAAGAGCAATAATGACACAGATGCCCTCAGAGAGGGGCCATCCCTTGTTTAGCTGCAATTTTTAATAATTTTAAGTTGAAAAAGCTCGTATGATCCTTGAACACATCTACAGCTTTAAAGAACAAAATGGGATGTTTTAATAGACTATCATGATAAATTGTTCCCATAAATGATGAGAAATGTTTAAATCAATAAAACGTTTGTTTAGATGTCCATATGGAGGAAAGACACAGTCTGTTGCTCTTCATATTGGATTGATCCCACTGTGTTAAATTACAGCTGGCTACAGCCCTTCATCGTTTATTGCACAGCTTGACAAGCATGTAAAATATTCACACTGAGCGCAAAAATTTTGAATGTCTGATCTCTGCATTGTCCTTGTCACTTCCTCCCAGCCAGGGCCAAATTAAAGGCTGCTTAATATGGAGGGGAGCTTTGCCACAGCTCTCCCACAAGCCTTTGGCCACGTTACCCAATATCCTCTCGCTGGCCTGGGGGAGCCAGCAGCTGGGGAGCAGATGCAGGCAGCCCTTGACATGTGACGGCCTGTCTGCCCTTAGTCCTTGCATTTAGGGTTTATCAGCTGCTCTGGGCTGTTGATCATAAATATATAAATCCAACAGTAACCTGGTCTTACAGGATTAGCTGTCGTTGGAAGGTGCCTGGTCTGTGTTTCTGAAGGAGTGACAGCAGATGGTGAGTGGCAGGAGGGGCAGCCAAGGCACTAAAGAGGGATCTGTGAGCTCTGGGTGCTGTTCCCACGGAGCCTGGGTGATGCCCAGCTGTGGCTCTTGCCTCTTCCTTGCCTGAAAACGCAGCACAGTGTGGGATGTTCCCCTTGAGGACTGCAGAAAGACACCAGGATTGTCAGTGATGGCAGATTTTAAAGCCGTATGAAACAGTAACCAAAGGACCCATGATCTGGAGTAAAAATTCTGAATAGAAATGAATCTTGAAACTGAATAGTGAATGAGAAAGCAGCTGTCTGCACATCCCACTGCCCTGTGAAACCAGGCAGGCCTGTCACTCCTGCCTGCAGGCAGCTCTGGCAGAGACATGGGGTAAACAGGTTAAGTCCATCAGAGAAAAAAGCAGCTCCTGAAAACCCCACCCATCAGTGGTGGAAGGAAGGCAGCCCTTATACTCCACTTCACTTGAGTCTCTCCTACCAAGGATGGGCAGGGAGGGCCTTAAGGAGGAAGCTGGGCTGTCACCCTAGTCCTGCCTTGCAGCCCAGGGCTGATCCTGGGCTGACTGGCAAGGCTCAGAGGAGAGCTCAGATTGGGCTCAGACATCAGGGATGCTGCACAGCAAAGGGCCTGGCTGCACAGCCCCAAAAGGTAGCACGTCACAGGTTCACTTCAAGTGACTGCTCAGAACTTGAACCAAGCCTCATCAAACCTCTTCTCAACCCCATTTTGGGATCCCAATGAGTGCTACTGTGCATCCCGCAAACTCACTTCTTTGTCTCTGGGTTTTGCTTTTCCTTGGGAAATGGGTTTCCTGCAAAGCCTAGGCAATGCCAAGGCAACCCCAATAGAGCAAGGAGAGAAGCAGGCAAAGGAAACACAGCTGATGTCCTGACCAGAGCCGGCAGAGGCCACTGCAGTATGCTGAAAAATAACTCCAGGCTGAGGTCTCTGGTGTGGGCTTCACTCGCAGGCACACTCCTCACTCCAGCGTGTGTTTTTCTCTCTGCTTGGTGTCATGTCTTGGCTCCAGGATCCCCAGGCATGGTGCAAAGCACTGGGTCAGAGCCACTCTTTTTGCTCTCTGCAAAGGGGTGATGTAAGTGTCTGTGCCCCTCCCTTCCTCACCCCCAAACTCACCATCGTCACCAGACGAACCGTCAGAAACCAGTTCTAGTAAATGCAGGTCCCCAAGGGCCTACTGCACTCCAACCCAGATATCTTTAAGGTGGTGTGATATAGTTTATATGTGAAAGCAAGAAAAATGAAATCTGGAGCCTCTCAGACACAGTAGCCTCAAAAATGTGTCCTTCTTTCACCAGGACATGGCCTGCTCTCCTGCCCTAGTGCTCTGCCTCTGCCCTCTCTGCAGCCTGCAGCACTTGCCCTTCCATCTGGGACTATGTTGCTTTGGGCTGATCTTTGTCAAAGCTCTTAACCTTCTGTATGTTTACTAAAAAGATATAAAAATTATACAAACTAGACTGAACAATGAAATCCATAAAAGTATTGCTGCCCCGCTGCAGTTTTACAGCTCAGGTCTGTTTGTATGCAACCAGCAATGGGCAGCAATATGTGAGGTACCTTTGATGTTTGAAATGGGGCTGGATCTGTGAAAAGAAAGCTGAGCTGTGCCTTCACTTTAATGAAATAAACAGAAAGGGGACTAAAAATGCCAGTTACTACTCTTAAAAAAGGCACCAATGTGGAAAAATAAGTAGGGCACCATCAGTAAAGCCAACAGTTCTTTCTAAAATAACTTAATTTCTTTAAATAGCTTTCAATAAATTTTAGAATAGCTTAAAAAAGTTCTTTTCTTTTTAAGAGACTGAGGGCCTTTTTCATTAGATAATGAAAGAGTGTAAATTTTTCAGAAATCTAGCATTTTTTCAATGTCTGCCTTTTAGATTTATAAAGACAAACTTGCTCCTTGTGCCTGTGTTTCATCATCTTGTTACTTCCAGTACCAGGGGGAACAGTGTGCTCTCTCACAGTGTACTTGGGTGGAAATGTTGTGCCCCAGTCTGTCTCGGTCATAATGAAATGTGGCTGAGCACATTCAGCTTGTTCCAGCTGGTGTTGTACTTCTCTCTGCTCTCCAAGTGGAAATGTAGTCATCACAGGGTGTGTATGTGTGGGGAAGATGCCTTCCCAAAGGGCCCTCTGGGATCCAGACACTGAATTAGCAGTGTTGCTTAACGAAGATGCTGCTAGATGTGGATGCAGATTCAGTCCAGCCTGGAGTACTCTCAGTTTTGAAACCAACCTTGTAGGACACTTAAGGCAAGAACCTAAATGGGCATAAGGTTTACTACTTTCTGTCTCAGTTTACAAATCTGTTCAGTAATTCTGGCTTCTTTGATTAGCTATTCCAACATTTCTGAATATAGGTGTTAATTAATTGCTATTAATCAAATAAAGGTGGGACACTGTTCATTTTCCATCTATGACTTTGCATAGGCTCATTCCCAGTTCGATAACTGAAAGTGTGACTTCACAACCCGCTGCCAAGGTGGTGCCAGGCACAGAAGCTAACCAGCCTCAATTATCACTTTCCCTTTCATCCCTAAATAGAAAGGACATGTGCAGCAGCAAAAGTGTTATCTGCCCCATTGTTTTGTACAAGCAGCTCATTTCTGGAAGAGATTGCTAACTCACTTATCCACAGCATACAGTGTTGCAAACAAGAAGTCCAAACTTTCAGTCCCCTTCCACAGCAAATTAGGTCCAAAGGGGACTATCAACACTTTTATTCCTTGGCAGTATTTGTATTTTCACAGTCACTGTTTTTCCAGTTTGAGTGGCGTGGGTGTATTGGGTGAAAAACTGTGTTAATCAACTGCAGCTACACCATCAGTGCTTGCACCTGAATCACTTAGACAATTTTGAAGTGTTACTTCTAACCCTTAAAACTGAACTCAACATGGGTCTGGCTTCTGTTGCACCAGAGCATCAGAAGCGATAGTTCTGCCACCACAGACTCAGAGAGCATATCTTAACTCCTTTATTCCTGAGTTCACCCTTGACCAGCACTGCTAAAAGCACTGCACAAATGTGGGGTGTAAGCTTGGTTTAGAGACTGTCTAGAGACAGTGGCTGTGTGGACAGGAGTTCAGGGGTCAAGAAGTAATTGATGAGAAAAGTGCAGAAGACATTGGGCTTTTTATGACAGCAGGAGCATAAGAAAGCAACAGCAGCAAGATCTGCTCTGAAAGCTTAAGGGAATAGTGCTCCAGGAGGCAGCAAATTCCCTGGGGGCTAATAACACTTCAAGCTACCCTATTTTTTAATTCATTGTACTTGTCTCAGCCATTGAGTTAAGCACCTGATGTTGAGTTACAGTGGAAATTGCCCAGGGAAGGCATGTGGTGTGCATGTGCACAGAGGTAATGGCTTTATCGTGACCGGCCCTGGGGGGCTCGGGGCTAAGCAAGAGCTCAATAATGGCTGCAAAGAAAATAAAGTGCTGCTCTCCATCTAGTGAGTGTGGGTCACATGCAAATGGCTACATGACTGCCAAAGAAAAGGGTTTCAGGCCAGAGAGTCAGACACAGCTCTGCAAGGTGTTAGACCACAGAAACCTCAGAGGGGAAAAAGGGATGGAAACTTCATTGCTTGAGATACTTTAAGTTCAAAACACTAAAAACTAGTGATAAAACACTAAAAATAAAGTCTAGGGAACTAACTGAACTAGCAGAAGTAGTGTGAGGGTGTGGGGAAGCCGGATACGTGATCTAATGGATGTTAGCTTCTCTGCTTCTACAAAGCCATAATAATGCAACACATCATACACATCTTCCTGCCAAACACAACCAGCTCCCTTCTTCACTCAGTCTTTCAGTACACGCTCCGTCTGCTGTATGACACAAGCCACACATACAATAAACCACTAAAAGCAACCAACACCCTTTAGAGATAAGGGAAGGTGATTAGTCTACATCTTCAGTTTTATAATAACCATCCCAGTGCTCTGTTCCAATGGACAGCAAAGCATCACTGCATAAAGATGTAAACCCTCCATAGTTTATTAAGTTTCTGGATCTCTCTCTTGTTCTCTCTTCCAGACTAATGATAAATTATATCAAGGTGAGTAGTTAGATGTTTGCTGCTTGTAGGAAAACCCCTGAGAGGCCTATAGGGCTTTGAGTTTCCAGGTTCTTTCTGCCTGTGCTAGAAGACACAGGTGTTGAAAGCACCATGCTCAGGTCTGAGGAGCAGGGAAGACCATGGGGTTTTCTCTAGACTGGTGCTGACCCATGGGAATAGCTGAGAGGATGCTATAGCCATAGATGAGGAGAGGGGATTCCCTCAAGTCACCTGGGGGCAAGGAGAGATGGGGAAAACTGCCACCATGCAGACATGCAGATAGATATCAGCAAAGGCCCTGATATTTTGAAGCGATTGCTCTTCCATCACTAGCTGTCGCGTCTTGCACAATTAAATTCTGTGAGAGAATAAACATATCTAAACAAACATTTTGCAGAAGTAATTATCAGATGGCGTATACAGTCATGGTAACTGAGCAGGCAAATTCTGCCCATGAATTCTTAGTTATAAAACTGTTTTAAAACTACAGATCTTTTCAAAAATAGCCTTATATATGCACAGCAAGATGTCTTCATGCACAGCTGTAAACTTCTGACCCCAAGCTATTTTCTTTGTTCAGTGTTTTCAACATAAGCTGCAATATCTGCTTTATTCTTCTGGTCACTACAACAGCTGAGAGAGTAACTCAGTTGCTTTATTTATTTTAAAGATGCTCAGAAAAGGAACCGAATGTGATTACAGGGTAACCTGAGGGGCCATACACTGGCACAGAGAGATGGGCCTCCTGGTTTCATTTTCAGAATGAGACACTTCATGTGACAGGAGTGTCTGTGGTTTTAATAATTACACAGTTGTAAAGGAACTGCAAATAGTTTTATTGATATTTGGATTAGTGGGTAAATCAGAGTAATGATAGAGGGAGAGACCTGTTTCTCTATGTATATATTAGCTTTCAACAGTCCTTCATGAGCCAAAGAGACAGCTCCAAATTTGTAAAAAGTGTAATTTCAATATTTTCATTGAGAAACACAAACGTTAATACCCCCCCAACATGCTCAATACTTTGCAGGACAAAGTTTGTTGCAGACACCTTTATTCCCATCTTGGTGCAATAAATAGGGCTGTTTTCAGGCATGCTAACTTGATTCTCTGCCCTTGTAACACTAATCCCTCAGATGTGGTTTGGAGTTGAATATATATATGCACCAGTGCTCTTGGCTCATGACAAATGTGTGAAAACGGACGCCAACATTTGGAAACATAGTGCAAAAGAGAGAGTCAAAATCAAAGCAAAGGATTTTGAAGGGCATAGTTATGAAGACAAACACCACCAAATCCTATGTCTATCTGCATATCATCAAAGGGTTTTTTTATATTTGAGACCTTAATTATGTGAGGCATTTCATCTCCTGTTTTGCTAAGTGATCTTGCTTGATGAGGTGCTTCGCAACTTTCCAATCTGTTACTGTAAGCACACAAATTACTTTCTGCTAACCCAGGCAGACAGTGGGAGGACAGAGAAGCTAATAAAAAGGGAAATACAGCTTTTGGTGAAGTTCTCAGAGATCATGGCCATTTAATCAGTCACAAATTCTCCAGGCTGGCAGTTACCCAAGACAGCCACAGCCTCTGCCCACCTCGCTACCCAGGGCAGGTATGCCATAATGTATGCCATAATCAGCTTCACTAAGAGCAAGCTCAAATATGTCTAAGGATGGGTTAACTGCTCTGTGTTGGCAAAAGAATAATCAAAAAGTTGTGAAGACAAAGACCTCATTAGCTGAAGTTGTCTGCCAACTGTAATGACATCCTGGACACCTGTCAGTGCAGAGCTGCAGGGACAGAGGAGGCTGTTTGATCCTAATCTCTTTCTTGCCAGTCTGGATCAGTTCTGTTTATGATCTATCAGAGGTTTAAATGGCCACTGCAGTGGCCTGCTCTGCAGCCTGCAAGGCTGGAGATAAGTCTGCAAAAAATACCCAGCTGACCTTGGAATGAGCTTTGCTTGGATTTGCTTACAGGTGGTGATCAAAAATACCATATGACAGCTACTTGATGTGAAAGAGATCCCTTCCACACAAAAGCACGTCAGTGTGTGTTGCAAAACACAACTCGCTCAGCCTGGGATGCCAGAGATGCCATATCCCATTCTTGACATGGGCTTCTTAGCCCAAGCTGCTAAGAAATAATTGAGAAGCAGTCTAGCGTTACAGGAGTGCAGGGAGACCCTGACAGGCCAGAATGCCAACCCTGCAATGTGTCCATCTCACAGCATGTCCCACACGCCTGCTGCTGCAAATAGCCAGCCAAGCCCATGCTGCCCCAGCAGCCAGAGCCATTGCAACTGGAGGTAGAGAGGGGAACAGAGAAATTATGCTTTTATTGTGACCATCCTGGTCTGGGGAATGTGGAGAGATGAGCATCTGTGAGCCTGGTTTCTCCTTGAGAACCTCCTCTGGCACTAAGGACAAGCACCCTACCAAAGCCATATGCACATTCAGAATTGTCTTCAGAGAAGGGCAGAGGAAAGAACTGTGATAATAAAAGTTGATGACCAGTAGTACCTCATAAGTCACAACATTATGCTTGTCATGTTGAACGATACTTCATCACCACGTGCATACACAGCCCCCAGTGAATGCCCAAGTTCCTGTTGTCCTTCCTGGCATTAGGATTTGGGGCAATGTATTTTTTTTCCTATGACCCACATAGCATTTGTTTACAGCACATGGTAAAGGCAGCTTCCTTTTCCCCTCTTGAGAACTGAGGTTATTTCGCCCTACTGCCACAAGAGATCTGCACTTGTTAACAGGCCAACTGTTCATGCTGCTGAACAGAGATGTTCAATGGCCTTTTGCACTTTTCTGAGATCTGGAACTGTGTTAAGCCGAAGAAAACCACGGTGCATTTTTGCTGAACCTTGTGCACATCAGCAGTTCTGGTGCAGAAGTATGAGGACCATCTGGTGGGTATATGTCTTTTGCAGAGCTGGGCTGACTTGCAATAGGTACAGAACTTATGTGCAAGAAAATCAGGCTTCATGACACGAGGAGAGGAACTTTCTGGCTTTTTATCATTTGAAATCTATAAAAGGAGTCTATTTTGTTCTCAAGATATGAAGCCAACTACAACAGTCTGCTATAGGTACATGTTGTAACACACAGGTGTTGGCAAAACAGCTGGTGGGTGGTTGATGATGGAAAATCAGAGCAGTTTTTAAAGCAGTTCATGTTCAGCCCATAGGTTTTGTGAATATGCCTGAAGTTGATGGTCTGTGATGGGAACTTTCAGGCTGTACTTGGATTTCTATGAAATACACATGCTTCCTGTTTGCCTTCTTGGGGAAGGCATCTCTTTTGGTACTTCTTTTTCATTTGGCAAGTTCATGAACATCAATAGGAAAAGTTTGGGCAGATACTTAAGGCAAGGATATGAATGGGACAAAGTGCTTACACATTTGGATAAGCTGGAAATATTTGCCATGACCTAAGGGCCTTTGGTTTCCACCACCCAGAGGACTCTCCTCTCTCACATTCTGTAGCTTGGGAGATCTCATCCAGTCCATATACACCTACTGAGAAAATCTGAGCAGTGGAAGTCAGAGATGGAGCACTCATATCCTAGACAGAAAGAGATTTTCTGGATGTTGCATACCCACACTACACATACGATTTCAGCTTGTTTCACCCTTGGTAATATTTGCAAGACTCAAGCAAATATTGCCAAGTGACCTAGATGTTGACAATTTCTCTTACTGCCTCACACAAAAAGCAAATACACCCATCAGCTCTGGTATGGATTCAAGAGAAGCCAGGGATGCCATATGCATTCACATCCTGGCCACACGTGGTGATGGCAATAAATAATTGATTACAAATGTATGTGTTGCTTTCTTGATAAGTTGCTTTACTGTGGGATTTGCTATATTGATTAACTTTAATCTACTTGGTATGTAATTTAGATCTGAAATTGAGTGGAGTGCAGGGGATGAAGAAACTGCTCTAATATTTAGGGAGTATAATGAATTTGATTAATTTTACATCTTGTGTTGATAAAAGCTTTCATCCTAGTCTGCTATCAATTTAACTCTCTGTATTTGTAATTTTTTACTCCTGGGATCCCATGTAATTCAGTTTCATAAATTGATTTGATGGATGTTTTCTGATACTTCAGTAAAGCCTTTTGGCATAGATTTGCCTATCCCTTGCTTTGCACGTACCTGGACAACAATCCTTGCTGAAGACATAAAATAGAATTGTATTAAATTAAAAAGATTATTGAAAAGAACAGGATGGCTAGAGCAGATGACTGTAAACAGTGTCCTTTGACAAAGCATGAGGTATAAAGCTGAAGTGGAAGAGAAAACTGTCCCAGGAGGATTAATGATAGTGTTTTCAGCCTGCACATCCCCTTTCACCCCTCCCTTCCTGCTTCCTCTAACACCTACTCTACAGGGCTGAACAGCCTTGAGGTACAGCTCAAGCCTCTGCTGGGACAAGCAAATGCTGTCAGGTCTGGCAGGGGCAGTAAGAGGCTGTGCAAGTTCTTGTAATAGTTACTATTAGTGCAGAACCACAGAATGCTTTGGGTTGGAAGGGACCTTAATGAACATCTAGTTCCAACTCACCTGCCATGGGCAGGGACACCTTCCACTAGACCAGGTAATCTGAATATTATTTCTTAGGCAAGGCAGGAGGGGATGGCACTTTTTTTGCAATACACCTGCATGTGCCTTATCCCTGTGGGATGGCAAGGCCAATTGCAGAGCTCATCTCATTCTTTGGCTGCTTTTATTTCTTGTTTCTGTGTTAACTGCTTGGAAGCTGCAGATACAGACCCAGCAGGGTAGCAGGTGCAGGTACTACATGGACTTCACTAGATGATTTCTTTGGTCTGGAGAATATTTGTAGCAAATACGATGTGAAATATGATGATTTGTGCCTATCACAAATTCATGTGGGTGTGGTTCTGATGGGGCTGTCAGCAGAGACGCTCCCTTACCTGTTTTAAGGTCCTTTGAACATAAGTAACTGAAATGTTTTGTCTGGAAGAAAATCCAGTCTTTATGTCAGAGCTTCCAATGATATCTGTAAGGGGGAGTTTTGAGAGCTTGGTGTTAGCACAGCTTATCAGCACGTGGAGGGGCCCTGTGAGTCGCAGAGGTGGACTTGCTAGATGTGCCCCATCAGTTGAGCAACTAAAATGACATCTGCATAAGCAACTGATAAGCACTGCCTCCCAGAGTTGAGAAATCATCATAAAGAGCAGTGATGAGCAGCTGGGGTACGTGGTGGGTGACAGCCAAATGCAAGCCTGGACTCCTTCTCCCACGAAATCCCCATAGACCTTCCACAGAGGGGTAGTAGAACCTAGGGAACTTTCTTTTTATTAATTTATTCAATTTTGCAAGCCATTAAATGTTTGCGGTTTGCTGGGTTTTACTGCAGTTCACCCATTACGGGATATCTCCTGTCCCAAGGATGAACTCCAATGTCTGATGATTGTGACACACTAACAACTTTAACATTTTAACTGTGATATATAAATATATAGTACACAGGAATGGGTTAACTTGTCCTGAAGGCTGCTTTCAGCCACAGTCCATAATTTTTTAGCAAAGATTGTACTGCTCATGGGACTTTGGAGATGACATTGTTAGAGTTTAAAGAAGGAAAATGATATTAAAATCTCTTCAGGTGTAGCTGCCCTTATCTCAGCTACCAGGCACTGGCTTCAAACAAGCAGGGACACAAAGGAAACACCACACACTGTTGTCAACCACACTAATGCTCAGTGTCTCAGTTTTGTAGCTGCTTGAATATGATGAAAACAAATCTTTAATAGTAGCTGCTTCCATCATTGCACTGCACTCTGTTTTCTATTCAGTTGCAAGGACGGCTCATTTCCAGCAAACGGGAACAATGTGCTCATATTGCTAATTCATGCCACTACACACAAATGTTCAGATTATGTTGTGCAGAACCAAATTCCAGTCTCATTCATGAGTGTAACTCGCACTTAAATCCAGTACCCTAGCAAGAACCAGGGAGCCCTGCAGCAAAGTTTGTGACAAATTAAAACCTGAAAGAGGCAATGAAAGAACATCTGATATATTTTATTAATATTTTTATGGTGTTTAAAAAGAGATTTGGATGTATGGCAGAGGGTGGAACTCTGGGGAACTAGTGTCAGAGACGATTTGAAAGCAAATGATTTATCAGGAGGTTGGCATCCACAGAGTCCTGCACAAATTTCCTTTCTACTGCCTCCCTGTTTTGGTTTGTAGTAATACGTGGGTGCAGGCAGGATATTTTGATACAGAGAATTTGGGGGTGGATAACAATTTAAAGATCAGAATGCCGACTAATCTTGGGGAAATGAGAGGTAAAAAGATGTATTAAGTGCTGCTGAGAGCAGAGGCTGGGCATCTGAAGTGGCTGATACAGCCTTTTTGTGGCAGATGCTTGGTGGTCTCTGGTCCTGGGGCACCAGGAGACCTCCCACAGGCAAGGGGGACCTGGGCGGAGATCTAAACTGAGCCTCTCTCTGACCCCTGGCAGTCTGGGGAGCTGCCTATTCACCCCATTACCGTGTCTACCTTTGCTGATTCCCGTCCTAAGTCACCAGCAGTGCCTGGCACTCCGGGGATATGTACACTAGAGAAGCCCACTCTGGCAGGGAATATTTCTGATATGAAAAATTACACCTTCTCTGATGGCATTTTGATTCACCTCCTTTGACTGAGAGGACTGTAACACTTTTGATGAATGGGGCCCATCAGCTGATCCTCCTGCTTTAGGGCTAAGCTGCTGCATTGTCTTTTCTCAATATTCTCCATGCTAATTTCCTTTCCTCCTGTTTAGAATATTATTACTATGTTAAATGCTCCTGGGCAGCCATGCTGGCAGGTGACCCATACACCCTTCTGCTGAAAAGACTCCCCAAAAGCATTTCCAATCTATTTGCAAGAACAACACATATGAGCCCATATGCAAAGGCATGTACACATGAGCTGGTACAGACTCATCTGGGAGGTCAAGCCCTTTCTTTGGGGCTTCTCACCCCCACAGTGTGACCGGGGGGCACCTATAGCAAGACCAGGGCTGTGTCAGCTCCAAGCAAGGCAGCAGAAAACACACTTGACTTGACAAGCAAGGAGATGTTCCATTGATGGACATCCAAGAGGGTAGAGCTAAAGATCTTGGTGTGCGTGTTATGGAAAGTTTTAGACAGCTGTTATCTGTTACCACAATACCTTGCTCACGATTGCTTCAGATGGGATGAGGTAGGTTGAGCTGGGCTGGGTTAGTCATTGGTTGGAGCCTTGTAGGGGACAGTTTCGTCAAGAAGTGACTTTTCACTAGATGGTGCTCTTTGCTGAGCCATCACAGTGCCTGACCCCTCTTCTTGGATCTGGGAACTTCTAAGTGATTGCCTCATAAGCCCATTTTGTAAAAGTGACAGGAAGGCAAATGAAAATGTTTTTCCAGGGTCCCTGCTCTCACGTGCCTTATCCTGTTGGAGCCATGTAAGAAAAACTATTGCTTTACATCTGGTTGTAAGGGGTCTGCAATACCGGTACATTCCAGTCTCCAAAATGACCACAATGCACAAGTGTTGAAACCATTTTTATTATTTTAGTTGCTTTAAACTGAATCAACAGTGCATATTTTGGAAGCCAATGCCAAGTTCACACAGAGAGTTTTCAGCAGATAATCTTCTGCACTGTACACAGTGTTATTATTTCTGTTCTACCTAGAGAGAACATGATGTACGGGAATTACCTGCAGCCTTTGTCCAGTGCTCTGGCCAGCAGCAAGGTCTCTTTGCAAAGTATTGTGATGTTTTTTTGGGGTGGTTGCTGTAGCGTGAGACTGCCCAGCTGTGGTGGGGCAGGACATGCATGTAAAACTCAGCACTGATCCTGCCTTTGTGGACGTGACCATCCAGCCACTGCCAGCGTTAGTGGGACACGTGTGTGCAGTAGGGGAAGCCAAGTGGAAATGTTGGGCCACCACATGTACACATTTCCAAAGAGCTTCCAACAAAAACGGTAACTGAAGGCAAGTCACCACCACAACAGATCATTCATCTTCATTCCGCAGGGCCTCCTCCAGCCCAGCCACACACGGACCACAGGCCACATGAGCTCATTTGCTAATGGTGGGTTGCCATTTCCACTGTTTTTCCGGGGCAAGGCGTGGGAACGGTATGGGAGATGTTTCTCTATCAAACATATGCCCCGCACACAACCGTAGGGGAGCTGGGAAAGAGGGTGAGGAGCAGGATGAGACCATGGGCTGGGCTGGTGGGGCTCAAGGGGAGCTGCTGGGTTTGTGACAGGTACAGATGTGCAGATCCCATTCACATCTGGACAGCCTGGGCTCTGGGCTACGAGAGGGTTTAACTGCTGGGGGGGGATGCCAGGAACCCATCCCCATCCAGGACAGGCCTTTACAGCTGGAGCTCAGCGCATGGGAAGGCAGGATCACAGAACCATGGACTGGTTTGGGTTGGAGGGGGCTTTAAAGATCACCCAGTTCCAACACAGGGCACCTTCCAGTGGACCGGGCTGTTCGGAGCTCCATCCAACCCGGCCCTGCCCACTTGCAGGCACGGGGCAATCCTCAGATCCCCCTCAAATAAAATCCTCAAATAAAAACAAACCCGCAGCACAACGCTACACACACACACACACACAGAGCAGCCGGGGAAGGGGGAAGAGCCCCCGGGCGGCCGAAGCCCCAGGGTGTGTCCCGGGGGGTTCCCCGGCGCTCCTGGGGAGGCCGGGCAGGCTCAGCCGGAGCTTATCCCGGAGCGAGTGCGGGCGGTGGGCGCTCCGTCCGCTGATCCCCAATCCGGCCCGGCCCCGCCCGGCCCCCCAACCCTGCACAGCCCCGCACGGCCCCCCAGCCCCGCAGGGCCCGGCCCGGGCGGCGCATGCGGGGCGGGCGCGGGGCAGGAGCGGGAGATCGGAAGAGCG
>JAWWMO010000019.1:6810587-6835828 GCA_035047845.1 Dendrocincla fuliginosa
CAGCCCCCGGCCCTCCCTCCTGCTCGCTGCCCGCCTCCCCGGGCGGAGAGCACCGGCCCGGCCGCCTCCGCCCCCTCCCCGTCCCCGTCCCTCTCCCTTCCCACCCGGCCCCGCTGCCAGGGGCGAAGCGCCCGCCGGGCCCCGCGGTGAGTCTGCCCCGCCGGAGCCGGGCGAAGGGCTGTGGGGGGAAAGTTTGGGGAGGGGGCGGAGGGGCGGGCGCTCCCCGGGGACAGGGTGTGCGGGAGCCCCCGCGCCCCTTCCCGCGCCCTCGCGCGCTCCTCCCGGCCTTCCTCCTCCCGGCCGTCCTCCTCCTCCTCTGCCTCGGGGCGGAGGGGGGGGGTTTGTCGGCGCAACTTCGCCTGGAGCCGCTCCGCGCGGCCCCTCGTCTCCGCGCGGCTTTATTCCCTTTCATTTCGCGGCTCGTACGAGTTTTCCATCTCCCCGGCGTGCTCTCTCGCTTGGCTGCTCCCCGCCGCTATTGTCTGCGGGCCGGGCCGGGCGAGGTCCCCCCGCGGGCACCGACACGGACACGGGGAGTGCCCCGGTGTGAGTTAGTGTGAGAGTGTGTTGGTGTGAGAGTGTGTTTGTGTGCCCCGGGTGGGTGTGTGAGAGTGTGCCCTGTTGTGTGTTTGTGTACCCCGCGTGGGTGTGTGTCTGTGTGCCCCTGGTGGGTGTGTGCCCATGTGTGTGTTTGTGAGTGTCCCAGGTGTGTGTGTGCCCAGGTGAGTGCACCCCGGGTGTGTGTTAGTGCCCCCAGGTGTGTGTGTGCCCGTGCTCCGGTGGGTTCCCCCAGGTGTGTGTGAGTGTCCCCCGTTTTGTGTTAGTGCCCCAGGTGTGTGTGAGCCCCCCCCGGTGTGTGTGTCAGTGCCCCAGGTGTGTGTGAGTGTCCCCCGGTTTGTGTTAGCTTCCCCAGGTGTGTACGTGTGCCCCAGGTGTGTCCCCGGGCTCACACACCCTCCTGGCCCCCGTTCCCGTCGCTCCCATCCCCTCTGGCATTACGGACACCCCCGTCTGAAACCCCGCCAGCCTCTCACGCGAAACTTTGTATCTGAGTTTATTTCCCAGATAATGCGGAGTCCACCCGCAGCACGCCGGTGTCGGTGTGTGTCACCTTTGGGGCCGAGTGGCCTTTGAAGCCACTCAGAGGGTCATTGCCGTGGAGCCTGTTTCATGCTTTTCACTCTGCTGCTGGAAAACACAATTTTTTTTTTTTACTTCTCGAGTGCAGACATTTCTTCTGGAGCAAATGCAGGAGTTTCTGGATAAGGATTGGGAAAGGCTAATTTTTCGTAACCTGTAACTGTTGGGGTTTTTTAATCCACCTTCTGTGACTGTGTTGCCCCTGCAAGTCATATAGAGGAGCTGGGCTTTGGAGTTTGGTTTTGCTGACCTCTGGAATTGGTTCTGCTCCAGTGTCCTTTACAAGGCTTCATGTTAGGTGGAGCTCAAAAGTGGAAAAAAAGTGACTTATAAAAGTTTTTTTTTCTTTGAAGAGTGTGCTGTACTGATTCTGTTGTGGATGACCAGAGAGGGACTCGATAAAGGGATTAGAAATCCTGTACTGCTGTAGGACAGTTGGTTGCTGTGGCTCTCTGTAATCTTCATCAGCCGTAAAACTTTAGGTACTCATGGAGTTATGCGATGCAGTAGAAATATGTAAAGCATGTAGCTTCAGAGCTGAGTTTAGACAGTTGGTCTGAGATCCATGGATGTCTTGTGTGCTGGGAGTTTTGGCTAATGTAATCTAATCGGTTTTAAAGGGCCAAGCTGCATTATTTCAGTTTGTGGTGACTGTCCTCAGTCCCTTGCTGGGTGTGTTTTTCGTGTTTTGCACACCCTTGCTGAGCTATTGTGGAATTGCAAGGGTGAACCAAGTTCCACATAGTTCCTTAAAGGTAAGGTACTAATGATTTATTATGATGTTAGAGAATGTGTATTTTTATACATGGATACCTTAATAATGGGAGTAGATTGACATTAACCTCTTAACATCTGTACCTGGGGACAAAAGCTGCTGTTTATACTAGAGGAGCATTCACTCAGAACGTGCTTGCTGTGCTTTGGAACACTTCCATGGTGACGGTATCTTGTTCTGACACTTTAAGCTGGGTTGGTTTGTTTGTTGGTTGGTTGTTTTTTTTTTTTTTTTTAATCACAAGGCTGATAGCAGGGTAAGGGTGCATTAGGTGAGGTGAGAATCACCTGGGCATGTGTTTTCCCTTGGCACGAGTTTGAGTGTGTGCCTGTCTTCCGCATTCATGGGTTGAGCCTGTATGTCGCCTGCGTGTCCTTCCAGCGCTGCCCGGTGCTGGGCAGACAGGCTGGCCTGGGGCTGTTGCTGGAAGGGCACGGATGTTGAGTTCTGCCAGGCAGACAGGTTTTGTAGGTAGCCTGAATGACAAGTCTCCTGCAGGTAGTGTGGATGATCTGTGTTTCTTGACGGCGTTCCAGCCTTCATCTCCCGCCTGGTTCTGGTGGCCACGGAACGGCCGGCATAGCCTGAGAGGTGAGGACACGATGTGTTCGGAGTAACAGAGTCCAGCTGGGGACTGCAGCCAGAGAGAAAGGCAGGAGCTCGATGTTCCTGATTTACAGCTTTGCTGCATCAAAGGAGGAAAACACAGTTAAGAAGTCAAAGCTTCTCATAGAACAGAGCTCTGCCAGGTACTGTCCGATGATAAATCTTTTTAAACACAGTCTGTGTAGGGAAGCTTTGAAACTCAGGCATATGCAGAACTTGCTTCTAATCTCTCAGCAGGATATACTTGTGAGTAAGCCGTGTTCTGGTCTAGGGTACGCTCCTTGGCTAAGAGGGGGATTAACTACTGTTAAAGGAATCTGGTTATTCTATCCAAAGTATGAATTAAGAAGTGGTCGATAAATTATACTAGAGGAAAAAACCATTGGTAGTTTTGGTGGTGGTGTGCACAGACTCCTGTCTTACAAAGGCAGTGAATGCTTCATATTATTTTCTTTTGGCATAATAAGTTTCAATAAATAGCTATTAAACAAAAAAATCATTAGTAGAAGCTGCTGTGTCTGCTGTATCTATCTCTTTTCCATTCTGTTTCCAGGACACCAGTGTATCAGTTTTCTCCGCCTGGTATTTGGTGGTGATCCACTCACCAATGAAAAACCGACCTTGAAGCAGCTTGGAAGCTTTTCTGCTTATTACTGTAGCTGGTTATCTCTGCAATCTACTTGAGTGCTATTAAATGCTATTTCTATAGGGGTTCCCCACACAGGCAATAAATAGCCTGAAGTCAGCTAAACCACACAGCTGATTAGTATGGAGGAACTGTTTGGTTTTGGCTTTGCTTGCTGGTGGAAGGTGGTGGTAGGAAGTTAAAAACTTGAGCGAAAGGCTAGATAGTACAGGAGGCCCTCTCTGCGTGGTTGTTGGCCCATGTTTTACCGGTCTCCTGGACAGGGCGTTGTCAGTTGGTGTGGTTTCCAGCCAGAGGATAACTCCTGTTTGCAGGCACATGAGAGCCTGGATGTGGAAAGCTGGGGTGGAAAGCACCTTACAGTCTGCAGCTTGTGATTACCAGGTGCTGCTTGGTGCCAAGTGCTCATGTGCTTGCTTGCATTGATCACCTGTAGGACAGATAAAGGTAATGAATGACGTTTTGAGGCAGCTGATAGCTCTGGGTGTAGATGAAGTTGTGCTTTGCTGCTGTGGGGTTTGCCACGGGGGTTATAATCCTGTTGGAAGTCTGGTTCAGGGCTGGTGTGTACCACCTGGACATTCATGGCTGGGAAGCACTGCACTTCTCTTAAATCAAAACTTGTTGTTAGGGTATTAGATATAACGAGATTTTTATGAATAGCTTAGTCATGCTTCACTTTTTTTCTCCTCTAAACCAGCTGTCAACAGTCTTGCTGTGGGGAGGGAATCAGCCACTCCTTGTACTTACTGAATAGTCAAACACTTCAGCCTGGCATTGCACTTCTTAGTGTTTTTTTGAAACAAAGCTGTGGATGTGGCACAATGGCTTCTTTTAATTTATTTATTTTTTTATGCCTGCCTTTCTCTCTTGCACATGACCTTTATGCAGATCTAGAAGGCAAAGCACATCACTGGGAGTTAGCTGGTTAGTTACTTCAGTTAGTGATAAGAAAATATGATGGCAGTGCTCCAGGAAAAGCAGCTATGCTGGGAACTTGTTGCAGCAGTCAAGCTATACAGATCTTTCTCAGAACTATATATCTCTATATATTTATGGTACTTCATCAAGGAAACATGCTGACTCCTCTGTTTATGTCTACATGACAAATATACTGCATCACCACAAATCTTGTAAACAGTGTATTGCCCTTCCAGAGACAGCTGGTGGAGGTGTGCAGTAGGTAAAACTTTCTCAGTGTCACCCTAAACTCAAACAGTAATTTTGTCATCTCATGTCTTGTATGCTTTGGTGTAGTTGTAAGCACCCACTTCCAGTTCCCTGGCTGAGCTGTGCTGGGGTTTGTGGGTCTGTTCAGGGAACCAGACTGGGAAATGGATTCCAGTTAGGAATACATGAATTTTTTTTTCTACGCAATTCATAGCTTGTATAAGTTAAGAAAAAAAAGTTCATTCTTCACCTGCATCAGTTCCCTGCCTTGTGTTACTTTGTGGTATCACAAGGAACTGCTGTGGCAATGGCTCCAGTGCTTGCACCAGGAGAAACCTGTAGTCTTGGAAGTGCTTTTCCAATTGCAGAGTCATTTGACTGTGGTGCCCATCCCTGTTTTATAGCATGTGAAGATGACATGGGAGATAGATCTGTTCCTAAGATAAACCAGTGAGTTAAAAATCAAAATGTTTTATCTTTAAGTTCCTTAAGACTGCAATGATTTCTATCAAGAGTCGACACATCTTCTCTGCAAAGTAAGTTCTGCCATTTTTTCCAATTTTGTTTTAAACTTTCTTTATAACCATTTTAGTTAGGCTACTACATTGCTGAGGAACAGGGGAAGTAAATGTAATCACAAATGTTTTTAAGTAGTCAACAGTTCTTAAAAAGTATTTAGTGTAATATCTTGCAAAAAGTACGCTTTTATTCTGTTGTAGCTGTCATGTTGTGACATGGTCAGGCAGTCTAACAAGGCTATTTTATATATATATACATATATATATTAAAAAACCCAAACCTTAAAATCAAATGCTGAAGAGTTTATTGGGTGATTTTTATTATGGGTGAGAGAAAGCTTAATTTTTTGCTGGCATAGCAAAGTAGTTCTCACAGTCCTAACACTGAACTGTAACAAAGGCACTTCTAAAATACTGCGTGTGGGATTGGAGAAGGTGTAAGGAAAAAGCGCCCCTCGAAGTAGTCAGCATCTCCTACAGCACTTGTGTTGAGGGCCTGAAATACAGTATATTGCAAGTATATTGGTGTGAGGTTGGGTTTGGTGCCTCTGGGCAGCCTCCTGTGGGGGCTGCTGGCCTTGTGGGCTTCCACAGTTCACAGGGAACTTGGATTCTGGCCTTGGCTGCCGCATCCAGGGTGGTGCTTTTTCGTGGGTAAACTTGTAATTCTGTAGCAGGGGCTCTTTTGACAAAGTGAGTTCTCCTGGACCACTTGTATTTTTCTTGACTCTCTTTTGCCTTCATAAAAACTGGGAGTTTGCTATTATATTTCTTCAAAGTGATCCAATCTCTTCAGAAAAAAAAAAATAAAATTTGATGATTCTGTAAGTTGTTTGCAATAAATAATTTTCGCATTTGGCTGCTTTCATCTTTCCAAAACTGGTGATAATTTTTTAATCAGTCAACCTGGCAAGTCACAGTTTTCTTGTAGGTTTGATCCTTGCATGAGGTCTCCTTTTGATTTCATTGAAAATTGTGAGCTGGTGACTGATTGCTCCTTGGATCTTGTGTAGTTGCTCTTCTGGGATACTATTTAAAATTTATGAGTGTAGGGAGTTGCACGTAATCCACTGCATCTTTGTTTCAAGCACTTGTGAAATTTTCTTATAGACTATGCAAAATGTTTAGCATTTGCCAGAGTACTCTACTGCTTCTCTGTTGGTGTATTTTTCTGACTACATTCAGGTGGCTGATCTACCTTTCACAGAAGTCATTACCCTTTAGTCTTGTTGCTGAACTGTTTTTAACTTAATGTTACACTTGCAAAATACCTGGTAAGGGATCTCCCCGAATTGTTTTTTAATGTGAGATGTTATTTGCAGTGTGACAGCACTGCTGAGATTAGCCTGATCCAGTGTAAAAGGAAGGATTTAAGGATTTTCTCCTGTAGCAGCTAACTCAGGTTTTATTTCTGAGTGCAAGCGATGAATTACTTATTTAATTATGAGGCTGAATTTTGGTGAGGCTTTTTCTCTGTGAATGTGATTTAAGGTGATCGTCTTAAAGCAGAAGGGTGTAAGTCATTTGATGATGTTCAGAACCATGTTAAAAGTGCCTGATGTGTCATGTTAGAGTCCTCTGTGCTTTTTATCACCCGTGAATAATGCAAATTGGAACAGTAAGTTAGGTTAAAATCTGTGACATAGTTTGTAGATTCAGTCTAAACTGTATCTGACGTTTCTGGCAAAGTTACTTGGGAAAGTAAATGTTTTCCTCAACGTGTCTCTGCCCTCGGTGGTGTAACTGTTCTGTAAGTCTGAACACTGCAGTTCATAAAACCATTACAAACAAGGATTTTGGCACGGAGCAGTTGTTCTAAACCGGAGTGTCTTCAGACTCAAACTACTGACTCACCCGCTCTTTTTCCATGGATTAACACACCTGGCATGTGTCATGCATGGATGCTGCTCGACTCGTCGTGTTCTTGTAGGTATCCCTGTTTTCTCCGTAGGGAAGACCGAAATGGGAGTGTGAATCTGCACAGGAACCTCCTGCTGTTAAAAGCCTCCTGATGGATATTGATGCTGGGCATGGATTTGTCCAAAGACTCCTTTTGCCATGTCCATGATGCTGCTCTGCTCCAGCCATGTGTTAGGGCAGCGCAGAGTAGATCTTTGTGTGAAGTCTCTCCCTTCAGGACAGCCATACAAAAAGCTGTGCTGGGTCATGCCTGGCTGTCCGGCCTCATTTCCTGCCCAACAGTGTTGGTTGTGGGTCCTTGGGGAGGTGTGAGATCAAGGCAAGTGGCCCACGCTGGTGACCGTGGGCATGGTGGGGTTCAATACCAGGATGTGTGGCACATTTGACTTCCCAGCACATGCAGCTGTCAACACCCAGCCAAATCTTGGAATTTGCTGTCAATAGGAAAAGAGGGAAAATAGGGGATGCTGAGGTGTGGGATTGCTTAAGGGAATGAGTCTTGCTTTATACACTGGTTTCCCTCCTGAGTTTCCTCTGGGATGCTGAAGCCTTTGGTCCCATAATAGCAGTGGGACAATGACTGCTTGGATGGAGGAAGCAGGTGTTAAAGGAATGGGGGAAGTGATTTATTTCTTTGGGGGAAGGGGGGACAGGATGGCCAGATTTGACTCTTGTGCAGAGTAATTTCTTTTGGTTCATGAGTTTGTGCACAGCACGCTTCCTAATTGCCAGACCCATAAGTTAAATGGCAGCAAAACTGGGACTTGTCCTCTTTTTGAGTTAATATCACTTAGTGAGTCAGCTGAGGAGTGAGGCCTACGTGATGTACCTCTGATGTTACGTGATGAATTTTGTTGTTTTGTTCCCTGGTACCATAAATCTTTCAGCACAGCAGAAAGGCTGCAGTGCTGACGGCACTGGACATCTTCAAGTCTGCACTTTGTACTTGGGAGAGCAGTTTTTTAATTGTTTTAAAACACCAAACTGGAGATGAATGAGTTTGTGTGACTTAGATTAAAACAGTTTCTGTAGTCTGATCTGAAGGTCTTTGAGTTGGTGCAGAGGGGGATTCTGGAGAGAAAAGTAAAACCTACTGGCTCACATGCTGTGTGGCAGATGTGTTTGCATCCATAGCCGAAGGACTTCCCATCCGGGGAGTAATGACAACACTCCATTTCCGTGGGGTTTTCAGCCTGTGCAGGAGTGTCTCTTGAACATGGGAGTCAGTTTTTCCATCACTGAGTGTTTTGCAGCCACTCCACCCATTTTTATGATGAGTGATCATCGTCTGAGAGCACAGTGGAACACTAGAGGTGGTGAGCAAACCTTTTGTTGCATTCAATGTAAATGTTTATAGTTTCTCTTCTCCTAGCAGCTGCAGAAGAAGTAGGATGTCTCAGCTGGGTAGAGAAATAAAAGACTAAACCCCTTTTATATGTACTGTCATAAAAGAAGGTCTTGTGTAATAAACATTCATTTCACATGGTCTAGATGTCTCTTTACACTTTTATGTGATTCAAGGTGGAATGTTACTGCACGTTTTTGTTAACTGAAGACTTTTCTATTTAAATAGTGCAGATGCCAACAGGAAAGTAAATACATATTTGTCCTCAGGCCCATCGTAGGAGGATGCTGAGGGTTATGTTGGTACCCACCATGTGGCTGCATTTGTGTGCTGGTGGCTCCTGCTGACGGGCACAGGAGTGTGAATCCACTTGTACAATGGGGGCTTGGGAATCTCCCAAGTCTGGAGCTGCTTTTTCACCCTGGCCAGAGCTACTAATTAATTTTGGAAGAGTCTTTTGGTTATGTAGCCTGGAGAAGGGTGTGTGTAGCACCGAGGCTGAGATTTGAGCACTTAACTAGCTTAAAAGTGCTTTTAACTGGGTTAAAAGTATGTTCTTGAGAGAGTGCCTTGTTTCTCTGTAAGATGCTGGCAGGGAGTGAGGTGACGGGAGCAGATTTCTTGAGAGCTGTTCCACAGTTAAAACAGGGCTTTGGTCCCTGTTTTCATGGGTGGTATATTAAGCTAGAAAAAGAATAGTTCATTGCTTGAAGAGCTTACAAGTTAAAACTGTGGATAATAAATATGCTTGCATGGATGTTAAGAGGATTAATTGTTTGTGAAGTGCATCAAAAGTGGGAAAGTTAAAGAAGAACTTAAGTGGTACTGGCTGCATGTCACGTGGGTCTCAGAAACTTGTTTCTCTATCCCTCTATTCAGTTTGCAAGCTGTGTTTTTTGATTGGTATGAAATTTACCTGTCAGTCCCATATTCTTCTGTGTTTTGGGAATTTTACAATTTACCTGTGGGCAGCACCTTTAAGATGGTAAAATGCTGTCTTTTCAGACAGCGTATGTGAAGAAGAGGTATCTTGCTATACGTGCATGCTTCCTTCTGCAGCTGCAATGGGCTCTATTTAAACCGTGGGGTTTAGTGCTTAGACCTCCCTGGTTTTTCCTTTATCAGATTAGCTAGGCTTTTGGCAGGACTTTGTGCTACTTTTTCTTAGCCAATCGACTTGCATGTGAATGTTCAGTAACTTTCTTGCTTTATAATCTCAAAGTTCAGAAGTCATCGAGTTGTTTGAGACTAATAAGAGATCCTATCCCAGCAACAGCTTACGGCGGGTGGAGAAAAGGAAAACACTTGAGTAAGTGGAGAGCAAGTTTTGAAATGAAAATTCAAAACTACTTGAGGAGGATGGAGGACCTGTGGCAAAGAAAGTGCTTGAAATTGTATATGTCTTCCTGAAACTGCAAAACATGAGTGTGGGTTTTTTTACCCTTTCTTTACTGGATTGTTTGCAGGACCCATCCCATCTGTAATGTCTGTTAATACATATTATATATATAGATACATATATATGCATGTGTAATAGATGGAAGATAAATAGCAACTTTACAGTTACATTGTATGAAGACTGAGCATTTGAAATATCTAAAATGAATAAAACTTACCAAGTGAGTGTAAACTGATAAAGTTTTTAATAACCTGCTTGGAAGAGTCTTTGTTTTCCGCCTCTATCCAGGAATTAATTTGCAAAATTTTTGTCAATTTTTACCAAAACCCTAGTCTGATCAGTGCTTCTGATAAAAATTAAAAAAGAGTAGTGCTGTTTGTATAAATACCTGAGCTTGTGATATTTCAGTGCCAAGAGAAACTTAGGCCGTTTTGAAGTAAATGTGCTCTAAGTCTTGTTTTTATTTTGGAGAGGTACATCACTTTGTGTTTGCAGTGAAGGAAATAAATTGTTTTCTTTGTAGGAATTTTTCTGACTCTTAGATAAGTCTGGATCTGAGTCATCGGATACCGTAGGGGCGGAGGGAGACTTGGTTTAGCATTAGGTGGAAGTTGGGATAGAGGAGCAGGAGCTGTTGCAGTGTGGCTGTGTCAATGTGGCTGTAATGGTCTGCAGAGCAATGTTTTAAACTTCTGCACAAGAGATGTACAACTCTGTCTAGCTGGGACCTTGTTGCTTCTGGCTGGTTGGCAAAAAAAATGCCCATGATGGAGAGGAGAGAGAGAGCTGTTGAGATGCTGCTAGAAAGCCTAGGAGGGACAGGGAATTTGGGAATACGCCCGAACTGGGGAATGCAGTGCCGAGCTCTGGGAGTGTGCCTTCCAGCCAGGGAGAGTTGCAGGGTTGCAGGGATGGCACGGACCACCCTGCATGTTGGGAACTAATTGTCACCTCTGCTTCTTGCTCAGCCTCGGCATTAGTGAGCAGTGCCTCATTCAACAGCAGCCTTTTGGATGTGCCCTGGGCACTAAGCAGTGTCCCATGAAATGTAGGAGTAATCCTGTTTGTACCTTGTCCGTGACTTCAGCAAACTTGAATTCACTACTTAGTGCAGGATTCTGAACCCCTCCTGCTGTGGTGTGCCAGGTTCTGGGTGTAGCTGCCTTGGTCAGTGTCCTGATGCACAGGCAGGATTAGAACAGACACTGATTTCTGTTTGCCTCTTTAAATTACCCATGTCAACTCCCTGATGTCTGTTGTTCAGAAAATAAATCTTGTCTGATACATTCAACCCAGAAAAGTGCTTATATATCCAGCAGCCAGGAAATTGAATGAGTCCTGATCTATTCTTAATTTCTTGTGTTTCCTGTGGTTTTATTGTTTGTGTTACCAGCCCTAATATTTACATACTTTTGAATGAGCTTTTCTTTTTTTGGAAGATACTGCTTTGTTTGTATGCCTTGCAGAACAGGTTCTTCCATTTTTTTTCTAATAACCAAACAACTTACTTTCTCAAAGGAGTAGGAGAAAGAAAAAAGGAAGATTATAGGAAACACCAAAGGGAGGTATCTAAGAATAGAATTTTTTTTTGCTGATGGTGTGCTAAGGCTCATTCTAAACTTGCATCTACCCTTCCAAATGGCCTTGGGCTCTTTGAGGGCTTTCTAAAACTTCTTGCATATAAAATTAAGTACCTGTGGGTGCTTTATCTTAATAGCAGATGCATTTATAGTTGACATTTTAAATGCAAAGGTGATTCTGTGAAAAATGCTCGTAAGAACAAAGCTGTAGTTCCCACTGAAACCCCAAAGACATGGGAGGGCAAGTTGGTGGAGTCTGTTGTGTTAATGTTTAAAAGCAGTGCTGGTGAATTTTGTTCGCCTGTCTCTGGAAATTGATGTAGCCTTTTTTCTCTGCAAAGTGAGGAAGATTTCACAGTTCCATTCCCTGTTTTTCTTCTGGACATGAAGGAGTGATAGGTCTGTCCCTTGGTACATCAGCTGCCTTTTCCATGGATATTTGCTTTCCTTTAATAATCCTTTAGGAACTAAATTTGAAATTGCCAATTGTTTAAAAAAAGTATTCTTCCAAGAATTTGTGATCAGTCTTTATTTGGAGGTATTACTGTTCTGCGTTGAGTTTCGAAGTACTCTTCAAAAATATATTTCTTTCAAAAAGTAAGACAGAACTTCAGGACTTTGCCTTTCAAATCTGTTCTGCCTGCCATGAAATAAAACCTATTTGCACGTTGATGAATAGTGGCTGGGAAGCCTGTCTGGTTCTGCAACAGGATCCATAAATAGCATTAGTGTCTGGTTTACTTTGGGAAGGAAGGTGTCCTGTTGTGGCAGTGGCAGGAGGGGAGCCTTGCACTCACTCCCAGTACAGTTGCCCTGTCTGGGCAATGTTCACCAGCACGAAACTTTGAGAAACACGATACAGTGTGTGCTGAGGTACAGAACCCCTTTGAAAGCTCAGGCAAGTACTGACATTCATAGAAATGGCTAGTAGTGACCTTTTTATTTTCTCTCTACCTCTGCTGCAGGCTCAGAGAAGACTTTGAGTATCATAACACTGGTGTGAAAAAGTTCTTTCCCCATCACCCTCCCTATCCCTTGCTGCAGGGAGCACCTTGGACGTGCAGAACACATTTTTGCATGTGGTCCATGTCTAGCGCTCCAGTGTGTTTGGGTGGATGGGACCACTCTTGGAGTAGCTGTTCTAGTTGCCAAACTGGATCTGGCAGCTAATTCTCAAACCTGTTGGGTCTCAGGATTGAGGTTTGGACAAGTGCCTCTGAAATGCACCCTTCCAACCATTTGTAAGGGTGTTTTCAGGATTGGTCTTTGGAGTGCTGGGTTTGTGGAACAGTTGCTAAAGGAGAAACTGTATTCAGTGCTAGATTAAAAACCATTTTATTCTTGAAAATGGAAAGAAAAAGTCCAGGTGGCTTAGGGATGGCACAGTTAACTATCTCTGGTACCCCAGGAGCAATCGTGTGCAGAAGGGGAATGGTTGGTAATTAGCTGGAAGCTGATGAGGCTCTGAATGCTGGCTGGCATCCTGTTTGGATGGCAATGGGCAAAATGAAACCAGGCAGAGTTTCAAAACTGGGAAAAAAAATAAATTAATTTTTGCCCCCTTAGCGATGGTGATGGTGCGGTGCTTCCTTGCTGTATGGTATTTTCCTTTTCTAAACTGCTTGTGGCATGGTTATTGCTGGATGTTGTGAAATGTAAATAACGCCAAGGTAGTGAACTCGGCATTCCCGGCTCCTTGGCAGTGTTTGTGAATGGAAACATCTGGCCGAGTCCTCTCCGGTTCCCCTCCCTCGCACAGCTGCCCGCCTTAAGCACTGCTCAGTGCGGAGCCATACGTGCTGCAAAGTCCTGGAAACCTTCTTAGCTTTTCAATGTGTACACCACACAAAATGGAGGAAAAAAACAGAGGGCAAAGTGTGTGATTAATTTTTTTACCTGTGTGAGGATTGCAGTGCAAGTCGTTAAGATATCTGGTGTTCTGATGTTGGGATGTGACACAGGACAGACCTGGTCTCATGCTCCTGGCACAGTCTGGCTCTCCCTCTGGTCCGTGTGTCTCTTGGATTTCACTCTCAAATCACAACCCCTCACTTGGCAAATGCATAACTATTCCCTGTCCCTCCTCTTCAGATTATACAAATAGGCTCTGACAGGGTATAAGCTTCACTGGAAAGGATGTGTTGGTTTGTGGGCCAGGAGATGGGTGATAAGAGTTAAACTGTTTTTCACATGAAATCACCTCTAGAGAGGAATGGGAGCAAAGGGGGTGACATCAAACTGCACCAGCAAGTGCAGAAGGAGGGCAGGAAACTACCCTGGTAGTTCACTTGGTGTTTTTTGTGAGCTTGGGTGAGAGATCTCAGTAGCTTTTTAGTAACTGGGCATTTAAAAAAAAAACCAAAACCAAAACCCCAAACAAACCCCCAAAACTAAGTAACCATGCAAATAATGCAGGAAATACGTACTGAATGTTTTGTGATTGGGAGAGATAGTAACTGGGGCTTCAGAGCTTCAGGTTGGCTACAGGATGTAAATATTGTATGGGTGGGTGTTATTGACAGTTTTCACTCTAAAGCAGACTTTGTAAACTTTGACAGTGCTTTAAAGTTGTTTTCATTTAAACTAGAGAAATTGTTATGAATTTTGTTTTGGTGAGACACAAAATTGAGATGTCTTTACAAGCTGCTTTCATTTTTCTGCTCGCAATTTTCATCATAAATTGGGAAAAATGGACAGGAAAGAGAATGGGATCCTCTTGTTCATTTCTAAAGGTAGAAATATCAACTATTTTTCTCTCCCACCACTTGTGTGTGTGGTGGAAAAGGAATGTCAGTTTCTAAACACATCAGATGTCTTTCTAGCACATAGCATTGGTTTGAAGTGAGACTGCATGGCCAGGTTTTGATGGGTTAGGGATATATTAGGTGAACTAGTACAACTGTCTGTGATGCATTTATGAAAATTCTTTTGCATGTTTTTAAAGCTTTCAGTGGTTTTTTTCATTGCTGTCAGTATGTAAAAAAAATATTTCTCCAAGGGAAACCTTAACTGTTCTAGCCAGGGAATAATTCTGCATGCAATATATCCTGTTCTGAAAAAAAGTGGGTTATTCTTAACGTAAATTACGTACTCAGAATTAAGTAAGATTAAAATTACAGTGAAGACAGGCTAATAAGGGTTTTACTCTGCTGAGGAATTTGACTTAAAGCCTGCATTGGAGCCTGAAGTTGAATTCAAGCTGCCAATTCAGCTGAAGTGGAAAATGCCTCCCAGTCTTGACTGGAGAAGCTAACGCAGAGTTTTAACTGAATTACATTTCCCCCCCCCCCTCCTTTTCATTGGACAGATTTGTAAAGAATTATTCTGGTGTTTTTATTTTCCCCTCCGAGTCATTCCAAAAGCTAATACAAAGCATCAGTGCTCAGTGGAAGGGTGGATAGCAGAAAACTTCTGCAATCTCTAGCGTCTCTTCAGGATTTCCAGTGCTGTAAATAATTACTCAAGGTGAAGGGACACTAAAATTATTTGATGAACAGGAAATCTACAAATAGCTGTGGTCTTTTGCCATAATTACTTTTGCAGTGGTGCAGGTGTTGAGCCTTACCCATAGTCAGGAAAACCAGTGCTTCAGATAGATAAAATTGTAAGAATGTGAATAAGGAGGTGAAGTTTGAAGGAAAGTTGAATTTAAAAGTTTAAAAAATTAGAAAAGGTTTCAGGAGGTGTGTTGCTGATGGCAATGATGCAGTGGCTTGGCTTTGTAACAGCAAAACAAAACCGTCTAAACGGCCTCATTCTCATTTTGTCTCATTTCTTCAGAAATGGCAAGATACCCTTATTTTTTTTATAGATTATGGTGGTCTTAGGTTGATGTGCTGCTGGTTCTGCTCAGGAAAGGCTCCTGCTGTTGTCCTGGGGCTCAGTGGTATTTGTTAACATGGTAGTTTTGGCTCATGCCTCTCACCCCCAAACCTTTTTTTAGCTCATGTGTTGCAAAAATTCTTTTCTTGTTTGTGTTGGTGATTGGAGCAGTTTAGTGTGAATCTTGAGCAGCTGGTTTGGTGACACCCCACCTCTTCTCCAGACAGTGAGTGTTAAAACACTTCATTAATACTTGAGCACTCTCCATGAGATGGCTGAAGGAAATGAAATACTATCATTAAAATAATGCTGTCAGAAATGCCTGAAACCAAATATATTGGGAGACTGACTCATCCTGCCCTTCCTCTGGGAGCATGGCTGGATGCAGTGGGAGGCTATCCTGCTTTTTTTTCCACAACTTCATGACCTTGTATCACCAGCCAATGGGTTCATTTGGGAACAGACTGATGCAGGAGTGAAGATGATATGCAAATAGGAATGTTTCTGTGGGTGATGCTCATAGTTGAAATGGTCTTGGAGCAGTTATTTTGAGAGGAAATCTTGGCTTACGTTCATCGAGCTGAACTACTGAGAGCAGCCCGTGATGTGGAAGAAAAAGGGATGGGGAGAAAGGAAGCAGGTGCTGAGAGGATGTGTGTATCAGAGAAGTGGAGCACCACTCGTGATTATCCCTTGCAAGCCCCCTGTTTTCCCTCCCTCTAGAGATGGCCATTATTTCAAGTGGGCCCTGAGATTTGGAAAAAAGATCTGGTATGTGTGTGAGGAGCAACTATGCAGAAAATTGCTGTGCTGTGTGTAAACTTAGCATGGGAGTTTATAACTGAGATGTATGGTGATGTCTTCAGTTGAGTTCGGCTCTACAGCTTTGGGGGACATAGCAAAATACTTGTGTGGCAGCCCACATCAGCTGGTATAAAAATAAGTAAATACTTATAAAAAACTGTCTCAGCCTTGCTTAGTACTGTTCTCAAGCACTTCTCTCAACTTTGGATGTTCTTGAAGAGATTGCTCTTTCTTAGACTGAAAAGCAGTACTTAAGATATTTAGACAGAAGTGGTGCTGCCTCTCCAGAAAGGAATATTCATATGAATATTCAGAGTGTCCAGTTAATCTGGCAGGATTGTGACCAAGGAATGATACTGTGCCTGTGTGCATTTATATTGTAATTATGAATGGTTTGTGCTGTGAGACAGTGTGATGGCTTCAGTACTGCCTTTTTGTTATAAGTACAGTGTCTTCTGGGCTGTTGTTTAAAGACTCCTTTGGAAGCTTGATTTAATAGTGGAGCTGAGTGAATAATTCAAAACCTTTTTATCAAGTCCTTGTTTAAATTCTTAAATGAGCTCACCATAACCTTTTTATGTACCCCTCCTGCATGTGTCATACAATTATTAGAATAATTGAGTTTTACTAGTGCAAATGTTTCTGTGAAGCAAATTTTTAGAGCTTGATGTATGACTGTTTATGGAAAGGGGAATGTTAAAATCTCACAAACCAGTGTCTATGCCAGAAACTTGTGCTGACTTGGGGGACAGGACCCTCCGCTTTGTTGGATCAATTCTAACTGAGCTGGTTTGTCAGATTGACTCGTTTTCAGTTTAAAAGTTGAACACATGTATTTAAAGGAATTTCAGATATATCTCTCTTCCAGGCCATTCTACAAACAGTAGCAGTACTTAGTTTAAAATATTTGCTTTTTTTCAGATAAGTACTATTTCTGACTGATTTTCCTTTTCTCCCCCCTTTACATGAGATGAAGCAGCACATTCAAAATGCATCTGCTTAGCATCATTGGGTAGCTTAACACAGGGGTGCAGACCAGGGAAAAACCATAGTCGCCTTGCAGGTTTGGTCCTCCCTTGGCTTGAAGTCCAGTCCAGGCTGGAGGAGAGCCTCACAGATAGGTAATTTGGTGTGATTTAGCATGGCTGCTAACATGTATTAATGTTTGCAGACTTGCTGGTAAAAGCTCATTAGTGTTAAGTCACTTTTGAGTACTGATGATCTTTAACAGGCAAATAAAAGCCTTACAACCAGGATGTCTGGAGAATTGGCATTCATTTGTCTGCTGCTTCTGAAGAAAAGTGGAAGACTTAAAAATTGAAAGCCAGCTTGGGGAGCAGGGGTAGAGGATTAGGTAAGCAGCTGGGTGATGCCACATTCTCAGTGGAGAATTGTTGTTTAATTGGTTACAAGAATTTAGTCGAGGCTGTTTATTCTTACTGCAGACAAACCTTCTCCTGTGCATGCTCTGGCAGCCCTCTAACCTTCCTGGCACCGCTGAGCGTGTGCTGCAGCTTTCGTCGGAGAGGGGCTGGAAAGCCCGGACTCTTTCAATGTGTCACGAGTTTGCAAAGCCCGATCCGCACATACAGGGTTTGCTCTCTGGATTTTGGATTTCTTTGCTTATTTTTCCTTTCTGAACTCTGCTGGAATCGCCTTTAACAGTCTGAATGTCCTTACCGTAGAACTGCCCAGGAAGGTGCTGGACTCTAGCCACTCGTAATGCCACATGCCCGTCGCAGTGCATGCAGAAATCTGGAGTTGGAGGCTTGTGTGGCAAAGCAGATTCTGGCAGTGACAAAGAAACTACTATTGAAATATTCTGTTGCCTTCAGTTGCAGCTATTCCAAGTATAACAGTACAGATGCTGGAAACTGGGCATCTGTGAATCCACAGCCAGGCCTATGAGAAACATAACCTGGTCTTTAGAAGTAGTAACTTCTGGTTTTTGGGGTTATTAAAAAACCCCAAACCCTGAACCCCAGCATCATCACAACAACCAACCTTGAATTTGCAGAAGACGGGCAGTGAAATGCAAGAGCCAAGCAAACCTGTTCTTTTTTTGGCCTTTCTGAAACTGTTATATGTGTGAAGTCTTATTTTAACTGAACAAAATGAGTTTCATCCAGCTCTGTAACAGTGGGCATGGGCCTCTTGTGATTGTCTTGTTGTCTGTCAGCTTGAGTGGAAGACTGTTCAGACTTAGTCTGACTTCCTCTCATCTGCTGTAGCAACTAGTGCAGTTTGGTCTTTATCAAGCTGAAAATACTGGACCAAGAAACATCTAGTCCATGCCTCTTCATTTCTTTGTAATGCAGTATCAGCTCTAATTTGCCAGTGTGGGTTCCTCAGACCTGAAAGCAAATGGGAGGCTTTGGATGGACTTTTGTCGCTTGTTTTTAATTAAATGTTGATGCAACAAGAGTTGTTTTGTGACAAGAAAGACCCAACAATCTTCCCAAACATGCAGAACAAGCAGGCTATGTCTTGCCATCCCATTACGACATTCCCACTGTAGGAAACACCCTTTGTGCTTTGATAAGCTTGTCCTTATTCATAGTGTAAAACTGCAAATTAACATGTACAGTTGCTTTTGTGCAGGACATTTATAACAGTACATTGTCTCTTCAGATTTGTGTTGCAAAGCCTGTGTGAAGATAGGTGAGCAGCATTACCCTTATTTATGGAGAGGGAATCTGACACTTGCCAGCATTTCTGAGGTACCCACTAAATCTGAGTGTTTGCAGAGTTTGCTGTAGTTCATCATTGATGTTGGTGATTGCAACAGGCAAGATCACACTGCAGCACAAAATGGAGAGGGCGGGTGCCAGGTGGGCTTTGCCTTGAGTGTTGAGAGCTGAAGAGATACAGGCTGGTGGCAGAAAAGAAAGTGACTGTTGTCTCCTGGTTCCCTAATTCTTTGATCACCAAGAAGAAATTCTATGACCACTGGGCAAACTGATCTGTACAGTATTATGCTGAAGTTTTGTATAATGTTATTTATTATAACATAAAGGAGAAACTGGTTCAAAGTAAGCTCTGGATTTTTTTGTTGCTTTTTGGTTGCATATGGAATTCTGCAAAGCAAGAGGTAATTTCCCATTCTGGTCCCAATTTACATAAGTACCCTTAATACTTCACCCTCCCCGTGGTGACCTGTAGGCCATCTTTGTTGGGTCTTCGTGCCATTCTAGATTTGGTTATTGCCTCTTTCTGCCCAGTGGAGATTTGCACTCCATCCTTATCTGATTCAAACTGGTGCCTGTTCAAATATGCATTGCCTGGCATCTAAGTCTTCCTGTTCGTATAACAGTGAAAAACAATTGAAAAACAATGCATTATTTTTGATCTCATTATTATTGATCTCATCTGGCATTGTCAGAGGGGAAAACAATGACTTGATGTGTGTTTGAACTCGATGGAGTAATGATGTATAGTTATCTTCTTTGTCTTAAAGCTGCATGTGATTTTCTGCTGTGGGTATTTTGATTCTTGTTTATTTTGGTCCTTCGTTTGAAGAAGAATAGTCTGGGAGAGGGGAAGGAAGAGGCAGGGTTTACCCCTGTAACCATCATTGCTAGCTCTCACTTCTGGTAGGGCTTTTCTGCTTTGGCTCAACCTTTTTAAACTTGAGAAATGTGTTTTTGTTTGCATTTCCATCTTGTTGCATTTAAAAACTATTCTAACTGTACCAGATTGTTTGAACATTAATGGGGGAATGTTTTTCAGAGTCTTGATAGAATTTCCAAGCAGCTTTTCATCCACCAAGTACTATACTGTGCTCTCTTGTGGGGTTTTGCTGGGTTTGCTCTAAGAATCTGCAAAGCAACTGTTCAAAATTGCTGACACATGTTAAGTAATGTGGAAATCACCATCCTCCTCCACTGGAAGTCTGAGAGTACTCATGTCAGCAATAAGAACAGGATATGACCCTGAAAATTATATGTGAGTAGTCTTAAACTCAAGACCATTTCTAGGCAGTGTCTTCCCTCTGATTTTAGCTAGTTTATCCTTATGGTCTTAGGTACTCTGTTTTAAAAAAATATTTACTCAGTCTCTTAAAAAATATCCCATTCTGCTTTGTCCATGTATTTTTGAATCATTCAACCACATGTTGGTGATGCCATCTTAAGAGTAAAATGTAGTTGAGTATCGGGAGAGTTAATGCTGCTTCTAACAGTAATGGTAGTGGTATAATGCTTATTAATGAAAAATCCATCATCTTCCACCTTCCTCTTCCAAGCCTCTACTTTTCAGCTTTGGAGCAGCTGTAATCAGCCTGTAGAACTTCCCTTCCTCCTCTCATGAATAAATCCAACTACCTTATCTTCTCTATCGGAAAGTCTTCCCTGGCTTTAACAGCCTCTGGAGGAGCAAATAAAAGGGGCTTTCACTGGCTAACAGGAAGCGAAATGAATGGAGGAACTTTTGATAATGCCCCGTCTGTCTGAGGGGGGGATCAGCCCGACTAAATTGTACCAGATTAGTGAATGATAGCGCTTCAGCCGGGGCCAGAATTATAAGTTTTTAATCTTGGAACAAGCAGTGATTTCTTCCTCCTAAACAGTGGTCAACTCCCTCTTTGATTTGGACTCTTGCAGTCATCCATATTCAGTTAGTTTGGGTCTGTGGTTTCTTTTCTTTTTTCCATTTTTTGTTTTGTTTTTCAGTTTGCATTCATGATTCTCAATGAGCCTTGAGGGCTTTTTTTTGATAGTAGTGATTTTGGTAAGACCTGTCATGGCCACATGCCATTTTTACCACTAATTCACACTATGCTTTGTATTTTTATGCCTTTTATGCGATAATGAAGTCTCATATATCACAGCTTTCTTAATATTGTTCCGTGTTCTGCTGTCTCAGAGTCTTTTGCAATTAGTCCTGGAGTGATTTTGGGTATTTTTTTAATAAGCAACATTTTTAGTTTGGGCCACCTTCAGCCTTACTCTGTGTGTGTGTGTGTGTGTGTGTGTGTGTGTGTGTATTTGACTCCACCTCACTTCCCACTCCACTTGGCCCAAATTTTCTGATAATTCAGCTTGGTGGGAGAGAGAAATGACTGAAAATCTAAATGGGGCAGCTTAGCTAATTGCCTTAGGCCTGACTCGTCTGCTGGATAACACCAGTTTTATTGCAGTCCAGCGTGACTGACATTTGGGGAATTGCACTGGTATAATGCTGGCAGCAGCAGCAGTGAAAAAATCTGCCCTATTGTTTCTGATACATTCGCTGCCTGAGGAGCACCTTTTTGTTACAAATAACTATCTGAAATGCAACTAATGGAGCGAATGTACTTTTTCTTTAAATCACTGAATTTCATGTTCCTGAGGAAAAAAAAGGTATTATCCTACTTACTAAAACTTTCTCTTTTTCTATGTTTTTTTCCAGGCTTTTTTTCTTGGATTTTATTACTGGGAAACTCTCTAATGACAACTTTGCTTAGGTAAGTGAAGCAAGACTTTTTTTTTCTGTGTTTTTTTTTTTTTTTTTTAGAATCACTTCCCCTATCTTAACTTCTTCTGCATGTTGTGTTGTCATGTGGAGCTGCCAGCCAGCTGTGCTGCGTGTGCTGTGGTTAAGGCTAGAAAGATGTAGTAAACAAAAGTAGTGGTAATGCCTCTAGTATGACATAAGGACATCATTTATTCATTTAATCAAATGAAGTGGACGTGGTGCAGAATAATGAAATACAGCTTTCATCTGCATATTACTGCATAGTCTCACCAATTTATAAAAAAATTTCAGGAGATGCTCTGCATTTTTTTTCCACTGGGAAGTGAAATAAAACTGTTTCAGTCTTAAACCAGAAGTCTTCTCCAATCTGCTTATCCTTGGTGTTTGTCCCTCTTGAGGGAGCACTTCAGGAGAGTGAATAGTTCTTAAGCCTGAAAGTCTTTTGGGTTCCCTTTAGTTTTTCATTTAGGTAGTGTATCTGAGCTAATCTATCGGCCATTCTTTTGCTGAGGTACTGAACTGGTGGTATGTTGTGTGGTGTGGCTTTTGTCTTCTCCAGAAACACACAGGGTCTGGCTGGTGGCCTCCAAGCTGTGGGTGCACCAGCAGAGGTGGACCTCATAGTTCCAGCAGATAGTCTGCCTGGTGGTTTGCCAAACTGCAAGCTGGAGTGGGCTGTAAGACAAAGCTGGACATGCTGGCAGCCTTTGCATTTTACTAATTCAGAGAAAAGACCTTAGCAGAATGATGTGTAGTACATGTCTGAGATGGATTGTTGCTTGGGATCCAGCACTGTGTTGCTTGTGAGACACGCTTGCCCATCGGAGCGTGTTTGTGGTTCCCCTGGACTGCCTGAGGAGTGACTAATTTGCAGCCTAAGGCTCTATTTATTGATGCTACTGCCTGTCCAGAGGGTGGAGAGGACTCTGCAAACCAGGGAAGTATTTAGGCAGCAATTTTAAATCCTTTTAACTTTGTATATTAGGCACATCTATGAGGATATGCAGACCGAGCTAATAAATAACCAGGGAATGGTAGTTAAGAGGAAAGGACATAATTAATTCTGTCATGTACTCTGCTTTAAAGTTGGGTCCAGAGCAGTAATGTGTTAGACAAGGAAGGTAAACACTATAATTACTCAGCAACAAAACATGTACAAGGCTGACACTGTTTTCCTCCTTTTGATATAGTAATTTTTTTGCAATGGCTTGAATATCTTTAGTGTTCTTAATTTGGTGGGATGGAAGGCTGATGAAGCCCTACCCTTTCCGAAGGGTCAGTACTCCTTTATTTGAATGGAATTTTGTATTAACGCTGCTTTGCTGACACAGAATGTGTGCTGTTCCAGAAGGCTCTTACTGTTTGCTGCAGTTGGGGTGCTTGGCTGTAATTCCTGCAATATACTTTGGAGAGAGGTATTTCTGTTTCATCAGGTGATCCCTTTTCAACTCTCCACTGCAGTGTTAACCCAGGTCAAATGTACGTGTCACATTTAAAAAAAAAAAAATCTCCTTTTTTGTGGAGGTGCTGTTAAAAAGCCAGTAGCAGTTTGTTAACTTGCATATATTTTTTTCCCCTCCCTCTACAGCAGAGCACAGAGGAAAGGTCTGACTACAGATGCAACTTAATGTGGTCTCTCAAGGCTAATGTGTTTGGGGTTTTTTACTGGGGAGAGGGATATGGGGTAATCCTTGCCTTGCATCTTAAAATATTTAAAGCTGAGAAGGATGGTGTCTTTGCTAAAAGGAATATTAGTCATCATAGAAAGTTACATAAAGCAAGGTAGTTAACTTTCCAGCTTGCATGATAACTGATAATAGGGAAAAAAGCTAAAGTGATTGTAGTTTGAAGCTCCCCTCCTGTTATTACTCATAACACAGCTTCTCCCCACTCCTTCACACTTCTCATTTTAGCAGATTTCTTGATGTATAGTTAAATACGCATGCAGAAAAACAAGCAAAGACTTCATACACTTATTCTTAACTGTGCTCCACACAACCCAGCCTAGATATCAGAAGATCACTTGAGGTTGCATAAGTGAAGATACGTGTCTGAAGAGGATTGGTGTTGTGCAACTTCTCAGTGCCTCTTCCTGTGGAGTTTTCTTACAAGTTTTGCAGTTCTGGCTCTTCCAGCAGAAGTCTTGGGTAAAAAGCACTCATGGAGACACCAGTGGAATAGCTGATGCAGCTTAGAAGCCACCTCCTAAAATAAGTGGTGGAAGGTTGCCTGTTTCTCTTAGCAATATTTTCTTTGGAAGACAAACATCTCCTCAGCATGTCCTTGGCTCTCTGTGTCTCCCTAGCAAACTGTAGCACTGAATACTCCTCCTTCCACTGATCACAGCTGAATTTGAAAGTCCTTGTTGTATTTCTGTGTTCCTTCAGGGTTTGCTGCTTCTGATTGCAGATAGCTTGCAAAACTCCCAGGAGTTCAGAGCGGAAGGGAGTTCTTCCCTTGTATGGATCCAAAAGGAGTTGCATGTTGCCAACTTGCCTAAGATCTTTCTTCAAAGTATGAAAAGATTTTTTTAGGGGGAGGGATCTGTTAGAAAATTATTAGCCCTTGGTGGGTGGCATGAGCAGCATTGACTGGAGGGGCTATTGTTCTGTGGTTCATGTGCTGTTTATTTTGCAGCCAGTGATCTTTTTTTATTGCTGAGGCAGATGGAGGGATTCCCAGTTCCACAAGCATAACCCTGGGAGAGATTAGTTGGTTTTAGGTTTCACCACTTGGATGATGAGGTTAGCCTGAGACAGAGATGCATCCCTCTGTATGGAAATGGTCTTGGCCCAGATCTTGTCTGGCAATGTAAAGCCTGAGAAAGGACCAAGAGGTCAACTTCAGCTTTTTAAAGAATGTGATGTATGCTCATTTTGTGGCACGCATGGACTGTGCTTTTTTGTTTCAAGAAGGGTAAAAAAATTAGTTACAAGCTCATGTGTTTTTTTAAAAATGCTCTAATTAGAGCTACAATTAGCTCTAAAGTAGAGCTACTTTACAGCTACATAAATATTTATATCTGTGATAGTGAAACACTAATAATAAAGAATCCCAAGAGGTTTTTTCATAGCCACAAAGCAAAGAACACATCTCTCAGTCTCTGCCTCTTATCACCTTTCCTCCACTTTATCTGATTCCCTCCTACCAAAGTAAGCAACATCTTAAATCTGAACAAACCAGGACTTCCTTTTTTTTTTTTTAATCAATAGTAGTCTTAATTAATTACTCTGCAGTTTTCATACTTCTTACAGAAATGAGCTGTTCTGCTCGTGTCAGTTAAAGGTCTAACATTTTGATGGTGTGTAGAAAACTGGTGCTCTGAAACAAGCTAAAATGAACAGAAGCATGTTTCCTTTTCGCTCACATGGGCACTTATTCACTTCCCCATCTGCTTCGACTTTGAAGACTGCTGAGGTTCTTCCTCTGTCTGACCCACTTGGCATAAGCTAGAGAGGATTATCTTTCTTCAATAGCCAAGTTTATAGGGCTTCAGCTTGTTCGTAAATAATCCTTAGAGTTTTCAGTGCTGCCTTTCTCCTTCTGCCCCCTTCAAAACTGACTTGCTGTCGTTTGTGTACAAATTGGGGAAATGCTTTTTCAGTCTTTAGATAGAAGAGAGAGTTGAAGTCACTAGGCAAGAGGGCATGGAAAGTGTACTGAGGAGATTTCACTTAAGTATCCACGATTGTAAGGATTTCTTCTGTAATTTCTATTTGTGGCCATAGCACAAGAGAGCATGAATTGTAGAGCAGAGGTTTACTTTGCTGGTCCTTGTTCAAACATGATTCCAGAGTACAAAGTCAGTATGAGACACAATACAGGACCTGGACATACAGAGGCATCTTTTAGGAACATGTAATTTTTTAATGTACTTGAGAGGAGGACCGGGTGTTGCTTTGTCTTGGCTTTCACACTCGAGTACCTGCATGTGTGAATGGTTGTTTCAGGCATTAAAACTCACTTTCAGCTTTACTGAAGATAATTTTTTTTTTTTAATCTGAGATGGAAAGTTGCAGTGTTGCTGTGTTTGGGCTGTTGGGTTACAACTGTGGTACCTGT
>JAWWMO010000019.1:6852616-6881242 GCA_035047845.1 Dendrocincla fuliginosa
GTTGAGCTACATGAAAGCAAATCTGGCCACCTGCTGAAGAATTTGCAGGGTAGAAGATGCTCTGTGGTTGCACACTGGTTGCTTCCAGCCATCTGCCTTGATATAGTAACTACAGATCTGCACCTACAAATGGCTTGTACCTGCACCCTGTGCTACTTTCTGCCTTAGCAAAAATGTGCAGGAATGATAATATGTGGAGGTTGAGTATCCATTGTGGATTTTTATAGAGTTAACTGTTTATTTTATAGGTGAGAGAGGAATAAGAGTATGGCCTTTTTCTACTAAGATCAGTGAGATACTAGTGACATTTTAAAGGGCTTCTAGGTAAGGCATAGAATCTCTTCTTGAGGCTTTTGTTTGAACAAGCATCTGCAAATATTGGTAAGCAGCTTCCCAGCTGATACTATCACACTTACCATTGCAATTTTAGTCCTGTCAATTTTCTTTTGAGCCCCTGGATATTGAACATGTGGATTGACCATGCCACTTGCTGCTTTTTGAAATCCAAATAATGCTTCTCAGCCCTGCTGCTGATATGGTGCTTTTCATCTGAGGACTTTACAAAAAGAAGGTAAAATTACCCTGCTAAGCTGCAATTTGGTATTGTGTTTATTGATATGAAAGGTCAATAGAATGTAAAAGAATATTTCAAACCAAATTATTTCTCCCTTAAACTGTATCAATTCTATGAATAGAAATCAATACTATCTGGAAGTATTTGAGCTTATTCAGTAATAAACCTCAGTCAGAAATCCTGGGGTAGAAGCATTCTCTTGACATGAATGGCTCATACTGAGTTCTCATCAAATACCTAAATTGACTTATTTTATGTCAGTTGATGGATGATCTCTGTGTTAACTCTGTGCTGATAATGTTTTCTTAACCAGTGCTGCAGCTGCAAGTTAAATCACATGGCACAGTGCAAAAGTCACCCCAGTTGTCAACTGAACAGGTCTCACTGGAGCTATGTCATCTCTATGCAATGGGGTGTTAATGCTGGGAGGGAGCGAGCACTGCGTGTGACACACAGGTGGTTGTTAGCTTAGGCTTCAGGTGCATCTGTTGAGTTTGGATGTGGATTTGGGAAGAGGGACAACTGATTTGAGCATCTCTGCTGTGGAATCCTTGAGCTTCTGGGGCAAGGGAGGTAGGTAGGGTGTGTTACAGTAGATCTCACATGTTTGGAGTCAGCTGATGGCTCTGGGAAAACGTGATCTGCACTATGCAAGTCTGCAGCTGGCTGCCTAAGCACTGAATTGTCTGAGCTGTTGTGTAACCCACCCATAATCTGAGTGCTGGGTTGCAGGTTTTTGTTGCATCATTAAACCTTCTCTTTCATTACTGGTTTAGTACCATTATACAGATCTCATAATTTATATAATTAAGTGCTGGGCAGCTCCAGTGACATGTTGATTCGAGCATTAAAGTGACTTAATGCCATGGTGGCGTGGCTGGTGCTTGGCAGAGCTGGGCGGCTGCGCGGCAGTGATGGAGACCAGCCGGCTTTTGAAGAAAGCAGGGACGTCACTGCTGAGTGGGTGGGGAGGTGATACTGGCCAGACTGCAGACGGTGCTGGCAGCCATCTGCAAAGCCTTGGGCGAGTTGTTTTATTTTCTGGCCCTTTGTGTCCCCTCCCAGCATTTATCTGTTTAACCTGTAAACGTGATGGCAAAGGGTTGCTTGCTCTGTGCCTCCATGGTACTTGGCATGGAGGGACCTTGGTTGTGGCTAGCACTGCAGTGGGAGACAAGAATATAGATTTGCACTTTTTTTTAAACCAAGATACGTCCTTAACGTAGAGGAGAAAGGCTTGTATTAATGTTATATGCTGGTATTTGGTTTCAACATGAACATGTTCTCTTCCTTGTCACAAGCTTTATAAGTAGAGTAAAAGTTCTTCATTTTATGAATTATTTTTTTTAAACTGTGTGGAAATGAAAATCCATGGAGAAAGGTTAAACACGAGAATCGTGCAGGTTTCTCAGCTGGAGTTGGAATGCCTTGCAGCTAACGGGGAATTTGGTTTCCTTCCTGTGGCAATAGAATTGGATGACCCTATTTAGCTCCATTTTACTTATGGGAATTGAGAAAGAGGCCATGTTGACTGGAACAATTATGAACAATGAAAGCATGGGGATGATGTTGTAACCTTGATGCCATGTCCTCACTTTGAGCAGGGTGATGGACTAGGCAACCCTCCAAAGTGCACTTCAAACTGAAATTTTCACATTATTTTTGTTTCCAACCACTCTGCCTTCTCTCAGGGTCCATATCCTGTTCTGGGGATGACATGTCACCTTCCCAGGGAATGTTCAGCCTGTCCTGTCATGAGCTGCACCCAATATTTCAAAGAAAATAGGCCTGTTCGGTCAAGTTGGGTTGTGGATAAGTGGCATTTCCCTCTGCCTTGAGGCATTGTGTTGGTAGCTCTTGATGATGGCCATACTGAAGTAGCCCTTGCCTTCACTGTTCATGCTTCCCCTGTTTCCTGGTTTTCTGAAGAGGACTTAATTTGGGCTTTGACCCATACTATCAAGAGGGCACAACTCGTTGAGAATGTCACCTGAGTATCATGGTAGAGAAGAGGGGGAGAAGAAGAACCTGTTGCAGAATTGAAAGAGCTTTTTAGAAAAGAGTGTTTTAGAAGTACGCATGGACGTGAGACATTACTTCAGGCTGCTGCTGTTTGCTTTACTTTTTAGCTAATCACTCTGATAGTGGACACCAGTAACAAAGGGGATGGTGGTCTTGCCATGGTGGTGCAATGAACTGTTAATCTGTTGCACAGATTTTAAACTGTCCATGAGGTAAGTTTTAGTATCTCCTGCATTTAGTCATGATGGTCTTGTGGAAACAGTTTGAAGTCCTTATCTCAGTCCTGATGTGGTTTTACAAGGCTGTCTGAAAAGAAGCAGTTGTTATTTAGGATGAAGGCGGTGACAGGCTTCAGTTTAAGAAGTTCCATTTCTGGACGAAGTCCTGCGTTTATTATTAGTAAGAAACTGTAAAGGCTAACAAAAATATTATTGCTCTTTCTTTTCCCTTCAATTTTGAAGGCTAAAACCTTGTATACCTTTGAAAAGCACTTGTTCAGGATCATGCTCTCAGAGCTCTGGGGTTTTTCACTGCTTGCAGAGCCCCCATGGCACCTCATCTTCTCCTGGGTTAACAGATTGCTGGGTGTCACTGCACAAGAAGATTTTATGGAGCACAGGTTGCTGTGAGGAGGGAAGACAGAGAGCCATAAAGCATCCCTGATCTCTTTGTTTCGCTGCTTTGTGATTGCCAGTGGAAATAAAAAGTAAACCCCAAACTTCTTTCAGTTTTGTATTTATCTCTAGAGAGAAAATTTGTTTCCATCCAGGGCTAGACTAAGCTCTTGGTTAGGTGCATCCTTGTTTCCTTTGAGTCCAACATGAGAATATTTCTGTTTACAAGTTCAAGGTGATGCTGTCAAAAGAGCTTAGGTTTCAAAAGTTAACTTAGTGTATATGAAAGAATTTGTGTCTTCCATCTCCTAGTAATCAGGATTAATGAGACTCCAGTTAACATCTTAATGTTTTTGCTTGCTCTGCAATGTGTACAGACAATGTGAAATATGGATATATTTTACCTTCTATTGTTTTAAAATTCTTGGCTTTTCTTCATCCAGTATGCCAAGTCAGATGGTGCTCTCTAAACAAAACCTATCATTTACTTTCAGAGGAGCATTGTGTGTGCGTGTGTGTGTGTGTGTGTGTGTGTGTGCAAAATGAGAGTAGTTGCAATCTGCCCTCTACTCTGCTGGTACAAATGTAGTGTGATGCAGTGGCTAGTGGATCCGTGTTGCATTTACACTTGTCCAAAGCAAAGCAGATTTTAGGCAAACAGTACCTTATTCTTCTGTTTATATAGAATCATAGAATTCTTTAGCTTGGAAAAGACCTCCACGATTATCAAGTCCAGCCATCAATCCAGCACTGTCAAGACCACCACTAAACCATGTACCTAAGTACCACATCTACACATCTTTTAAATCTTTCCAAGGATGGTGACTGCTTGGGCAGTTGTACACCCAGCAGTTTGGGAGATGAGGAGTATGTTTTCCTTGACAGCTTTTGATGCGAAAGTGTGAGGAGGTTTTAGAGTGGGCAACAGCCAAAATTCAGAAATACTCCAGGGGTTTGTTTGGGTGATGTAGTGGTGGGATTGGCTGTGTTTGGGCATCTTGTCTACAAAAAAGTTCCAGTTGTATCAAATAATCCCAAATAATCAGCAGTTCATCTCTCTGGACCATTAGTGCCCTCCTCTTGGTGCTGTTCTGTGAATTTGTTGAAAGCTTCATGATGGCAATTACAACCAGATGGTGAGATAACTCCTTCGATGTGTCAAAGAGCTCAGCAGGCAGGGCAACAAAATATGCAACACTTCTCAGAAAAATAAAATGGGTTTGTGTTCAGGGAAAAAAGAGCAAGTTTGAGGAGTGGTTTCCTCTGTGCCAGGCACTGGGCAGTGTTTGGGAAGAGTGGGTGTTTGCTTGGGAGGAACCATCAAAGTAACTGGAAACCCTGAGGTCCACATGTTGGGGCTCTACCAAGCATGTGCTTTTGAGAGCCCCAACTGATTGCTCCCAAATAGATTTTTAACACAGGATAACTCCTTTTTTTTTTTTTTTTTTTTTTTGGCTGTGTCATTCTCTGCTACTCATTTAATTTAGAAATGTAGAGTGAGTATATTTTGGTGCTTGGCTCCTCTGCCTGTAAAAGACACATCAGATGCAGATCATCTCTTAAGACACTGGGCTCTTTTTTGGGAAAAGAAGTCATCTATTACAGGGCCAGTTATAATACACAGGGCCAGTTACTTTGTCTTTTTAAAATTGTAAATATCTGTAACACTGTCCTTAAATTTTATTTTCCTCTCTCTTCATAAAGGTGTTTCAGTAATTCATCAGTGACCTGGGTAATTTCTTTTTCAGCTGTCTCAGTAAGGAGGGAACAAGACCATAAGCAGTCTGCTATCAAATAATCCTGTCCTAGCAAGGAGATGAGCCTTGCCCCCTATTTTTATTAAACCCAAGTAAAATAGATTTTATAAACACAAGTGTCATTATGACTCTCCTTTACATTCTCATTTACTTCAGTGAGCACTGGGTGACATCATTACTATCAGCCCTTTAGGCAGAAATCACCCTGTTACAGGTTGTTGGGAATGTTGGCAGAGCAGTGTAGAAACCGAGTTGCTTTTTATAAAACTACCATATGTCATCATCTTCCTGTGATGATACAGAGTAGCTTTTTATTTGTAAAGCAGAATGAGCTCAGCCATGAAACATAATTTTTAAAACCATCTTTTTAAGATTCAGAAAACAGGAGCTGTTCATGTACACTTGGTAATGATTTTTCCAGCAAAGGAAGAGGAGGAGAAGAAATCCCCATGAGGAAATCCTTCTGAAATGGGTGTGCTTAGGCATGCAGGAGTTGTCTCATAACAGTTTGATGGGAAGCAGAAATCAGTTCTTTGGGGAATTGATACTTTGATGTGGACAGCCTTATTGATTGTGCAGACTCTTTACATATGGACCTAAAATATATGTTTAAGACTTTTTAATGTAATTTGCTGCTTCTTGTAGGAGTTTGAAAATTCTCACAGACTAAAGCCAGACAAACAAAAAACCAGGAGGAAGAATTTTATGATTTATGTTACAGCTTTTCATTGCTAGGCCAGTTGATTTTCTTCACTTGCTGATACTTTCCAAGTCCTGAGCATCCAAGGGTGCTTTGCATGTGACTCCATACACACACCCTCATTCCATAGTGGATAGGAGGAAAAACCTGCAGTGATTTTGCAGCGTGCTCACCATCTCTTTAGCAGTGTTAGCCATGCCCATATTCCTTGTTGGTTCAAAGGAGTAGCAGCAAACCCTGCCTTCTCTGCCAAAATATACACATACAGTATTAAACCCCAAGTTATCAGTGTCTCACAAACAAGTGAAACCGCTGTATTGTTGTTGTATGTGCCTTGGAGAGACCTGTTACTTGGAAATCAACACAGGATGGCGAGTAGGAGCCTTGGGATAATGTTGCTTGCTTAACATAATTAATCACTGCTTTATCAAACAGTAACTATCTTAAAATGTGGTCCTGAAAGTAACACTACAGAAATGCCTGAGGGAAGTTCCAGTCTGTTTGTTTGTGGCTGCGAGGGTGGTTTTTGCTGGTTAATGAATCCAAAGAGTGTTTGTGCGCTCTTAACTGGGGTTTAAGAGTTCAGGTAATTCCTCTTTCAGCTCCAATAGTTTGGCATAAGAATGTAATTCAGAAATGTGTGACATTGCAGTGAAGGAATTCGAGCACAATCCTGATACTTTAAGAGGAATAAAAGTATGAGTCTTTTTCTTTTTTTCCAATTTGGTCTATGTCTACATATATATATTTGCAGTAAAACACAGTACCCTCTAGTGCCTTGCAAAATACTCTACCCATTTCTCAGCAGAATGGATAAAAGAGACTTTTATCCATTAATCTTAAGAAAACATTGTGTAAAACCAACATTGAGGTGTTCAGGTGATGCTGTCTTGTGTAGATGGAGAAGTGAGATTTGTTGTGCAGTGTGTTACCTTGCAGTGCAGTATGTTCCCGGATAATTCACACAGTACAATTGATTTCCCAGCTGGTAACTAGTTTTGCCATTGTTACTTCTGTGCTTGTAATTGGACTTTGAGGTCGGAAGGTTGGCTCAGGCTGTGAGATTCCCAGATTATGGATGCTTTCCCAACAGGGAGGGCACAGGGGCAGAGTCTCTATCTGGTAGAACAGGAGGAGGCAGTCGGTGTGTTGTGCTTGTGTTTGGTGATGTGCGTGCAGCCACAACCTTTCCTGGTGTGGTAACCAAATGATGGCCTGAGGTACCCTGATGACTTTGATTTAGCTAATAAAATCTCCCACATGGTGTTTAATAAGCTAAAGCCCAACCTGAGCTTTTTCTCATTTTGAGATTTAATCCACTACAACTGCTTTTTCCAGGTGTGCTTTGTAGACCAGGTTTATCCCTATGGATGAATCTACTGAGTAGATTTGCCCCAGAGAAGGAAATGAGCCTGTGGAAAAGTGCAGGCAGCCCAGAAGGGTTTGGCAGAGATTTGCTGGTGGATTTGGGTTTCATCTTCTGGCTATCACCTGCCACCATCTATCTTTGTTGCTTTTGTTCCTTTTAAAATACCATGCCATAAGAGAGTTCACGAAGAGTTTGGTGAAGTCTGGGACAGGCTGTGTTGATGGATGCAAAGGACTTAAGGCCAACTTAGTGGCATTGGGATACAATGGTGGGCAGTAGAACAACAGCTTTGGGTATAAACCAAATAGCAAGACAGCAGCAAATAGAACTCAGCAGCACAGCTATTCTTCAGTGGTGCCAGATGTAGATGCCATGTATGTCTATAGGTAACCCTGTACATAGTGTGGTCATTGCCCCGTGTGTCCTCCTGGAACCACATGGGACTACTGTAGGAGGCAACGTGTGCCTCCTGTATAGCTTCCAAGGCAGAGGATGGTTTCCATCCCCCTTGGTGAAGCTGTTGTGATGCCAGCTTGGGTGCTGGAACCCCAATAACCATGCTGACCCTTGCACCTGGTGACTCCTCCTTCCCTCTCTTCCAGGAGCTGAGTGTTGTGACCTGCCCTGCTCCTCCCTGCTTGGTGTGGCAACGACCTGAAGGACATCTTGGAGCCACCTGTACTGCTTCATGCAGTTAAAGTAAGGTTAAATGTTTTGATAGCTCTTTCATGTAGAAAGGAGGGTTGAGGTGAGGGGTTTGGGAGAGTAGGTTTGCCCATTGCCAAGCCATTTGCCAGGCTTACCCTTGACAGCAGGAGCAGATGCTGATATCAAAGTATGTGTTACAAGCAAATTCATCGACTTGTTTTGCCATGAAATATAATTTCTTTGTGGTGGAAACAGAAAAGAGATGTGTGGTCTCGCCTCAGAGAGCCATATGCCATGGTGTAAAATAGCACTTAACACTTACAGCATCAGCTGTTTTATGCTAATATTTTAAGATACAGCTTTCATGTCCCTCAGCAGGCACATGGTTACAGCCCAGCGATTTCCATGGGAGCCAGTCAGGATCAGAGCTGAGGTCCCGCCAGCTGCTGGTGGGATGTGCCTGCTGGTCAGCACAAGGGCTGGCTGGCTGGCTGTCTGTCCTGGAGCAATCGTGTTGTTGAGGCTTCTGCGTTTGTTTTTCAGTTAACACCAGCTTTTGGTGTGGTGAACCAGATCAGGGGATGCATCTGACCAAAAAGCGAGCATATGGGTTATTGCAATACTGACAGTAGCTGTTTTGACTCATGGAGTTACACCCATTCTCTCCAAAAAGACTTGAATTTGCAAATACTGCTAGCCTGAAGCAAAGAAACTCTAAGAGTCTTGCCTGGAAATGGGCGCTTGCCATGTTTGAGCTCTGTCAAGGGAGGGAGGAAAACCACAGCAAGGTGCCTCTTTCCTTCAGCCACTGTCCCTAACCTGTTTGCCTTCTGCAATACCTCACATTTTCCGTGGTCTTGCCTAGAAGAGCAGCACTTTAATGATACCGAGTCCAAATCGTTTGGTGTTAGTGAACTGTGGCAACAGCTGAATGGATTAATCATAAACTGCTGTTACTGTGGAGAGACAAGTACTTATTGTAATTATTTGGGTTTCCTATTTTCAGTAAGATTGAGCAGGCGAATGATACCTATTTTCAGACCTTGGGAAAGAAATGAGATCTTTGGCAAAATTACAAATAAAACCTGCTTTATCAGGGATGAATAAGTGGCTTGCTTAGAGCTGGCTTCCAAGTTCATCCTGTTTGAAGGAGGAATGCATGACACCAGCTGCAGAGAAGCAATTAGTGCCTTGATTTGTCATAGTGTTTCTTAACTTTCTGATGGTTTTGGGAGCATGGTGAGCTTGCAGTAAGCAATGCTTGATGCTGAGGAAGATTCCAGACCTGTCCTGGGGGTGACCAAGGGGATGCCTTTTTGCATGGCAGCAGGAGCAAAATCTCTGGGGAGGCCCAGCAGAGGCAGCAAGAGCTTCTCACCTGGAGTCCTGCCTGGGAACCAGCCTCTGCATCACTGATTTCTGGGTGTGCCTCCCCTGAAGGATCTGGGAAAACAAAAAAGGCTAAACTGCAGTTTAGGAGCAGCATTCTCATACCCTTTCCTTTTTCTGCCTGCTGGTCTAGTATTTCCATAATTGGGCTTATAATGATAATCTTTTCATTTCATTCAGAAAGTGGTTAGTGCTTAATGAACTTCATGTTAATGAGCTCTGTAACATTTAAAATAGCTGCATAACTTGAAAAAAAAATTAAAAAAGCCATCAGCAATGAAGGGACAAATTTCCACTCCCCAAGCTTAATCCTGTGTTATAATTGTGGAGAGGTGCCTGGCTGGCGAACAGCTGCACAGCGTGGGCTCTCCCTTCTGCAGAGCTCCTTGTCCCTGAGCTGGGATAATAAATGATTTACTGGAAAGGCTGGGACCTGTGGGCACTTAACCCATTCCGTTCCTGGGGGACCAGTGTGAAAGGCCACTTTGTAAAGGCAGTAGAAAGAAACTATTTCAGGTGTCAAGTGGGGTGGTTTTTTTCAGTATGAGTGAGCTGCAGAAAGGCTCAAATGGAGAAGGTGGGGTAGTGGAACTGGTTACGAGCTGTGTGTGTTTGAATTGTTATTATTTCATGCTTTAATTTGTTTTAAAATAGGATTTGTTCTTTCTTTTCTGATCTAGGTATGTAATACATTCTGTTGCTTGGGGTTTTACTTTCTGTGGGGCATTCCCTGGATGCACTGTAATACAGTGTCCTGGGAAGAGAGCTGCAGCTCTCATTTTTCCCCTCTGGGAATGCTGCACCAAAGAACTCCATCATTGCACTTGCCAGGGGAATGATATGCTTTTTTTGAGAATACTGTCTCAGAAAGGATGTTCCAGCAAAATGAGCAGGTTCTGTCACTACCTAAAGTATTTGCTCAGAGAGGATTATTTTTCCATAGTTTTGTGAGTTGAAGGAAGAGGAACAACTGTGAAGAAACAATTTGTAATTTTGGAGTGGTAGATGTGGTTGTGCTGTGCCACAGGGACTGAGGTTAGCACAGCTACTCCTGTAGGAGAGCCAGAGTTTCCGGTGAAGTTTTCCTCTTCTGGAAAAAAATCTGCCAACCAGGCTTTTCCTGAGTAAGTCTGCAGTGCCTGGAGCCACAGTGGGAGCATTTGGAAAGGGGAGCCTAAAGGGAAAAGTGAGCCTGATGTATTCCTTAGAGAGGAAAACTACATTGTTGGGCACTGAAGCTGCTTTGGTCAAAATGTGAGTGGAAACATGTCCTAGATCTCAGTCTTGAGGCCAGTTTTTCCAGCTCTGTGGCTAAAACTCTGTACTGTGGAGGGTTAAGGTTGGTGCATGCACTTATTGAAATACACACTGGGTAACTACCTGGTTTGTAAATGCTAGGAAATATTTAATAATATTTGTCAGCATAAAGGCATGCATGGTGCTTTGGGCATCATGGATCCTTTTCTACTCCAAGCCTGTGGTTTTGGGACTGCAGAACAAATGCCATGGTTTGGGGAGCAGAGAGAAGCCTTATTACTCAGCCCTGGGGCTTGGAGGTATTGTTTCTTTTACTGAAGCCATCATTGCTCACTGTAGTTCCTAAAACAGCACAGCCTTGAGAGCTGGAGAATAGTAAGGTGGAGAAGGCTGGTTTTGGGACACATGCTATGGTCAAGAGCTGTTGGAATCAATAGTTAAGAGGTTTTGCTCTCTCCCACTGCATGTGTAAGGCTGTAGGCATTTCATTGCTGATGACAGCTATCCATCATGTTTATCTTTTTAAAACGGTGGTGAAACACTCCCCAAAGCCTGCTCTTCCCTCCCCACCATTCTTCACCTGGTCTCATAGTATGCATCTTTGTTTTCAAAGGTAGCTAGTAATTTGCATGATGCTGCCAAGCTTGATACCTGAGGGTTTTCATGATGTTCCCAGTTAAACCCCCAAAGTCAAGAATCACTCTGGCAAACGTGAGCTGGCTGTCACCGAGAGCTTTCCCACAGTTTACTGCCAACGTGTTTTGAAACAATAACATGTATTGGAAGGTATAACCTGGATTTTGCTCATTTGAAGAGGCAGCTAGAATGTCTGTTAAGGATTTCTGAAAGTTAATATTTGAGCCTGGGATAAAAGTCTCATGCATACGTGAAACAGCTGCCCCAGAACCTGTTGGAGGACTTAATTTGAGTATAAACATATGTGTGCTTTTGCGTACATGGTGCTCTTTAATTCAAGTTGACTGTTAGGTCTTAACTTTATTAGGATGTAGCTACTTGAGCTGAAGATGTGGTCTGTGATTTTTATTTTATTATAGCAGCATGATAGTTCCTTTTGAAATGTTGTTTGGATTTTACAAATAGGTATCTTAAGTATTGTTTGCCCTTAGTAATATATTAAAGGAGAAAAATTGACAAGTGAGGGCAGGGTTATATCGGATTACAAGTGAATTGGTTGACAGTGTGTGTATATTGTAAAATGGGAAATTAATCACCCTGTGTTGATGACCCATGGACATTTACAAAAGGCTGGTCTTTCTGTTGCACAAATAGATTCCGGAAACAGGAAAGAGGCTTATGACAAGAGGATGAGATCAGTTTGTATAATTAGAGCTGGCTAATAATCCTTTTGCTCTGTTTTTCCAACTTTTATAGTATCTTTCTTGATTTGAAATTGGGCATATGGACTGTAGAGAGATAGCTGCTGTGATTTGAGTGGTGTAGGCTTGTTTTTTGTATGTGCTGATAGCTGAAGAGATGGGAGCAGGAAAACCAGATGTGCACTTTTGAGAGGGATCTCTGCCTTCCTCTGCCAGGCATGGGGGACAGCACTGCTTTTATTAACCCTACACTGCTTCATCTCTTTTCAGGCTTTGGGCAGGAATTAAGTAATCCACGAAATGATGTTTTTGACAATTAAGAGATTGAAATGGTGCAAAAAGAAGAAACTTAGTGCTGAGACTAAGGTTATTTGTCTAGGTATTCATCTCTGGAGTAATACAGGGCTGGCAAGGCTGGGTTGGGGATTTACCATGGGTAACACTTAAGCTTATTTTTTATGCACGTGTGTGTTATCTGCTTGCCTGTATCTTAACTTTGTGCTAAACTTCATTATTTTGTGAAGGATAATGGGAAAGATTTGGGTAAGGGAAGTGGTGTAGCCAAGGGGTCAGCTGGAGCAGGGGTGGGTGCAACCCCTGGGCAGCCCAGCTCCCAGCCCAGGAACAGTGTGGTGCCAGTTCCTGCTGCCAGGAAGCTGAACTACATTAAGCAAAGCAAGTTAATCTATATCCAGAGCATTTTATTGAATCATCAGTCAATTAGTGACGCTCTGTTAGGTTGTGCTGCAGTGAGGCTCCCAGCCCCTCTGCAAGTCGTGCAGCTCTCGCAGCTCCTGGGTGGGCTGTTGTAGGTGAAGGCCACAGTACTGAGGTTTTCAGCACCGTTAAAAGGAAAAAAAACCAAAACCCTGAATGATTGTAAGCCAATTTTGCAATTAAATATGCACTTTTAAATTTTTTCCCTAGAGGGAAATGGCTGTTGGGAAGTTTCTTTCCGTTTTGTGAAAGGAATCTGTTGTGTCTGGTTTTCCTGAGGGTGGCTTGCTGGGTTACCTCCGAGCCTTTGGAGGAAAGCGATGGGAGAGCCAGGCCAACACAAAACACCTTTGAATCTCCTTTCCATCCCCTGCAGCCAGAAGAAACTCCTGTGTATCTGTAGCTAAATGTCATCATATGGTTTTGTTTGCAGACAGGGCACAGCTGGGGAGCAGTATCACCTCTGGAAATGCTGCATGAGAGATATATTTTTATTTCTAAGCAATCAATTTAGTGAGAAAACATAATGTTCAGTGAGTTACATAAACTTAAATGATTGCACACAAATATCTGGGGTTTTTTTTAGTTCTAAGCTCAGCTGTGACAGTGAACACAATTCTGCATATGCTGATAGCTTGTTTGCTGCTACAGGTTTGAAGTGTGGTTTCTTGTTTCCTCACCTCCTCTCCTTTCTATGATAAATGACTTTTGCTGGTGGTATCACTTTCCTGTGTGTCTGCAAAATAAATTTGGGGCAGGTTACTTCTCCAAATCCTTTCAGCCTCCCATTTCTGACCAGATATACAAAATTGTTCATTATTATAGCAACGGAGAAAGTCATTCTGTATTTGGTTGTATGATGCCTGAAAGGATCTATCTTCTGTCTTAGGGTTTATTTTAGTCACTGCAATTGCAGCTACTCTGTTTATACAAATTTCTCCATGCACATTGTTGAAGAACTGGGTTATGGGTTTGTTTCTCCTGCCAAAGCTGTTTGTAGGTTTTGTCCTGGGTTTTCTCAGTCTCCTCGTACGTGGATTTTGAGGACATGGCAATAGTACACCGATTAGGATGCTCATTCATTTTATGAATGGTGTGTACTGATGTTCGTTCATTGTGGGATGAAACTTGTGGGACAGAGTGCATGAGCAAACCCTTGTCTTGTCTAATACCACACAGTGAGAGTAACTGCAGGTCTGAACTTTGCAGGAAGATACCCAGGAGAAACACACACAGGAAAAGATAAATAATAACATCAACCTCAAGTCATCGTTCTTCCCATTTTCAGACTTTTTGCTGCTGGTTAAAAAAAAAAAAAAAATAAATAGAAAATAATAAGTAAAATCTTGAAACCAAACCGAGAAAGGTCTTTTTTCAAATAATTGTTATAACAAAAAGACAAGGAAACTGATGATGGGTAATAAAACACAGTAATGTCATATACCACTCCAAAGTGTAATTCCCTTGATACTAGGGGAAAAGAATAAACTTATGAAAGACGTTGCTATTTTAGTTCTCTTTGTGTGCAGTCATGGCTCCAGCAGGGATTCCTCTGTATATGGGCAGTTGGTCTCCCCTCTGGTCCCCCCACTTGCTGTTTCCCCATCTTTATTTATCCTGTGTAGTTTAGAGCAGCAGCTCTGCAGGCCCTGAAACCCAATCCTCTTGATATTTCTAAGTGCTTGATAGATTAACATTTCATACAACCAGAGTGTGGAGGAGTGCCCTTGAGGACACTGCTTTGTTGAATGAGAAGTGATGTGTTTTTGGAATCTTGGTTTATTTTTGTAGTGCAGCCGTATAGAAGGAAGTGATGCAGCTCAGCAAGGGTGGGTGGACATGTGCTCTCAGGAAGTACCTGGATTTCTTTAAACTCTTTTATAGCATGTGGGTTATTTGCCTAAAGGGTGAGGATCTGAGGGTTGGCTATAAGGCAGTTTGTCCCACTATGGATATGTTTATTGGTGTCAATGGTACAATAAAAAAGGAATTCTGCTTATGCCTTGCTCTCTTGCAGAAAAGCAGCATCAATAGCTCTTTTCTATTTTCTGTGGGATATATGTTGTTTGGGCTAGCTGCTGAATTGTTACTCCAGAGCCTTGAAGTCAAATTTTAGTCCTTTCAAGGAGTGAAGTCCTTACAGACTAGTGTTACAGGATGATGTTATAAAAATTAAATTCTGTTACATTAAAAAAAGATAAATCCTCCTTTGGCTTTCATCCCAGTGATGCTGTGATGCTTACAGCTGGAAAGCCATCCTGCTTTCTCTGCGTTTCTGTTTATCTACTGGAATGCTTTCTATGCGATCCATAACCATCAGATTCTTCATTTCTTGGCTGTTCTTTCTTGCCTGCAACCACAAGCTCTTTATGGCTAAGATTGGGTTGGGTGGGTTTTTTTGTACAGCTGGGAGTGCATGGGTAAAGCTTTGCAAGTAAGGATCAATGTTTCTGAAATCAAATATCAAAATTGGAAATGAAAAGGTCAAGTGCTGAGTTTCAGATAAAGTTCAGCAAAGCTTAAACTTGAAGTATATGTGGAACTGAAGTTTACTTAAACTACCTTAAAACCGAACTTGAAAAGCTTGAAAAAACTCAAACACTTAAAATTGAAGTTTATTTAGTGCATGAGGGAGAGGGAAAGGGGTAGGTAGGCTTTCCCAGGCATACCACGTGGAAGGACCCCTCATCCTGCTTGTTGCAATTCTGTTCAGTTGTTGAAGGTGAGATTGGTCATTCCTGTTTCTGCCTATCCTGCAGCTCTTCTTTCTGATAAAAAAGATTAAAAAATTGTTAATGGACAACTCTTGAGAGTGGCATGTTTTCTCTCTTCCATCTGTATGGTATAAGACTGTACATCCAGTTCATGGAGCCCAGCAGCCAGGAGTGGATACTGGGAAGCCCACAGGAGCTGGGCACTGAGACCAGCATTTGATGTAAACCCGGAGCCAAAAAGTGCGAGTCTGAATGGGGTGTGACGGGAAAATGGAAAAGTCATTTTGGCATTCCTTTCTACATGGTGTTAAAGCCTTCAGCATTACAGTGTATGCATGGGCTGGGTTGATCTGGAGGACCACTGACCTCCCTCTCATATTTGTCTTCAAAATATGTACTTTGCCTGCAATCCCTAGAAGAAATAGCACCTAATTATGGTTGAATTAAGTGGTAGCTGGGAGTAGTGGATAGAGAGGATTTTTTGCACTGGCACTAGGTGTTTGTATCCCCTCCTACTGCCTGTGCTTGTTTGTAAACACTTCAAGGCAGAAACTTGGTTTGCGTTGACGTTTTTACTGCACCTAACCAATGAAGCCCTAATCCTGGATGAGTTTTTGGGAACCACAATAAAGCAAATAAAGGTTTCTTTCCTTTCTTTCTCTGTCAGTTACCATACCTAGGAAATGAAGAAAAGTCATTTGTCCTCACCTATGAAATTTTGTGCAAAATAACATTGAAGTTCACTAGAAGAGACATTAATACAACTCACAATTCTTTAATGCTTAACAGAGCAGAAAGGTATCTGTCCATTTTGAGAAGGCTTCGGTAGCTTTCTGTTTTACTGACCTCTGCAGATTTTTGTAATGTCTAAAACCACTGTTGCTTTGAAGAGCTTGAACCTAGATTTTCATTTGATGTCCTACTTTTAGATTTGCAAATGGAAAGGATTTTGCTATGTTATCCTCAAGTGGAAAACCTAGTATAATTCCAGAAAGATTGCAATATAATTGTCTGGATGTATATAGGGCATGTGAGGATGTCCATAGCATGACTTGATGTGCTGAGTGGGAGCTGGGCAAGGGAGGTGGGATTTATAATTGCCTGTTCTTGTTTGTTTGGCTTTCAAGGTAGTTCCTGTGCAGTCCAGATCCTGCATAACCATTTTGAGGTATTGCTGTAAGAAGGGGAATCTCGAGGTTGAAAATAAGTATGAATTGGACTAGATGTAAAACTATTGCAAAATATTTGTCCATCTATTGGCTGCGTCAAAGGACCTTGTGCAGAGGGGCTGTTTTGATGCAGAAGTTTGGCAGGTCACTCTGTCAGTTTTAAAGCAACTGGTACAAAAACATATTGTAAAATTAGGGGAGCATGTGAAGGAGCAAGGATAGCTGGAATCAGCTACGAAAACTTAGGCTGTGGTTTAATTTCTGTCTCACTAAAGGCAAACTGGGGGATTTGGACAGGAGCAAAGCATGAACAAGATCCTGCGTTTTTTTGTGTGAAAAGCAGAGTGGTATTTCATCTATTTTAAAAAGGGTTTGAAGTATTTGCAGAGCATTACCAGTGCTGAGACATGAGTAACAGCAGAAATTCCATTTTTAATTGTTTTGCATTCCTTCATCTTAGGATCCTGGATCTCTTAATACACACATTAAATGAAAACTTAGAGCTTTTGTGTAGGGTGAATATTTTCTGCTGCAATGAAGGAACTAATGCAAGACAAATTCTGGTTCAGCCAATTCAAAGCTCAATACAGGAAGCTTCCCCATGGTATAGAGAAATTCCAGGGAGAGACCTGAAAAAGGAAAGGTTCTTGACTCTCATAGGATGAGTAATGGCATTTCTTCACTATGAAAAATACTGGTACAGAATCGTGAGCATAATCTATTCTGGGAGTCTTCCCTCAGTTTTACAAGGAACATTTTTGATGGTTTCTCTTTCAAATAGTTTTGAAATGCTTTCTTTAACAAATAATCCAGTGAAAGGGGTGAAAAATGGCACAAAATTAACTTGAGGAAGGTGATAGTTGTGTTTCTTGAGCAGCAGAGAGAACTACAGATGTTTGCAAATAATTTTTTCTTTGTGGGGAAGTGGGGGGATTAGTGGAAGGATAGTAATTAAGGATTCAGAATTGTCATAAAAAGCAGATATGAAGTGAAGGTTGCTAGGAGGAAAAATGAACAGAGATGGACATAAAGGGAAAGTGAATTTCACTTGGGGCATATCCTCAGTACCAACAGTGGAGATGAGTCAGATGAGCACTTTGCTCTACCAGTTATTTTAGAGTTGTCTTTGCTTAATGTGAGGATAAATTAATTAAAAAAAAAAGGTTGATAGATCCTTGTTGATCCAAAGAAAGACAATAGAAAATTGCTGTGTAAAAGTGATTATTGTAAAAAGTAATGTGTGGGAGCTAAAGCAGCTTGCAAAAAAGTACCGAAATTTTATGAAAAATAGATTAAACTTTCTTTTTCTTTTTTGTTTCAGTGGTCTGAGGTCATGAAACTTAATCCACAGCAAGCTCCATTATATGTGAGTACTAATTAAAATACTTTTTTTCCTCTCCTGCTATTCCCACAAAATGCTTCCCACCATCTTTTGGGAGATGCTGCTCATTTTCTCTTTGTTCTCTGAGGAGGTTATTTATATTGATTCAATGGTCATGGTATTTATATTGATTCAATAGTAAAGCCCAGGTAAGTCACAGAGCAATTCTGGCTTTCCAGCAGACTGTTTGAAATAAGTTTTGAGACATACAATGGTGTCTCTGTGCAGGTATCCCCCTGCTTTTATTTTTTCCTCCCCTGGAGCTCGTGTCTGTGCCCGTGTAACTTGATGTGTTGAGAGGTGGTGAGAAGAAATTGCCTGTGTGGAAAACGGGGCATCCCAGTGTGCAGTGCTTGCCCACTGGGGTAATATTTTTCTGGTTGGAGTTTTTAAACGTGGCAGGGAGGAACTGGAAGCAGCGCGGGGCTCGGCTGCGGCGGGGTATGGTTTACGTCAGCCTCCTGGAAGCTCATAACCTCCATGGCTCCATTAACAAGGAACAAGCTTCCTCTCGCTCTTGAATAGCAGCTTTGTTGCAGAACATGGGGACTGTCAAATTAGACCTGGCTTTGCGGGGGTGGACGAATGTGTGTGTTAAATTGGTGCCAAAGCTGCCAGCCAGCTCTGTAACTGTTTGCTTTCCATATTGCCTTGCCGTGCTCAGAGCAGGGTGAGCTGCTGGAGCTTTGGCGCTGCCCACAGACCTCGCCAACAAGTGAAGAGCTGGATGCAAGGATGGAAAATTGGAAGGGAAAGTTGCTTGCAAATGTGGCTTTTAAAGGGAAGGAAATAAAAAAGATCAGGACTGGTGATAGACCTGTATCTTGGAGAGTGTTGTGTTGTAAATAATGGATCGTATTGACCTTTAATGCCATGGAAGCTTTAAATTTTGCCTATTTTTAATTACCAACTGGAAGTCTATGTTGGAATTTATTCTCTACTTGTTACACTAAATCTTGTGCATGAAGCAGGATTAAAACACTACACTACCTGACTTTGGGAGAAAGGCTTTCCTGTAATATATCGTATTCTGTGTTTTGAAATTAAATGTTGCCTGAATTTTGTTAATCTCAAGCCTATTGAATTCACCTTGACTTTGAAGAAACTTAATTTAAGCTTAGGATACATGAAAAGAGAATGAAACTTATGTGCAAATATATGATGGAGTTGCTGCAGTGGAAACACGTGAATGGTGGAATGCAGGATAAAATTATCCTTATGTCATTTGAAAAGCATATGACTTAACTAATCAGGAGGCTTTGTTTTCTCAGTCTTATCTACTGAATGAGTTTATTTTCCCACTGTTTTGTGTGGGGTTTTATTTAATGTGTAATACTGGAGTGGTACACTTAGAAGTCCTCATCCCTGCATGATAGGGAGAACTGGGCTGAGGTCAAACGTAGCCTGGTGTAAAATAATGACTGTATGGCACTCGGGGTAGTGTTTCTTTGCAATGCAAATAAGTTGATGACAACATTTTTAATACAACAATGACTCTCTTTTCTCTCTTCCTCCTCCTCCCCTGGCCAGGTGTATACCCAAATCAGCTCCCTTTCAAAACAAATTTTGATAGCTTAGGAAATTTGAAAAGTCACTATTTAGTCATTCTATTTGCTCTCAGTATAAATGCTTTGTACATTTTAAGATCAGTTTTGTTTTACACATGTTGCTAATTGACTGCTCATCTGAGCGTTCTTAGGTATGAGCAGAACATAAAGGGAGATGTATCTTCGTGGTGGTTTTATTTTTCTGAAGGTAGACACAACAGTCTTGTGGCCTGCCCATTGGTAAGTGAATAACAAACGTCATCAGGTTCCTTGTTCCAAGTGATGGCAACTCTGTTTTCCACACAAGGGCTCCTAGAGCCTGTTTTCAAATAACTGACAAGAGTATCCTGTAAATTTCTCCATTAGGAATTTCCAATCTGTTAACGACTGGAAATAACAAGCAATACTGACACGTCAGAGGATCTCCCTGTATTTGTCTACTCTCAGGAAAATTTATTTCTCCCACACTTTACCCTTTTGTTCTTGACACCTTTGCATTACATCCTTTACACTCTTCCTCTTCTGAGCCACTAGCTTAGATTCAGGATTTCATAATTTTGTGTATTATTTTATTAAATCTTGAATGAGATTCTTTCTGAAAGCTCTATAAGTTGTTTTTATCAACAGCAGCATTACTGAGCTCCTTTTAGGATGAGAGAATGAAAAATGATGTCTCCAGTTCAGTTGCTGGAGTTAGAGAACTGGAGCATATTTTATCCCACCTGATAATTACCAGGTTGCCCATTTAATGCTTTATAATTAAGAAAAGAAATTTGGGAACCTGAGATGTCCAGTTGTACTTGGGACCAAAGTAGTGGGTGATGGAAAAGATTGTACTTTCACATACACGTTAATAGGAGAGTAGAGATTCTTGTATTATTCAAATCAATGTGCAGAAATAGAAGGAAGACCACCTGCTGCATCCTTCTTGGTACTTTCCTTTGGCTGCTTGGACTTTTATTTATCTCTTCTGTAAAAATCATCTGTCCTGTCTCTGCAGAGCTTGTGGCCGCTGGAGGTCATAGACTGTAATGATAAGACTACTGGCATTTGTAAGTGTGAAGATTAAGAAATAAGGTGGAAAACACATCCTGTAATAACAACAAGTGTCATGTTTTTGTGATTAACTAAGTCTCATTTAAACATTGCCTGACTGTTCTCTGGTTAATGAGGTTTCCAGGAACTGGAGCTCAGCATTGTATTGCTGCAGGTTTGGGCTGGGACACCAGCTCAGCCTTTCCTCTGCAAACAGCTGTTCCCAGGGGCCAGGTTCCCCCAGGAGCATCCTATCTGTCACCCTGTGCTGTTTGTTGCCTCCCTTAGTGCCATTTAATGAGCTCCCCTGGCCCTGGAGCTGAGTGCTGCTCACAGCAGTGCAGTCATGGGGCAGAGGGGCTTGTGCCAGGGGAGATAGGGCAGGGGAGTGTTCCTCAATATAGCCTGGAAGCAACACCACCAGTGCTCACACAGGCTATAGGTCAAGCAGCTCTCCCATCCTACCACTGTCAACACATCATTGCCTTTAGAAAAGGCAGTGTGACTCTGCAGAGCCTGTGGCTGAATGTTGTGGGGTGAATTTGAAATGAAGATGTTCAAATGCACGCCCTTAAAATGGTTGATTTCTTCAGCAGCAAAAGAAGTCCACGTGGCTGGACAGTCCTTTGCTTGCCTGCCCTCAGACTGCAGTTGGGAACATCTTTTTTGATGCTCAGATACCGGATTAAATCTAAAACTAACTTTACTCACACCTCTCTTGTATTTCAGTGCTGTCCTGTTGATCCTGGAATTCACAGCACAGTGGATAAAGGAGAATGTTTCAAACCTCGTGTCTGATGGGCCTGGGACTTTGTGCTCAGGAAGCCGAGGGTTTCAAAGCTGAAGGACCAAGCTGTTTGCTTGCTGTCAGGGCTGGGGTGGAACAGGAGAGTTACAGGAGTCTTTAGTTGAAGGGAAGTCAGGAGCTTCAGTTTTGTTTGTTTTTCTTAAGTATTTGCAGTGACCTAGCTGATCATAATCTTTTTATAAAAGTTCTCTCTACCCTCAAAAGTCAAAATTTTAACATCAGTAATGTAAGGTGCTTCCTAGCTCTTGTCAGTTATTGGAATATCCACATCATCAAGGTGTATGGAAAAAAGGATGAAAAATGCTCTAAACAATGGAGGTTTATTAGTGAGTGACCTTTTTATTGCTGTGATTCACTAAATTCTCTGTTTATAGATGAAATAGCATACGTTAGTCACTTGGCTTAAGCTTAACTGTTGCTAACATCCAGACAAGTGAAAGAAAATAGGAGAGAGCTTTGCAAAGGTGAAGTGTTATCTTTTTAGAAATGTTACTATTTGGGAGTCTAGCAGAGTATTCAGCAGGAGATATAATCACAAACCCAAAGTTCTAACCAAACTTTAATAAATATCAAGTGCATGTGAAGGAATTATCAAGGTTGAGTCGTCAGCTGCATAGGGTCCTGAAAATTGTACTTCAAAAGTGATGTGTATGGCTTCTGATTTCAGCCTCTGCTGGCTGTGGGGTCTTTGTAGTGTTATTGATCATTTTTCTAATCCAGTCATGTCTCCTGCCACTCTGAAATTGATTTGGGTTTTTTTTTGTAGAAAAATAACTTGAGAGCAGTATTAGGAGTGAATGTTTTAGTAAAGGACTGGGGTGACATGCAGGGATAGCGTTGGGAAACATTAAGCTCATCTACTCTTGATTACAAACCAAGGCTACAACCTTAGATCTGCCTTTAAGAGGGGAATGTTTTTTTCATGGTGATAATGATCAGTGGGTGTGAAATGGAAAAGATTAGCAGCTGGAGAAGGGTGATGTATTGCTGCAAACTTCTTTCCTTTTTCCTTTTAGATTAAAAGGAACAAACTTGTTTTAAATCACAGCACTCCTCCTCTGCATGGTTTGCCTAAGGTGTGCCCACGTTATTTGGAGTGACAAACCTAAATGTGTCATAACTGGTGATTGCATGAGAGGGCAAACACTTAATTGATAAAAATACTGCCATTGACTTTGGTCTTTAATCAGGTCTGTGGATGGAGTCTCTTGTCTAAACTGCCACTTAGGAGCTGTGTAACCTGCAGAGTTTCTCAAGGAGACTTTTTGATAGAGATGAGAGCTCCCACTTCCAAGGCAAAATGTTATGCAGCTTAATGAAGTATGAACTTCAAAAGCCTCAGAAAGAATGCATTGACCCTCTCTTAATGTAACCTGGAGTTTGGGTACAGTAGGTCCTCTCTTCTGTTAATGAATGAACTACTCCTGTAAATTTCCCAGTGTGTCCTGCTTTAATCTAAAATGGAAAAAACCCGATAACGCTTATAATATTTTCCCCCCACTTACATATTCATGTCAAATGATGCCCTACTGAAATGCACTATGTGTTCCTGAGAAAAACAATTGTGATACCCTCTCATATTTATATTTTAAGGAAAAAACCCCCTCTTTTGAATAAATATTAAAAGATTGAAGAGAAAATGTTCCCGATACAGAGAGCTTGAGGCTTGTGGCAGCAGTGTGTGTGTCCTGAGTGTTTTGTCTCCCTGTGTCCCTGAGTGCAGTGAGGTGTTGTAGCTGTGTCCCTGAATCTGGCTTCTTGCTGTGACTGAAACCATCTCAGGTGTCATTTGTGTGTTAATTGTGTACTGGACAATTAAGGTTCTTCAGAAACCTTTACCAAGGGGACAAAAGGACAAAATGAAATACCTTTATAGTTCCGCAGTAAGATACCGTAATGAGGTTGGCATCTGTGGTTTGGTTACTTTTCTGCTAATGCTAAATGTGTTTGTTTAGTGGCATTGATGGTGACAGAGGCCACTGAGATGCCTAAATATCTGAAGTCAGTCCAGCAGAAAAAGTAGAACATAGCTTGCATGCTTTTGATGTGAGAATTTCTCACAAAGGTCGCAATACAGAAGTCCTGTCTTACTTTCTCTTGAGGTCCTTAGGCAGGAGAAGCAGCCTTGATGTTTATTTCCGCTCTGTGGTGAGAGGATCTGATAAACCTCTGGTCTTTTATTTGTTGGGTACTTGATTTCTTCTTAATGATAAACTAGTTTTCTGCCCCACCTTCAAAATAGCTTTGAGTTATGAATGAATGAAGGCCTCTGAGCACCTTTTACAAATAAAATACTTGCTTGAGTTGCTTGTGGAAGAACCTGCTGCTTGGCTGGTTTTAAGAAAGTCAGCTGGGGCGCCTGAATAAACTGATTTTTTGAGAGGACCATATTGCAGCTTGTCTGGCTCTGCTTTCATTCACCATGCAAAATACTTGCCTCACTAAACTGTGCTTGACCTCATCTTTTGAGTTTTTGTCACTTAGATCTTTGATTTGGATTCTTTTCATCCTCTGCTTCCCCACCTCTGGTTTACATCATGCAGGAAGGCATCCCTTCTGTGGAAATGGGTGTCTGGCAGCTGCCACCTGAGCTCAACACCATCCCCTGGCAAGCTCCATGCTGCTTCTGGGTTCCCTCATACCTAAATGCAGACTTTGGGTGCACAGTTTGGTTATCGGGGGGCTGATGCTTAGCTTGCCCCTGTTCAGTGAGGCTTTCGCTAGCCATGAGATCTGTGTGATGTTAGCACAGGCCTGTTTGGGAAATGGTCACTTTTGTGCACTTACTGAAGGCAACTTTGGCCAGAGAAGTCAGGCAAGGCTCCCAGACCATCAGCATCACCTTCCTGCAGGATATGCCCTTGCTTAAGTTGCAGCTCAGTGGCCTATATTGTCTTGAGACTAAAAGTGCTCGTTATTTGGGTTCAAAGCCCTCCTCCCATTATTATCTATTTAAACTTTACTTCTGTGATCCTGTTTTGTGGATATGAAAGTGCTGGTAAACAATAGATGGTCTGGCTTGAAGTCTGGAGCAGTTGTCTGAAATTCTGCCCTTAACTCAACATTACTTTGCAACCTTATGTGTGAACTTTAATATGACTTGCAGAAGAAAGATTCCAGAGCTGGTACAGCTGGTAGGGGTGGGAAAGCAGAGACAATGATCTGCTTTTGGGGAGCTGTTAAATTGTTTCAGCCTGTTTTCTGAAGCTGCAGATGGAATCCTTATTTTGTCACACTATGTTATATTAAAATTGAGTGAAATTATGTACATATCTTGGGCTCTGCATTTAAGGTTCCTTATTTCCTGTGGTAGCTGACGAGCTGGGTAATGCGTGGACAGACACTTAAGGGATTGTGTCCCATCCCCAGTGTCACTGACAGTGTTGTCTCTTGGGAGGAATGAGCAAGAGATCAGGACTTGGGTTTAAGAGGATGAAGAAAGTCTTCAACTGCTCTTCCTTTGTAGAATGTACCTATATATAGAGAGTTCATAAATATTCTTATGTTACCTTTAAAATGATCAAACACATTTCCCATCTCATTTGTGGGGATACATGTCCCTGCTGTACTTCTCTAACAAAGCACTGACAGACTAGAGTTCTGACAGCAAAGCTGATGTGAGAGCAGTGGTTATGAAGATGTTGATTTGATGAAGGCACAATTTTACATAATCTCTAAAATCCCTTGGACTCTACCTGCAATGTCTCTCATTGCTTCCAAAGGCTCTGCTGCATGGGGTCTCTCTGCAAGTGCTCTCCCTCCGCCTTGCTCAGTAAAGCAATTCCATATTGTGCTTAAGTGGAAAATAAAATAAATGTGGATAATTGTATCTCAATGCTGTGCAGTGCCATCAAGTGGCAATTCTGTCGCAGGACACGTTTTCAGGGCTGCCTGTGTTCCCATCGTGGTTTTAAAGTGTTTTTCTTAATGTTGCAAAAGTTTCATCTGTTTGTAGGTCTGTAGTTGTGGTCTTGGGGGGGGGGGCGTTAATTCTTCAAGAAGATAATGGTTATAATGGATTCTGTTCTCTAATGGCAAAAATGTCAGTCTAAAATGTGCCTCAGTCATTACAGTAGCTCTAAGTACAGTGGCTGTGAAATATTTAAAGACTGGTGGGGATATTTTGCAGCTGGCAGGAAAATGAGCACTCTGTAACACACTGAGCTCTGTCTCTTCAAGGGTTTTCCTGTACTGTAGAGGAGGCTGAAGTACCAGGAAAACACCAGTCTTGAGCTTTCTTCTGCCTTTGGATCTTAGTGTTCAAACCTGATAATTTTTTTTTCCCTTTAAGGCACCTCAAGGCTATTTGTGAAAATATTCCAGGGATAGGAGATTGTTTCTAATAATGTGTCATCATATGTACTTTATCTTCCAGGAATTGTGACTCTCTCCACCTCGCTGGTGCCAACAGAGTAGCTGGATTTCTGTTAGTCACTGCACACATTCAGACTGCCTGCTCTTGCTCCTAAGCACTGCAATTTTGTTGTTATTGCTAGTGAATAATTAGTAGGAAATACTATCAATCACTCAGGCAGCTGGTAAGAAAATTGTCTGGTTCGGTTCTCTGAGTGTAGTGAAGAATAGAAGAGGCTTTAGGATGAGGCCAGAGCAAGATATTCACATCAATTTGAATGTGTTTTCTAGGAGCTGATTGAAGTAGTTTCCACAATTTCTGTGAAAAAACCTGGCAGTAAGATCAGTATGTGTTGTGGAAACTGGATGGTACTGGAGGGGATATTCTGCCACAGAGAAATTTCCCTGTCTTTTGTCTTAACTACATGTTTGTGTGGTGGCATTACATGGAGACTTGCATAATTTAAAGGTCAACCCCAATGTGTTACTGCTTTTCTGTACCTCCATACCTCCTCCTCCTCTATACCAGGGCTGTACAGGGCTTGTGATGGAAGGGGTTTCGGGTTAGTGTCACTAGTTGCTTGTTCAGGCAATACAGGCCATGGTGATTGAGGACAGAAAGTGCACAGTGCTTTAAGTGATTAGCCTGGCTAACACTAAACTGCCCAAATAAATGAAAATTAAATCAGTATTGTCTTCACTGTGCTGCCAAATTCACCCAAACCATGAAGTTCTTTTCTGGTGTTTGCATTTATCACAAAAGAGCAAATGCCACTTTTCTCATCCTTTCTATTTTCTCCTTAACTTTCGTTATTGCATTTTGCTGGTAATTTTAGTGTTAATTTTTGGAAGGCTTTCTGTATGCTAAAAATTATTGGAAGTGCCTTGGCTGTTTGGTTTTGTGAAGGTTGGCTGTGTATAACAGAGGCCAGCACCAAGCAGATGCATGAAGCATCCTCTATGCAAGTGTTGGTACCGAAGTGCTGTGGAGCATGTGGAGCCCCGTGCTAAGGCAGTGATACAGCTAAATTAGCTATTAACAGCCCTGTCTAATAACCTTCCTGGCTCTGTGTAGCAAAGTGGTATGTCAGGAAGATCTCTCCATAAAGATAAATCATGGGTCTCTTTCAGCACTAACAAGATCCTGTTACTTAGATGGATTTCTCTTGGCAATCTGTAGAGATCTCCTTTGAGCTGCATGGATTAATATGTTTGTAATACTTATAACAGCATCTTGACACTCAGTAAAGATTCATCTTTGAGATGATTGATTTGAAGGCTGACAAAGACATGCTCTGTCAAAGGATGTGGGCTACTAGTAACAGATTTCTTCAAGAGTGCTCATTTCAGCAGGAGTTTGTGTTGCTAGCACTGGCTCAGAATAGGAAATCCACCCCTTGCTCTCCTCAAACCTTTTATCTCTTTGCAAACAAACCCTACTGTGGGATTACACTCCTGGACGGGCTTGGGATGTGGTGTGGCTGAGATGGTGATAATAAATCAGCTGAGATGATGTTGGTTCTACAGATAGGCAAGCTGGGGGTGTCCATGAGTGCAGGTTGCACTCAGGATGGATCTGTGGAAGCCAGCTTGGGCCTGGAGACAACAGCTCAGGGCTACTTGTCATAAATGTCTGTATTTTCCCACATATTCTTTTTGCCCTTAGAGAATTGAATAAATAGCCTTTTGACTCTGCATCCCTTCTTTTCCCTGCGTCAATGTTCTATCCATCAACATACTAAGCTAATCTTATTTTTGGACCAAATTCTTTCTCACCTTTGGGGGAAGAAAGTGGTGGAGAGAAGAAAGTTGTTTTGCCTATATGTCAGTGTTTCAGTCATGGCTTTGTGGCTAGCATTGGAAGAGGAGTTCTCTTGGCTCAGTGCAGTGTAAATGAAATATGGAAGGTATCACCTCGATTTGTTATGCGGTGGCAGAAAACTATGTATCATCATTCTGCTCTTTTGGTGGCCTGTGGGCAAGGCATAATGGTCTGTGATTGTATTTTCCAAAGAATAAGAGAGTGCTTTGCAAAATCTGGCTTTCTCATCACAGAGGGGCTTAACCCGAAACCTCTCACTGGCAGAAATAATAGCACTGCTGCTAATTTAGAAACGAAATAAGGTTAGGTCTGGAGATTGATTTATTTATTTTTTTAAATATATTTATTTTATTTAAACATTGGAGTAATTCTCATTGTCTTCCCTTGTGTTTGGGTTCTTTTTTTAATTTAAGAGAACTTCTCTGCTTCATGCTTTAAGATCAAGGAGTTTGAAGTCATTGACTATGAAAAAGGACACAAATCTGCCCCAAACTTGGCAGGTTGCCGTTCTATTTATTTCTGGAGTCTCTCCCTGGAGGTTTTATCTGCAGGAGGTTGCAACACTCCACCCCAACGACATCCATCTTTCTCCACTCCTGACCCAGGTCACTGCCTTTATCACAGGGGATATCTCCAGGCAAGGAGGGATTTCTAGAGCTGCTCATGTTCAGACAGATTTCACAGCCCTACCTTTGCTTGTGGGGCCTGGAGTTCTGCAGAAGAAACTGTTTGAAGGGGTTTTTTCCCCCCCCCCCCCCCCCCCCCAATGCTCCTCTGAGTCAGTACTGGTGAAATTAAGGATGTCTGTAATGACTGCTGTTATCTCACTGTAACAGATACCTCTGATCCCCTCCCATGGTCCCTTCCTTTTATATATGTGTGCTGGGATCTTGAAGGGTAAATGGCCACATCTGGAAAAGGGGATGGATGCTGAGGCTGCAGCATTGAGGTCCACTGACAGCTCTCACCCTATGCCAGGACAGAGAGGGAAGGGTGTTCTGAAGGTAGGACTGGCTCTCAGATTCCACCCCTCAAGATTGACCTGTTCATCTGCTTCTGTTAAGGTGGGAATAGCAACCTGCAAGAATTTGCTGGACTAGGTTATTTCTTCCCATGGAAGAAGAGCATCCCGTGGCTTTATGAGCCAGCAGTAGTGATAGTTCCCTGTCACATCTGACTTGCTGGATCACTTAGTCAGACCTGGAAAAGGTGGGATCTAAGCATTTCTCAATCAGAAGGGTTATTCCAGCAGATGAGAGCACTGTCATGTTTGCTCTAAAAATAGTTGCCCAAACCCCCATTTCCTTTTGGAGTCAGGAGCCTGTGTGGCTGTGCCTGGTTTTGTTCTGCATGGAGGTGTCCATGTGTCCATGTGCTGCGTGTGTCCTTCCCAGATGTGGTCTCCAGGGGTTT